>MU550684.1:4089-22808 GCA_024362625.1 Silurus asotus
CCCTTTTTTTTTTTTTTTTCCTCCGTCTCCCTCGTCCCTTCATCCCCAGTCCGCTTGGCTTGTCTCGGCGGCTGGTCGGGTGTTGCGAGCGCGGATCTCGCGAGTGTTGGAGTTTGGGTGAGAGTTTGTGGAAGATGGCGCCTGTTGTGACAGGGTAAGTCCGAGATTCAGCGCTGCTGCTGCTGGTGCTGCTGAGCCCGGAGAGCCCAAGTGCTTTCTAAGTAGGTTACTTTCACATGAAGCCGTGTGGCAGCACATCAGCTCCCGGATCATCATTGCGGTTATTAACGGACACTTTTTTAACGGACATTCTGTTTGAGTGTGTTTATGTGGTCTTTCTTTTTGTCCCGTGTGTAGTGACTGTTGCTACCCTGTGTTGTATTATTATGGGCTGTGTGAGTGTGTGTTGGACGCTGAGCCTCTGAATGCCAGTTCAGGGCTAAGCAGCTAACCTTCAGCCATTCTTTCTTGGGGTAGCTTTACATCCAGGTAATAGCTGTGTAATAGAAATATTCGTATTGTAGGGGGAAACTCACTCACTCACTCTCTCTCTCTCCCTCACACACACACACACACACACACACACACACACACGCACGCGGAATGTTGAAATGAGAAGTGTTGGATGTGCAGCTCAGGGGCTTTGTTTCGGGGGAGCCTCGTCTCTGTCTGTGCCTTCGCCTTACATTGGTTTTTGCCTTGTATCTGGTGTTGTAAGTTACTTCTGCGTGTGTGTGTGTGAGAGTGTGTGAGAGCGTGTAGTGTGTGTGTGTGTGTTCTCGGCTTGAGTGTTGTTTACCAAACAGCCCCGCTGCTGCTGCTGATATCACTGTGACTCGAGGTCGCACCGCACCGTCGAGTGCAACTGAGGACATTATCCACCAGCTCCAAGTCCAACCTGAAAGCGTTATATATTAGAATAAATCCTAGTTTATTATATATAAAAAAAACCCGTGCTTCCAGATCGAGTATACACCCTCTTGCTTGGTTCTCTTACTAAAACTGTTTCTTCTGCCAGGTCTTGTTCTATACTATAGACCCACTTTATCCTTCACATCATGTTTTCTTTCCTCTGTACTTTCAGTAATCTGAGCATCTCTTACACGCCTTTCCTTCGCTCTTTACATGACACAAGCATCCCGAAGACTTACAGAACATATCATATAGAATGAAGTTTTCTGCTTTATGAACCTCCCTAAAAATCACAACCCGTCTGTGCTTGAAATGTAGTATCATCTCGATGTCCATAATGTGTGTAAACTGTGGAAGAAACTGTACATGACTCTCTTATTTCAGTCTATATTTTTTCCTCTCTGCATTTTTTATTTATCAATTGTTTTTTGTAAGATATCTAAAACGTTAACAACGATCACTAAAAATCTGTGTATCGGTGCTTTTTCGATTTTATTTACTCATCCGCTTGTGTCTAATGTTGATATTATTCGAATAAGACACCGGTATTTGTGATAATGCATGCCAAATATATTCTGTATTTTTTTATTTATTGGTTTATTTTTTATAATATTTACAGTCTGGTAAAAATTTTCTAGATTTTTTTGCCCTATGAGCGTATAGTGTCGCTTTTTATTTATTTATTTATATGTACAAACCAATAGACCATGTTGATTCTTAAAAAAAAAGCACATTTGTAATCATAGTGTATGTATTTTATTAGTTAAATTCAAGTGCCGTTTTTAGTTGTTTCAGTAAAAAGGCGGCGGCATCACATCGCATTTAATGCATCATATGTAAAGTCTCATTTTTCTTTTCTGCTCAGCGTTCTTTTTAAATAAGCTCTTTGCTCCCCTTTTATAATCCTTTAGGCAGCTCAGTAGGTGACTGTGTGTGTGTGTGTGTGTGTGTGTATGTGTAAAGCAGCATTGACAGGGCTGGCTGTATGGGGGCTTTCCAGCAGACCTGAACTGCCTCTGTTTGCTCAGAGAAGCCAGCAACTGGCTGAACGGCCACCTGTCTGTCTGATTTTATCCACTGAGGCCCGTCTCTGAACACTAGAAAAGACGAGGGGTCATCCGCTGATTTTGGGGGGGGGTGGGGTAAAGGCATACATGTAATTAAAGGGCCATAAGGAGGCTTTATTAGCATGAGACAGGATATTGATGTGTAAACGGCTGGAGCTGCGACTGTTCGGCTGTCCCTTTAGCTTTTTCTTTTTTCTTCCTTCTTCTTTTTTTTTTTTCTTTTTTAAACGAAGGGTTGGTTCTTCCACCTGTTCCCTAGTCAAGAAAGCTCAAGGGAGAAGAAGTGTGCCACAATAGTGACACCCCCCCCCCCCCCCCCCCCCCCCCACCCCCCACACACACACACGCACGCGCACACACACACACACCCTTTTTGTATTTTTATTTTTTTTAATTTATTGTTTGTTTTTGGGAGGAGGGTGTTAGAAAGGGGACGTGTAACAGCAAAGTCGTATCAAGATCAGTTGACCGAAGTGAAGCGTTCGTTTTCAAGCTCGTTACCAATAATGAGACGTCATTTTAACCAAAATATAATTTGATAATAATCTGATCATTCTAAATGTGGTCAGTGTATAAAGGTAGAAAGGAACCGAAGCTCTGTGTGTTTTCTGGAATACACCGATGCGAGTGTTCCCTTTTTTTTTTTTTTTTTTTTTTTTTTTTTTTTTTTTTTTTTTTAAATTTTTTAAATCTTAACTCTGATCATTGTTATACCCATAGACACCTATTGTGTTATAGGATATAAGCAGCAGGGGAAAGACGATCTGTTTTGGATAGTAATCTCAGCCTCATGTGGAATCATGAAAGTGTTAATTACCTGTTCCAGCACGACTTGCCCCGAGGGAATAGGATTTGACTTAACGATTTGATTGAACGCGCATGTCATCGTCATTATTTTCGTTTTCAGGTTGCGCTGTTCGGTGGAAGTATATCCCCTTCGGTATCGTGTGTGTGTGTGTGTGTGTGTGTGTGTTGCTGGGGTCTGACCTTGCAAAAGAGAGGTGAGATGTGTTAAAAGAGAAGTGTTCCCACAGGGCCTCTATCTTTCCCTAATGCCTATTATCAAGTTGAAGGTTTGAGACGCGGAAAGAGAGAGAGACCCGGGGAGAGAAAGACGTACACAAAAACAGGAGGCACAAAGCGAGAGAGAGAGAGAGATGCACACAAAACAAGAGATGCATGGAGAGAGACCCAGAGAAAAACATACACAAAACAAGAGACAGAGAGAGAAAGAAAGAGGGAAAGATGTAAACAAAACCAGGAGACTCACAGAGAGAAAGAGAGGGAGAGAAAAGCACACAAAACAAGACACACACACACACACAGAGAATAACGTACACAAACAAGAGACAGAGGGAGACACTGGAAAAGACATGAAGTGAGATTGGAGAGAGATATTTTTTGTGTGTGTGTGTGAGTAAGAGAGAGAGGGAGAAAAAGAGTGTGACCTCTACCCGACCCTTACTCAGTTACCTGAGCAAAAGGTGAGCGATTAGTCTTTTGCTTTTCTCAGACACGTCTCCTTGTTCCGAGCACTTCATTTGCAGCAGTGACAACGTTGAAACGAAAAAAGGAAGCCGAGAGTTGCATCAGACACACACGCAGTGTTCCTGAAAGCATTAGAGTCTGTAATGAAGTGTTATTATGAGCATATGAGGAGGAAATCCAGCGAAGCTTCCATTAGGTCACGGACCATTTCAAATACGGTGACTTTTCGTGCACACGAAGCACGTCTTTAGGATTTTAGCGAGACGTTTCAGTCCCTCGCCACACGAACGTTGCCCTTTTTTCGACGCTGGTTGCTCACAGCTGTGATGTCAGCGGATGAGTGAGTGTCAGATTCAGCTGTGAAAACGTGCCAAACGTCTGTAAAAACCCGCTCCGGTTCGATCGATTCTCCTCCCGAATGTATTGACGTTTGACTAACTTCTGTGTGAAGTAGCCAGTTTTTGTGCCAAGCGTGAGGTTCGGGGTTTTCACGCCAAGAAACCGAAGCGCACCGTTTACTCGGGCGAGCTCGGTATGTTTTAAATTGTATTAGCGTTATCGTAGGGGATCAGAACGTATTTGCAGAGTCCAGCCAAAAATCCAGTTAAGACGAGGGGAAGTGCAGTTTTATGAAACACCGAGGCGACTGGACAGAAATCATAGTTCCTCCATTGTGTTTGCTTTGGCTTGGCTCATGGATAAGAAGAGGAAAAAAAACAAGCTCGGGAGAAGAGTGCTGTTTACAGTGCCCTTTACTTTCACAGTTTCCTGATTCTCGCTCCAGCCGCTCGGTTACATTCACAGCCCCGGCGAAGGGAACTTTGCTTTCTTCAGCGTCAGCAGTTCTAGATATTTTTTTCCCTCCCTTACCAGCCAGGATGTTTCATTCAGAAAACATGAAGCGATTCCCCTCCAATATGTGATTTTCATTTCTGCCTCACATTCGGCTCGGGCCGTTCTCGATGTAGGAACGTGATCGTTATGAACTCGAGCCCACATGTTGTTTTTTTTTTGGAGATGGAGAAATCATAGCTTATCAGATGTGTTCGTTATTCGGGATCTTTTGGCCATTAGATGAGTCGGAACGCATGCGAAAGGCCTCACAAGTGGAGCGAGTCTGGCTGAAACAGAGAGCAGAGCGGAGACATGCTCATTGTGTGATTGTGTGGGACAGCAAACGGCTCTCGCTGATGAGTTGTTTGTGTTGGCTGGAGACGAAGGCCTCGGCGCTGCGCTGTGACTGAGTGACGGCGAATTCTCTCCGGCTCTGGAGGATGTGAAGGGGTTTTCTTTCGCGTAGCTGTTTATACGAGTTTGCCTAGTAACTGGAAACAGTGACATTTACTTTTGTGCTGCGACCGTCTCGCTCGCTTTAATGTGCCGAGGCAGGGAAAAGCAAAACAACCACCGAAATGTCCCAGCCGCTGTTTCAATTTCTGTGCTGCTCGACTCCCGACGAAATGCCACTGTTGCAACTTAATTTAACATAAAGACGTTTGTTTTTATAACCCGAATGCAGTGTTTCTGTTCATTCGCTTTGTCTCTTACTTACAAACATGTCCAGCCAGAACAAGCCATCATGTGTGTTCAGAGGAATCTTGCTTGAGGTTGTGCAGCGCTTTCGCAGGTATCAGCAATAAATATTCAAGTGGTGACTCGGAGTCACCAAGAGTTTAAAGTGGTCCATCATCTCCTCAGAGGCATCGTGTGCTGCGGTCTGGAGTACCGCTTTTCTTTCTTTCTTTTGTTTGTTTCTTTCTTTCTTTCTTTTGCTCTTTCTTACTTTCTTTCTTTTTTTCTGTCTTACTTTCACTTTTTGTCTTTTTTTTCACTCGTTCTGTCTTTTGCTCTTTGTCTTTCTCTCTTTGTCTTTCTTTCACTCTTTCTGTCTTTCGCTCTTTCTTTTTTCTTTCGCTCATTTTTTTTCTTTCGCTCGTTCTTTTTTCTTTCGCTCTTTTTCTTTCTTTTGCTCTTTCTGTCTTTCACTCTTTTGTCTTTCACTCTTTGTCTTCTCTTTCACTTGTTCTGTCTCTCTCTTTGTCTTTCTTTCGCTCTTTCTGTCTTTCTTCCACTCTTTCCTTCTTTTGCTCTTTCTTTCGCTCTTTCATTCTGTTTGTCTGTTCTGTCCTATTTTTTTTTCTTTCTTTCATTCGTTCTTTGTTTTTGTTCTTTCTTTCTCTTTCTTTCTTTCTTTTTTTCTTTCTTTTTACTTCACTCATCATGGTTATGATAAAAAAGGGACATTCTTCTAACTGTCTGTTTTTTTTGTTTGTTTTAAACCATCACAACAATCTCTTCTTACTCGTTTTATCAGAGGTGGTTAAGTTCCTGGTTCGGATCTCTCGAAATGTCAAACCCCCCAAAAACCTCTTTGAAGTCAGATGACTTTTTTTTTTCTTTCTAACCCCAGTCTTCTGAAACTCGTTAATTAGAAAACTATACAACTGTAAAAAAAGACAAGGACACACTGAGTAAAGCTTTCTAAAGATCATTAAGAACACAATCCATGTGTAGTAGTATCCGTGTGCAGCAGTACATCCACTGTGTATCAGGCTTTTACTGCGTATCAACACATTTCTGTTCAAACTTGACATGCAGGTTGATATTAAATATACACAGTGATATATTAAGGTAACACTTTTTTCCAGTCACTAGTTTATCTACAATACACTCGAATAGGCGATTTGCACCAATGCTTCCAAAACAAAAACCCCAGTTCGCTTTGTTATGCTTTTGGTTATGCTCCTGAGAGTCCTCATATTCTGCACTCTTGACTCGGCTTTGAAGGAAATATGTTTTTCACATTTATTTGCAAATAAAAAAAAATGTTGATCGGTCCAGCTTCCCATCTAATCGAGTCGAGAATCTGATTATGTTGCTATCATCACTTCTGGCGGTTGTTTGAAAGCGTTTTTTTTACAAACCGCACATCATACGTGGCTGTTCGAATTACAATATGCGGCTGTGCAAAGCCTGTAACCACGTTGCAGGACGGATATTGGAGAACATATCTGGGTTGTGTTGCAACATGTGTTTAGGCAGAAGGCTTCGATAGCCATGAATCTGAAAGGGAGTTTCTTTAAGAAGCATCAAAGTGAAAGAGAGCCGGGACTCTCCCCTGTCAGCATCTCTTCTCATCTCAGGAACTCAGAAATGAGAGCAAAGCAAGCCAGCAAGCATAAAGGTGATCAAGGTGATTTTTTTTTTTTATTTCTGCCTCATTTACAGCAGCACGTAGTAAGCAGATGGCAAGTGAGGATGCAACACAGTGTATCACTAACACCTTCTGTCTCTCACATTTTCCCTCCCCTCCTCTTCCCCTGCTAAGGAGCACAAGTGGGCTAAAGGTCAAACGAGACTTTGTGAAATAGCTGACTGCGTTCTTTTCCACTTCCTTCTTCACATTTTCTTGGTATATTCTCTAGCATCTTAGACTCAGACCATGGGGTATTCGCTCAAGGTTGTGCGATTGGAAGGAGGCTGTTGTTTGTGGTGAGACAGACGGCATGCCGGATATCCGAGCAGGCGCATTGAATAATGGACCCCACAGCACCTGTTTTGTGTTTCTGGTCCTCTAGTGTACGTAAGTCATGAGTTTTTCCAGCTAATGTATGTGGCCATGGGCCACTGCGAGTGCACAGGCTTACAGTCATATTCCCTTCGACGAGGATTGTGCCGACTCGATTTCTCTCCGTAAGACAACCTCCATTCTGAAATCGAACAGCTTCTCTGTTCCAAAGCAGGCCGTTCATTTACACTTGGCCAGGCTTTACATCAGTATTTGGAACATACTAAGAAAATATACTTTTTAAACGAAAGAGCAGTCCGGAATTGGGATAAATGTGCAGCGAAACAAATTAAAGCAGTACGTCATAATAAAAAAAAAAAACAATAATAAAAGCACAATAAAATGTAAGTAATAAAACTGTAAAATAGCTCAAAGTTTGGCCACTGAATAAAGGGTTCGGGGAAAGAAATAAAACGCTAAAACTTACGAGCAAAAAAAAAAAAGCGGTGCAGGGTTCTTTCTTTTTTTTTTTTTTTTTTTTTTTTTTTTTTTTTTTTTTTTTTGTGATTTAATATGAAACACAACACTTCAAAAATAACAAATCGTTCGGAGAATTCAAAATGGTGGCAAAAGTGTTGCATCTTTTGCTGTCCTGTATTGATTCCAGATATTCGGTTGGAACGCAGAAGAGTGGGTGCTGCTTTTAATAACTGTGAAAACCCAAAAAAATGTTGCTTTGTCAGTTACACACACTTTACGGACAAACGTTTTGGGAATCTTGACTTTTTCAGCATATGTGCTTCTTCCTCAAACCTTCACATTTTTCCTTCACTTGAACTGGAAGGACCCAAACGTGTTTCAGCATAACAACGATGTGCACAAGTTTCATTAAGATATGGTTTGCAGTGGATGATCTTAAGTGGGCTGCTATATACACCTTTGGGATGAAATTAAACACTGACCACACCCCAGGTCTCCTCACCCTATAGCACTACCTGACCTTACTAACACCCTTGTGGCTGAATGAGCACAAATCTTCACAAGCACATTCCAAGAGCTAGTGGAACATCTTCCCAGAAGAGTGGAGGTTTTTATAACAGTAAATGGGGATTAAATAGGAACTGGGTTGTTCCAAAAGCACTTACGGATCTCATGCTCCCACAAGTCCTTAAACCTTTGTCCATGTAAGGCGTCCTTCATGTTGATGCAAATTGAATGCATATGTGTGTTTTGTGTACCATTTAAAGTTTTCCTCCAACACATTTTTAGCCATGTTACATTAAAACCTAAATTGTATTCTGTAAATTTAGCAGATTCAAATCTGGCAACCCTGAACCGCTTAATTTGTGGATCATTTTTTCCTCCCTCGTTTGCTGATGCATATTGAACGCATATGTGTGTTTTTGTGTACTTTTTAAAGCTTTCCTCAGACAATCCAATCCCCCCCATTTTCCATTTTTAGTTGAAACCTAAATTGTATTATGTAAGATTTACAGATTTTATTTTGTAAAGATCTAACTAATCCATCAAAATAGGCTTAGGATTTAGGTTTTCTTTTTCTTTTTTTTTCTGCACCAAACTGTTTTTTGACTTTTGGTAAATTTCGAACATAAATAATATTTTTTTCCCCCCAACCCAGTGTCTGAATGAAGATCGCACGTGTTGTTCGGCTAAACTGTATCCAGTAAAAGCTTACATGTGCTGGTCTATAAAAAGTGTCAAATACTGCCGGATAAAAGTGTCATTTCTTTTAATTGGAGCGCATGGCAAACTAGTCAAAAGACTGCGAAACATCCAAAGGAATGTTTCTTTTTCTGTCTCGAACAGCCCTAAAGTGCACACTTAGAGGTGTGTGTATGCGTACGCATGTTCATGTGTGTGCATGCATGATTGTTTTAGGCAAGCGGCCAACAGCAAAGCGGCTCTCCACAAAGACACATATGGAACATCTATGGGCCCTGCTTGATGTTGTAAGTGGTGTGAGAGAGTGTGTGTGTGTGAGAGAGTTTTGTTTGACTCTTCCCTGTCATTAAAATGTCCTCTTGACAACAAGGAGCTGGTGCTGCGGGCTCAACCATATGCGCCTAGCCTGAGGCGACCCGATACGACCGAGCCAAAACAGAACCGGCCACGCCGAGCCTCGCTTTTCCGATGCGCTCCACCCTTGTGTCATTAGTCAGGGGATTTCAAGGCAGAAATTAGTGTCTGATCTCAGTCATTCCTTTGCTCCCCCAAAATAGGGCACTTTACGTGTCCTACTTCCTTGTGGGTGTGGTATGGTTTGAAGCGAAGGCAACCGAAGGAATTGTCGTTTAAAGCGCTTCGAAAGCTTTACGTTTTATTCCACACGTCAACATGTTTTCTAGAAACAGGAAATCAAAGTGATGACATTGAACTGCATTTGAGAGGAACTGAGCAAAACGGATCTTCTGCTGAGCACATCAACGAAAGTGTTTTTTCTTCAGTTCTAACATCTTGCACAAATTCCTAATCGGGCATGACCGATCAAAAAAAAAAAAAACTTAATCATTTGCCCAGAAGTGACAAACTATACAATGAAAATGAAAATGTCACCCAGTTGCTCAAGCCGTAGTCACCCCCGTGTTTCTCGGAAAGCAGCGCATCAGATGGCACAAAGTGACCCGGTTCAATTCATCAAAGAACAAATGAGCCAAGACTGTTCCTAAAAGCCCTTTACACATGGGCATGTGGTGAACCCAGGAAAAGGCATATGGCACATTTTGGCTTAGGCACCCAGTGCATGAAACGAGTTTACCCCAATTATGTCTCGAGCTCCATTACCCTCCCATTTCCCTTGTACATTCCTGCATCTTCAGATCCCGTTTGTCCCTTTTGTGTCATTCAGGATTCCTCTGGAGGAAGTTAAATGGGTACATGCTTGTATGGCATGTCTCACCCGTAACAGTGACACTGTTCGCTCTTTGGCCTTGTTGGCACAGTGGCACATTGCTGGCACACACCACCATGTGTCTTTCCTGCGAGGATTCACCACAGAATTGATCTGGAATTTGTACTTTTTTTTTTGAATTGTTGAAGAGTAAAGGAAATTAAGAGACAGTTGTGTTTTAACCACATCGACTGGTAAATGGCGGTTTAATGGAAGTATTGTAACATTAGTGAACATCACTGACTACAGGGCCGACTCAGGCTTTCTTTATCCTCAGTTCTCTCAAACATGACCGGTGATGCATCTCTGAAACTGTTCTGCATTGTCCAGGTGTGGGTTGTGCTGGGCTACCAGATCAAGGGCCGTGTTTTGTATGCCTTCAAGAATAATTGAGCACACTTGTAGTTGTTTAATAAAGATTAGCACCTTTTTTATGGAAAATGAACAAAAAGTATTTTCATAAAAATGCTACCTGGTTTGCGAGTGTGTAAAAGTGGTGTTTTGAGCTGAATCATACTGGGAAATTGTATGTTCCCATACAGTGAATACAGTGTACCAGAGAATTATAGCACTGAGGCTCCACTAGTAATTTCTAGGTTGGAGATACCTGTAGAGGGATTTCATTTGAATCTGTTATGTTTCCAGGTTTTTTGCTTTGAAAGCCTGAGATGATTTTTGCACAGCACTTTGTATTTCCTTAACCGGTTGAAGAATCTTGCCGAAAGCTCAATCTATGGCCAAATCTTAATCTGCTTTAAAAGGCACCCCAAACCGAGTGCTTCTGCTTAAAATGAACTGTTCTGGTACTTAGCAGAAATCAGGATGTCTTCAGAAGAACCCCTTAACCCACAGCCACAAACCGTCCCCAAAGCATCACTTAGTCAAATCCGCATTTTCAGTGTCTGTATGAGCAGTTTTTACTGCTATTACATCCTCATCCAACCACAACACACAAAGCCAATTGTAATTCTAATGGAGCTTAGTGAAGCAAAGGTTCTGCATCTTGTGACATGCTCTCAGGAACCGCACGCAGTCCCGACAATAGCGTTTACCGGGTTGATTCGGCAACGTTGACGCTCTATAGAACTGCAATTGCGAGGGATATCGGAGTATTTTGCGCCCTTCATTGTTTTCCTGACTATTTGGGAGACCATTTTTAACAGTGTGTTTTTAAGTGCATTACTGGATGTGTGCTAGTCAACAAATTTTTTTTTTTGTGGAAGTTCTTTGTTTTTTCTCTTACTAATAGATGACCAAGTGATTATATATGTGTGCAGCCTCATATTCATACCCCCAGGCAACGGTAGAGTTTTTACAGAGCGAGAAGTTTTTTGTTCGAACAAATGCACATAGTTTCTCCTTTTTGTGTGTGTGTGTGTGTGTGTGTGTGTGTGTGTGTAAGTGGTTTATTTATTTAATTTTTTATGTTAGTTATCAGTATTTTGTTGAAAGAAAAAAAACCAAAAACGTTTTAATAAATTGTGAATGAATTTGTCAAGCTTTGATGTGCTCCACATTACACAACACTCCCCATGAATCTAGGTATTTATTCACTTGCTCCTTCAACAAACAAAAAAAATTAGTTTGCAAATAAGTTTTGGTATTCTGTGCAAGTCTGTGGCGCTCCAGGTCCTGTGAGAGACCACAGCGTGCTGCTGGCGTGCCAAACTGCTTCTGGTGGCAGGTTGAGGTCGGATCGCTGAGTGACATCAGGAAGATGGTATTTCTCAATGACCCACCACTGAAAACGTTGTCACAGCGGTTAGCTCTTAGAAATTTATCTTTGTGCCTGCAGGCACCTGACAAGCAGGATATGCTTCTAATTTACTGCCCACCACCACAGTGTAATTCACACTTTCACACCAAAGGCACACACACACACACATGAAGAAAAGAAAAAAAAGAATTGCGTTTTCTTCTCTCACGTTGATCTTTTTTTTCCTTTAAGCCTCACCACACACACACACACACACACACACACACACATTCAGCAGTAGTGATAATGGCACTTCTGTAAGTAGCGAGGACCAATCCCCTGAAGCCCTGAAATGCTATCTGTACTTTAAATCCACTCGGTCTATGTTTGTTAATGCTGCTGATTTAAATCCCTGGGCGAGCTGCACAGACCGGTGTGCCAAAGCAGCGTTGAGGGATGAGTAAATGCGCATAAGAGAGTGCAGATGTTTTCTTTCATATCCATTTGTGCATTTATTGAGGAGTACCCGGGCGCCGTTTGCCTTCACTGGTGAAAGCAGGACGCAAGAGGAGAGACAGGAGGTAGTAAACGGAAAGCTCTCGTCCGAATCCGGCATTCGGTGACGAACAAAATCGCTTTCCACGATCTCGTCGTGACCTGCGAACACAAACGTGTTGCGATCCCCATTTTTTTTTTTTTTTTTTAGTGTTACTGCAAGTGTATCTGAAATGTAATCATATCCTCGCGTAGGCTATTGTAGGGAGTGATGGAGCAGACAAAACGAGAGAGAACGCTAGGTTAGATCAGTTTACTTGATAACACGGTCAACATTCTTCACTTGATCCCTCCTGCTTTAGCAGTTCTCAGAAACATGTGTCTCAGCGCGGTGTCAAAGTACCAGTGTTAAAACACGAGCCTCGAGTTTGACGGCCTGGTTTTACGAATGGCGTTTGGGCGTGCGTGCGTGCAGAACGTGTGGCTTGTAACCATTCCTCAGCTTGCAGATTTCAGTTGGCTCAGTATTTTCAGTTCCCCACAATTTCCCCAATTTTCTTTTGTTATCATTTAACTTGACATGCAATGAAGAAGAATCCGGAGTCGTCTGGGTACAGACTTTTGTTTCACAACACTGACAGTGAAAATCTGAAAAAGTTTGATCCGTCTCAGCTGTCAGAAGATTAGCATTGGCTCTTGATTCTTTAGGCCGGCACTCGCCCTCTGCCTTAATCAGTATTTCTGTTTTTCAGGAAAATCAAAGCTATCACTGTAAAAAACAAACAAACAAAGCATCAACATGAAACTTGAATATCTCAACCGACATCATTTTTCAGGCATCAACCTTATAGTTTGTTTATTATTGTGAATGATTTGACCGTGGGGCAGATCATTTCTGAGCCCATTATAAGACACTTCTCTTGATGAAATCGGAATCAGGATTATTGGTCAGCGGTGTCGACACACAAGGAACACTATACATTTAGCTTCTAGAGAAGACTGTACAAGACAATACATAATAAATCAGACCACAATATTCAGAGTATTTGCCTGATCAGTAATGCACACATGTAAAAGTACAACTAGCAGTGGTGTGCGATCTTCCCCTCCATCCCATGTAAATTATATCTTAATGGACATCACTTTGTGCACGAGGGAACACTGTCGATCTGGAACGGGTTTGGGTCTTCTAGTTCATTGGGAAAATGTACTGCTACCACACCCAGAGAGATCTTTTACAATTGTGTGCTTCCAACTGTGTGATGATCATTTGGGGAAGAATCACATATGGCTGGAAAAATCAGCTGTCCAATACTTTTGCCCATATAGTGTCATTGATAACATATATACGTTTTTTTTTGTATGTTTTTTATTATAAATGAGAAAAGAGCAAATTGCTGTGGTGTAAGACGAATAAATCTGATGGGTTCTATTTCATAAAAAACATGGAATTGTACTGAGTTAAGTATGAAGTCATCTTAAATTGAAATAAACCTGATTTGCATATGTTTTTACTCTTGTCAGGTAATGTTTTGTAATTAATTCAAGATTCTCCTCACACACACTGGTGATATGTGGTGAATTTTTTTGCCACTGTGCCACCATTTTTTTCCACTTTTGGTTCAGAATTTGAAAGAAAAAAAAAAAATATTCCATCAACCATGTTGCAGTCAGTCTGTAATCAGGCCCAAAAGGAACCGAATGAAAGAAATTTCCTGCCTTATCCAGCCATATGTGGTTTCTTTCCCAAACACAGTTGTAAAGGGTGTCTTTGGATGCAGTGGCATTAGAGTTTCCATTTATTAGAGCGAGAAGACCCAGCATGACAATGCTTTTGTGCACAAAGCCATTTCGCACAAGAGCGGAGTTTATTATAACAGCGAATTTCGACTAATTGCGGAATGGGATTTTATCGATAAGCACACATGAAGCTTATCAGGTGTCCACAAACATTTGTCCATATAGTGTATTTAATAGGGTTGTTTGTTAACAATCCAGCACGTTAAATTAACCAGCATCGACATGCTCAGCGTACAAATTCAATAAGAACTTCTTGATTAGCACTGAGCATCGTGGCCAATTAGTCGAGACCCAGTTGTCTGAAATCTCTCGGGGGGAAAATCGAGTCGACAGGACATTCTACATCTGAATCCAATCCCAAAGAAGTTCTTTAAAAGCTCATTTTTTTCCTAGGCGTCTTCTACAATTCCGACATTCAGCTCTGCCCCAGTCACATGATCCTTCGGAGACTCGATTTGTCACGTGACGCGATCCCGGCACTGAAACTTGCAAACACACTCTCGATACTCCTTTCTATTCCTACACATCCACCTATATTCTGTTATAATCCTATTATCCTGCTGTGTCCATGCTGTTCTGAACTGCTCGGTTGCTGCTCTCGCTTTATGTTTACAAATACTCTTTTGTTTACAGTTTCTCCCTTTCGCACGCTGCACTGTATAACACATACAGAAGGTTTACTGGTCGGCGCTATTTTGTGTTTAGTGGATCTGTCACACACTGCATCTTGTTGTCTGTAGCTTCGTGTCCCGTTGTGTGATGTTTTGGTTTTATGTGGCACCAGGGTTCTGCAGGAATTGTGGACTGCTTTAGCTATATATGGTTGAAATGACAATAAAAGCTTCTTGACTTGATATCGGAAACGCTCATCCTGCCAGAGGTTCGGCTTGTGCTGGCATTACATCACCCTCGTTTCCTTTTGGAAAAGGGAGAGGGAAGCCCCTATTATCACTTAATACAGACACTCAGCTCGTCAACACCCATAACGACTCTCAAGCTCATGTAGTTATAACGACCTCGGGTTCTATATCCTCTTAACTCCAGCGGGAATGGGTTTAGGTTACGTCAGTGAGTCTGACACAGTTGGAAACAGTTTTTCTCTTGTGTAGGTGTTTGGGTTTTTGTTTTGCTTTTAAAGATGGAGACACTGCAAAATGTATGCATGTCCGTAACCCCAGTACATGTTCATTTTTATTGTGGATGCTGAGGCTCTTTTTCCGAACCCCACCATTTTTTTTTTTTGGCACCCAAAGAACATTTTAAAAGTTGTTTTTATTTTATTGAATTTCTTACGTCATGTGTGAAATGTTTATTAACTCCAATTTTTTACTTCATAAATTCTATAGTTTGTCGTTAGTTAGAATTTATAGGCTTGTTTTTGCTTCAGATTAAACGCATTCCATGCAAGCGATTGAATGAGGGAAAAAAAAAAACCACAAAAGAAGGCATAACTAGATCTAAAAACCACGGTACTACATTTGTATCGATTTGCCTCAAATCTAGCAGACGCCTTTTTTGACTTGGACGTTTTACCTTTTGGCGTTTTTGTGGGACGAAGTAGGACCGGAGGGAAGGAAGCAAAAATGGATAATGTGCAGAAAAACAGATTAAAACACAATTCCGACAGAACTTCCTTTTCCTCTATTGAGCTCCTCTCATAAGTGTTCACCGGGGGAAATGTCGCCAGCTGCCATTCATCTCGCCTTATGTGGGGTTTTTTTTTCTTTCTTTTTTTTTCTCCCCCTTTCCCTCTCAACTTTCCTTGCAGTTACATTCATTACTGCCGTGGCCTTTGTGTCGAGAGAGCGCGACTGAATTCTCTCTGGTGTTCTCTCTTGAGAGCTTTAGGAACACCGTGTGCAGGCTGTTTTCTCCCTGATCTGTGTGTTAAGCTTGAACTTAAAGTTTCCTGTACGATGGTTGCGTTTTTGTTTTGTTGGACTAAAATGAGAGGAGACAGACAGAACTGCTCCAACACATGATCTCATTGAACTAACAGGAAATGGCCCTGGTTGCCATCTTTACTCTTTTTTTTTTTTGACACTTTCTAATCTGCATGTGTGTGGGCAGCAGGGGAACGGACTACTTCTCTGTTTCTCTGTTCGAACGAACAATCATTTTTTCGATTTTAATAAGAGCGAAAAGGTTTCTTCAGAACCACTATAAGAGCAAAAGAAAAAGGTTAAGTGCATTCGTTTTTCTCTCCACAACCCTGACATTCTCCTGTCGTTAAGATCTTGCTCGCCACTTGTCGTGTTTGCGTTCTTATTAAATCGGGAAAGGAAAGAGTGTGCGGTCTCGGTAACACCTTATCGTGCAGCGGTGATTATATTTTGGCTTGCTAATCGCTCCAGGATCCTTGTGTTTTTTTGGGATTTTTCACCAAGTAAACGACGATATAGGAGACATTATTTGTTTTGCTCTGACATCATATCTTGCTGTCCTCAGTGGGTTATTTTTTTCGGCTGAGGCTGACACCTTCTAGTTTCACGTTTTCTGCTATGTGGGTGACGTTTTGGTGTAAGCGTGGTTTCATTGGAGGTGCAAAATTATTTGTTGAGGAACAATCGTTCCTTTTTTTTTTAAAATTGTTTTACATTTTTTTACATTTTAAATAATCTCGCATTACAGAAGCAGATCACAGTAGCTACATTTCCCCTAGTGGATATTGTGGATATTGCATGTTGTATTAGCCTGAATCTTGCACTGGCTGGCGGTACTTAAAAAAACAAATCAAGACATTCAGGAATGTTGGACCCAACAAATCATAATTGTTAGACCCAGTAGCACCCTTTGAAAACTCCAGAGTCTTCTAGATGTAACATATGCCTCCTTTGCAAATCCATATACATAAGTTGTATATTTCGGACACATGTTTTGCACGTCTTAGCGTAGGTTCTTATTGGTTTTGTTTTGTCTGTGCTACAATTTGGAGGGCTGAATGTGGGCAGCAGCGTTTGTCTGGAACAGGCTGGAATCCATTATCCACTCAAACATCACTGTTTCACTGTGGGAACCGTATTGATCCCTGGCTCTATAATTATTCTACTTACACACCATCTAACACGCATTGTCCTTCTTCTCTCTCTCTCTCTCTCGCTCTCTCGCTCTCTCGCTCTCGCTCTGTGTGTGTGTGTAGCTCTTTGCTCTCAATCTAGCTTCATCCTCCTTTCCCTTTCTCCACCCCCCCCCCCCTAATTACCTCCTTTCCCCCTCTCTTATCTCCCTCTTATTCTCCTCTACGCATGCCCGATCCTCCCTCCTACTCCAGTGCCTTTGTCCCTCTCTTTTACAGCTTCTCATCATGACCCTCAGACTGTCTGTCTGAGTCCCTGCAGCCCGGGAAGATTTAGCCATTGATTTCCCCCCGCCCCCATCTATATCAAATTCTCCAGAGTCTCCTTCTGTCTTCCAGCCACCACTTCTGAGGAGTCAAGGTTGTTGTCGGTTCGTCATCACACGGCCTGCTAACAGTCTTCACACTGATACTTCATGCTGGATTATGCAACCATCCCTACATTTTTTTTTAACAATTGAGAATGTGCTCAGTATTCATACCATCATAGAATTCTATTCAGGATGTTATAAGACATTTGTGTACTACAAGACTGCAAAAAGTACAAACATTAAGGTAATAATCACACAGCAGTATAGATGACTATAGCACACACTGGGCAGGAGAGCCGCTGCAGCGACGTTCATGCAGAGACCCCTTATCATGTGGTCTCTGAATCAATAATATTTAATCAATAATATTTCTTTATTCAGATATCAGCCCTGATACAGACCAAATGCTCGCTGAACATTCCTTCTGATCATATAAACAGTTTTTAGCTTTAACTGTAGTTGTAAAATAACACTATAAAAACAACAGGTGCGTTTACACGGAGCATTGTAAGCGCTTCTAAAGTCCAATCCGAATGATAAATCTCCGTATAAACTCCTCAATCGGAATAAAAATGCCCAAACCGAATGAGACTGTAATCGGTTTGAGAGGGTGGGACCTACCTTTCTATAAACCGAACAAAATAATTCCGTTAAACCGATTTTTGCTATGGATAGGACCATTTCTTGAGGGACAAAATGCAGTCCCTCAAATTTCTGCACCTGGCACTTGTATCGGCCCATTCATCATTCCCCATGCAGAAGATATACACAAACATTTTTACCCGTGCTCTTGTGAACACTGGATTTGTCACAACACCTTATTCCACACAACTTCCCAGCTTGTATAAAATGAGTGGAATTGGATTTCTGACAGACTCTTTTTCTGGGGTCATGGATGTGTGTGAATGACTGGCGACTCGTGCAAAAGTTTACTTTCCATTCCAGTTCACTAAATTCCAGCGATACAACCCGCTCCCGCAGGTCCTCACTACTGACCTTTATCCACATGCTCCCGCTTTTCGGAGGAGGGAGGGGTAGGATTGAGATGCTCCTTAGAGATGCACCGCCACCAAAAAGCTTAGCTTCCTGCGCCCGTCTTTTCCTCACAGCTTGCAGCAGTAGTATGCCTACAAATTCATGCTGTTGCTTGATTAAGAGCAGCACTTTACATAAAAATAGCACGCATAAGAAAAAAATATGGAACTTCTGTTGACAGGGCAGGACATAGG
Source organism: Silurus asotus (assembly GCA_024362625.1). NCBI lineage: Eukaryota > Metazoa > Chordata > Actinopteri > Siluriformes > Siluridae > Silurus > Silurus asotus. The sequence goes on from MU550684.1 coordinate 22,580, forward strand.
CGCGTGTCACGAAGTCATTCGATTGAAAGCGGCGGCGCATGTAAACACCAATATCGTGTTAGATAACGTCTCATGTGAACAGTCCATGTAAATGATTCTTTCAGTCGAAATGATTTCAACCGGAAAGACAACGTGTACGTGCAAACGTGACTAATGAGTCACACTGAAATCTGTTTATTCAGAGTGTTCAATCAGTTCGATATATATATATATATATATATATATATAT
>MU550684.1:23982-33996 GCA_024362625.1 Silurus asotus
GTTAGGGGTGCCAATAATTGTGGGACACATGATTTCAAGTTTTTTTTTTTCCCCTAAATGTATGATTTTTTTTTTTACCACCAAAGTAATGTACTTAAATGAAAGGTTGGATTTTTCTCTTTTTTTGCATTTGGGTTCTATGTTGTTTTAAAAAAAGGAGAATTTTTAGAAGTCCACGACCACATCTTAAACAAGGGGTGCCAATAATTGTGGAGGGCACTGTACATACACACACACACACACACACACACACAGTAATCCCCTGCTTTATTGCATTCGTATCTCGTGCCCCTGGTTGGTTTAACTAATAACAATAATAATAGTTTAATTTACTAATAAAAATATAATTATTAATTACAAAATGGAGTAAGTATGTATGCATAAAATTTTTAGGGTGGTGTCCGTTTATCGCAGTTTTTTTTTGTTTATCACGGGTGGTTTTGGAACGTAACCACCGTGACAAACGGGGGATTACTGTGTGTGTGTGTGTGTGTGTGTATGTAACGCAGTATTGTGACTATAGCATAGCTTCACTGTTATGATTAAACTGGAATATGCAAGATGTACACAGACCAGGTATGATGTTATAACATTATGACCGGTGAAGTGAATAACACTAATTATCTCTTTACTATGGCAGCTGTTAGTGAGGGTAATATATTAGGAGGAAATTGAACATTTTGTCCTCAAAGTTGACGTGTAAGAAGTAGGAAAAATGGGCGAGCGTAATTGTGGCCAAATTGTGAAGACTAGACAACTGGGTAAAAGCATCTCCAAAACTGCAGCTTCTGGTCAAAAGTGCTCAGAGGAAGGAACAGTGGTGAACCGGCGACAGGGTCGTGGGCGGTCGAGGCTCATTGATGTACGTGGGAAGTGAAGGCTGTAGCTCACATTGCTGAAGAAGTTAATGCTGTTAATGCTCAATGGATCAGGACTGTTTTGGCAGCAAAAGGAAGACCAACACAATATTAGGCAGGCGGTCATAATGTTATACCCGATCGGTGTATGTTGCTGTCATTACGGTGTTAAATTCTAAATTCTGTTTCTATATAACGGCTGTATCACAGCCAATCAGACGCTTGTCACGTTGAATGGTGTACACATCCTGCCATCTAGGCACATGTTTGAGAGGGTTTATGCTGTAGTTAAGTCCGGCTTAGTTACCATCACAAAGCTACTTTTCAAACATATACGATGTCGTGAGTGGTAAGGTTGCGATATGAGTAAAGTTATGACAGCATTTCCTATAATGCGCCGATGATCTGAGGTTTCGAGACTTAGTCATATGGTTACAAGAAAGAAAACCAAGGTATATCGCAGACAGAGTTTACCATTATGAAATATTTAGGTTAGCGAAGGTAAAGGGGTTCCAGTGTCTGGGGTTTTCCGTTTCATTCCTCCATGATTGAGAGTCATAAAGGGGTTTAACCAGCAAGTTTAGAGTATGCGTTTCAATATTTTATTAGTATCGTTAATTGATTAGATCCTGCTTAATAAAACTGGTTTATTTCTTAGTTTCATTTTTCACTGCCCCATTTCCGACTTAATTTCCAACTGTCCAGTTTTAGCCTTGTATTTGTGTTTTTGGCATACCTGATTGCCTCTTTCTGTGCTCTTTTGCTTCATGGTGCAACGTGTTCAGAGATGCTTTGTATCTTACTATGGTTGTAATGTGTAGTTTATTGCATTACCATTACTTTCTTTCATTAAAAAAGCTTTTTTCCCCCTCCGACAGAACAGCTGCTCATTGGATGTTTTTGTTTGCTGCACCATTCTGTGTAAACTGTAGAGATATGATGATATGAATATTGCACGAAGTGCTACATAAGTTTATGCTCAGTGCTGCTGCCATGTGATTGGCTGATTTAGTTCATCGCTTGACTAAGCAAGGATCCCGGGGTTCATATTAAAGTGGCCAGTGAGCGTATTAGTGTTACAGTAATACGTCGACACATTGTCCATTGTTAGTAAAATGTAATTCGTTAAGTCTTTAGAAATCTAGTTGGTAGAAAGTTCGGCGTCAAACCGACCGGGAGTCAGATTTCTTTTTTTTTTTTTTTTTACACAGGAGAAAAACTTTTCATGTCAAGTCGGATTTATCAAAAATTGGATTCTTTTGTCTGAATGTCAGCATCTGGATTGTTCAACAAGGCTCTGCTTGTTATCAAAAGAGTTTTTGCGCATGCCCGCTGATGTGAGTAAAAATACAAAGTAAAGTATTGGATTATGTTGAGATGCGAGGTTCTGGCAGGCAGATTGTGGTGAATGGATGGTTGCTTGGCAGTGCTGCTGTCTGTGGGAGAGTAATGAGAGGATTGAGCAGTCAGAGCCACCTGTTAGTGTTTGTACACAGTCACATGACCAAACGGTCCCAAGGTCACTATAACAGCTGTAGCCTCTTTGTGAGTGTGTGCGTGTGTCTCTATGTGTTTGCTTATACAATAAGGATTGTTTTGAGAGTTTGAGTCTCCACTGACTCTGATCTAAATAAGAAATAAACATTTAGTCGTACCGCATGTCAATGTACCGCTGGACTCAAATGGTTTCTCAGGTGTTTTGCAGACAATTGCATGTTGTTTGTGTTTAATTTGTGGTTCAGGTCTCAGTTTTACATACAATCACATGTTTTCTGTCTCCTGTCTTCTCTTTACAGGAAGTTCGGGGAGCGCCCTCAACCACAGCGCCTGACAAGGTAAGCAAACCAACATCACCCAAGTGTTCACACTCATAGGGGACTAATAACTTCTGAACGAGAACAGGTCTGTGTGAGATGTGATGCCCTGACGTGTCCCATGCAGTGAAATTAAGTTTTTTTTTTTCCGTAAAAAGCGTTACTCGTGGATCAGTGGCTGGTTGCGATGACGACGTCCATGTTATGGTCCACTTCGTAGCAGTTTTATGACGAGTCTGAAAATGGTCCTTTTTTTTTTTTTTTCTTCGCTTTTGGCTAAAGGCCCAAGTGCAGCACTTTTTCTTTTTTTTAGGGTTTTTTTTTCTTCATTCTTTGAAACGGAAACGAGAGATTGAGCAAGAACCATTTTGTGAGTCTCATCGTTATGAATTCATCGTAGAGTTCGGCTTTTGATTGGGATCCGACCTGGGATGCTCGTTCACTTATTCCACTTTGGGTTGCTGGAACACTGGGCGGGATCATGATCCGTCACAGAATACAGTGCGCGCACGCACACACACACACACACACACACACACACACACAGTCACATAAAGGGGAAATTCAGAGCAGCCAGTCCTTGTTTTTAGGGGGAACCCACACAGAGTAAACATGTAAAACTCCACATGGGCAGTAACTGGTGTTATTGGTTGATCCAGGAACTCTGCGACAGCGACGTCGCAACTCTACAGTGTGTCGCCCCTGCGATAAAAAACGGTGGTGTAAAAAAGAAAGGAAAAGGAATCGAGAGCAGGCTGGACCATCAGCAGCTGACTCCAAAGTGTGACCGAACTCCAAATGCATGCCGGAACCAGGGGGGAAGGGAGAGCTCACACGGTTTCTTCTTCGTAATTACTTCTCAAAAAGTTCACTTTGTGGCTGAAGGGCAGCAGACGCAGCATGCATGCGTTGTCTCAATTACTTTCCTATAGGAATTCTGCGTGACTCAAGATCCTACTGTAGATAAAAGCCTTGTCTCAGTTCGTATGCGTGTGTAGTGTTTCTTATAGTAGGCAAAGCTGTCAAATGAAACCTTACAAAAGGAATCATCAGGCACCGAGCAGCACGAATGGGAAAACTTGAAAGCATGCATCCCACAACAACGATGACCGCAGCAGAGATAATCTACACGCTAAAATGAATACATTTGCAAGTTACCACATCACAGCTTTAAACGTACGCTCTGTGTACCATTCCTTTAGCACGTCTTGAATCATACAAAGTTCCTGCATTTAGAACGACGTCAACAAAGTTTTGATTTGAATATGCAGCCTAGGTGTGATCACGTTTTGTGTGTGTGTGTGTGTGTGCAAGGAGGTTTTTCTGTATGTGGGCACTTTTCATATTAAAAAAAAAAAGATTTTTCAGGTCTTTTACCCTTTTACTCAAAAGATAACTTAGATGTCAGTAAAAAAATTTCTTCTTTTGGGGGACTTTTGTATTTGCCCGCCACTGTCATTTTAGTCATGTGAGTACGCTGCATATGCAAGGGTGTTGATGTATGTGGGCACTTTTCATATAAAAAAAAAAACTTTCAGATTTTTCAGGTCTTTTACCCTTTTACTCAAAAGATAACTTAGATGTCAGTAAAAAAATTTCTTCTTTTGGGGGACTTTTGTATTTGCCCGCCACTGTCATTTTAGTCATGTGAGTACGCTGCATATGCAAGGGTGTTGACACTTTGGGGTGCAGGGTGTGACCCGTGAACAAGCCGTCACAGTCACTGTAAAAATAGGAAAAATGCCCGAACGGCTTTAACACCTTGTGCCGCCGTTACCGTTTTGAGCATTCGTATGATATTGTAGCTGAGTAAGCGGCTCATGTCTAAATTAGTAATTTAGGCCAACAGGCCCTAAATAGGAAGTAGGGACCATGCAATTATTATTGATGAAACAAAGAGTCCTGGGTCCGACAAAACTCTACACACAGTCGAAGAATTAAAGCTGTAACATTTATGTGGTTATTTATGAATAATTTTGGCTGGAACAACACACAAACCTGTTGACCTGTTAAAACCTTCACCTGCAGCTGGTTTCTCTATAACAAGTGATGACACTTTATTTGCTTACATGATTGTGTGTGTGTGTGTGTGTGTGTGTGTGTGTGTGTATACTGTATGGTTTGTGTGTATATGTATGCAGTACTGCGCAAAACTTTTAGGCAGTTGTGAAATTTTTGTTTATCAAAGAACAAAATGGAAAGTAAATCAACACGAGAAATTCCAAAAAATTTTTTTTAAGGAACTAGTCAAGTTAATATGTTGAAGAACTAATCACAGATCTTCCCCTATATATATATATATATATAAAAAAAAAAAAGCTGTCGGTCCATTCGATCTCTATATCAGTATTGTGAAGTGGTACACCAAAATGTAATGTGTTACTGTTAAAAGTAACTTTTTAGTTACTTTTTTAAAAAACCTTCTTTTAATGTTCCAATTAATGCCCTTTTATGCGTTATGGTTTATACAAACACAAATCTGACTTAAACACAAAGTCATTTTTAAACACTTTTATTTAAGTCAGAGCAGCACAAACTGAATATATCACAAGGATTTCTAAAATAAATAACAAAACTAACTGAATAATATATTCACAATCAAAAACTAAAGTGGCTTCTGCTGTTGTGTTGAGCTCTTAAACATGTTCCTTTCACATCTGAAGTATAAAAACTATCAACAATGTAGAACAGAACACCGGGTTAGCTTCATAGCTACTAGCTCCTCAGGCATGGGGTTCCTGGAGGAGATTTAACAGATTGTAGTTGCTGTTTATCGCAGTAGATACGACCTTTGAACCAGAAAGACACAGCTTACATTTGATTTAAAAGTTTTTGTCTTTATACTCAACTAAAGTGAAATAATGAACATATTTCCACTTGAGAGATGAGAATTTTCAGCCAAAATTCATTCATTTAAAAAAATAACGGGTAACGCACCATACGGTAACGGTAAAGAAGTTACTTTATTTTTAAAAGTAACACGTTACAGTATTACTTACTGTCAAAAGTAACACGTTACTGCCCAACACTCTGTGTGTGTGTGTGTGTGTGTGTGTGTATATGTATGCATGTATGTATGTATATATATAATGTCTGTGTGTGTGTGTGTGTGTGTGTGTGTGTGTGTATGTATGTATGTATGTGTGTGTGTGTGTGTGTATATATATATATATATATATCTTTTTATGTGATTTCACTGGTGTTTCCCCTGAAGTTAAGGGTTAAGTTTAAAGCTAACATGCTTCTTTTTGTTTTCATCATAGTTCACAAATATTAGTCATACTTGAAGCGGAATGGAAGAAAACATGAATTGGTAATGAATTAGTAAGGAGGCTTGATTTAAATAGACAAGTGTGTTATGGAATATGGAGTGTGTAAAAAAATAAATGTATTTATTTGTAATTTTTTTGCACTTACTTTCAGTGTTTAAAAAACTTTCGGTCAGTATTAATAGGTAAGAAGGTGGTGATTAATTCTCTATAACTGCAGCTATTAAAGTAGTTCTAGCTGTCAAGCAAGTCACCGGTTTATATTACAATGATATAATTATTTCTGTAATAACTTGTTTAGGAGGCACTTCACATAAAAGAAATGTGAGTTGTTTATATAGTGACTTTTTCGTTGTCAGCTCTTTGATGTTGCGGTTTGTCAGTACCACGGCATCGCGCGTACGTTGTGAAAGAACGAAAAGAGCGACTGGTGAGGGAAACAATTTTTTTTTTTTTTAAATAATGTTGTAATGAAAGCGATATCAGGAACTAGATAATATTAAGGGTGCCATGAGTGGTTCTAAAATCAAGCTAAAATTACGACACGTTTCTGTTGTGTGAGAGGAATAGAAAACATGTCGTGCGCTTATAGGAGAATCAGCAACGACTGGCTGCTCAGATGTGGCATGAAGTTGATTTTAGATGTAATCACACATGCAGTGTTTTTGTTCCTCTTTTCTCTCTCTTTTTTTTTTTTACACATCATGTTGGCTAAGAAGCATGGTTGCTTTAGGAATGGTGAAAAATGTCACTGTGTCTCAAAGCTACTATCCCAACAATCTTCTCTTTTCAGTGATCAATAGAAAGACGTGCTTTAACTCTGTACGAGTGCTGAGTTCATGTATGAAGGCCGACATTTTGTCAGTAGCGACATGTCGTTTGTTCTAATATTCCATGTTTAGGGGATTATATACTGTACATGCGTTTTTCCCCTGGTTAAGTGAACGCATGTGCATGTTGCGTGTTTAGAGTTTGTGTGTCACAAAGTCTTTCCTGTGGAAGTGCCCGTGTCTGTCATATCCTTTCTGAAATCTTATGACTCACCAAGGACCCTTTTATCACTTTACATGTATCCTTACTGCATTCAGGTTTTTACTGTATTTATTTGTTGCTTTTACTTTTTGATTTATTTATTTATTTTTATTCATCTCCAAATTTGGTGTAATCAAACCCGATGTTTCCAGGAACCGACGGTTTCTTGTACGTGGGTGCAGGTTGGCCTGTGTCCCTGTTCCTTTAGGGAGCACTTAGCTGAGCCCAGTGCATGTGGTTTTTGTCTACAGCACACAGCGTTACATGCTGCCGTGGCTTTCCCTTTGCGTGCAAGCAGTGCGCGCATACGCACGAGCACAAAGCCACAGAACCGAACTTCTAAAGCGCTACACCACTCGCAGTAGTCCACGTGGCATTGTGTAAACGCTTTAATTAATGGGAAGATTAATGAGAGGATACAGCATCCGTAATGACCACATCGGCTCGTGCAACCGTGCAGTGTCTAGTGATCTGCTCCGTCCATTCGCACACCACCGCGACTGCCCAGTGCTTCTGAGCCTCGCATGCACCATGGTTTGGCAGGATTTTGACCATATGCTGTAACAATTATGCAGCTGGGCAATATTAGTGCTCTATAAAGAGCAAGTTTAGTGATTGATACAATGATTAATTTAATCCACGCTTTGGCTTGTGTAACTGGAATTACTTGAAACAGAGAAGACAAGTTCACATTTCACTAATGGGCCGGTTTTATGAGTCAGAAGTATAGCGATGTGTAAAAACAAAAGCCTCAGGTTACAGACAAATGAACCAAATATTACTGATAGATTTCAACTGCATGTATAGTGTGTCTAAACAGTGCAAAAGTAATCTAGCCTGGGATTTGTAATTGCTGGTTGAGTGTGTGATTAGCTGTGGCTTAGCTTCTACTTAGATTAGCTTGTAGTGAGTAATGAAGATTTATAGATAACTTTAGTCTTTAACTGCATTTATACAACAATCCTTTATTGGATTTTGCTGTTTATAAATTGAAATCTTAGCTTGTAAAAGAATCGGATTGACTACATGGACACCTGCTCATCGCACTCATATGTGGATCTTCTCCTGTAGCCCGAAAGTTGAAAAAGGCGCACACCTCGTGTAGAATGTTTTTGTTCTATTGTAGTATTTCGCTTTCCCTCCATTGAAAAAGTGAACTATGTTCCAGCATGACAATTCCCCTATGCACAAAGTGAGCTCTATGAAGGCAAGGTTTGCCCTGGTTGGAGCGGAAGAACACGAGTGTACTTTACCGAGCACTGACCTCAAGCACACTAAACACCGCCGGGATGAATTGAAAGAAATAACGAAATCCCATCACGTGGCATAATGGACACATCTCTGTAGCCGCACTACAAAAATCTAGCGCTCTCAGAAGAATGGACGTTATGAAAACTGAACAGGGAGGACTAAATCAGTAATGGGATGTACAACAAGCACATGCAAGTGTTCTGGCCAGGTGTCCACATACTTATGGCTGCACAGTGTTCCATATCAATTCAAATCTTTGTGCGATTGTCGCTACTCTGCTCGATCCGTGCGTTTGTTTGCGAATATTTAAATACAGACTGTCTCACGTCAATTAAGAGCGTTTCCAGCCGAGATGCTCGACACCTCACACAGCGAGCTGCTAGGCACGCTACTGGAGGGACGTGATTTTCATTTTCATCTTCACCAATTCCACATTTCCTTTTACTCGGTCACGAGCAGCTCCAAACACATCACCTTTCCCTTTTAAAATGTTTCCTCGGGTCATAATTTTTGCTACCGTTGTGCACGTTCTAGATCTTCTTGAATTGCATATCGGCTGCAGACTTTAATAAACGAGCATATTAGCGTTTGATACGTGTGCCTTCAGATCCAGACTGATCCGCTCCAACGTAGACATGTGAGCTGTACTTCAGGTGATTTGGGCTGCCGGATGATACACAATGAACAGAGCTATAGAAGAGCGTTTCTTTTATGCGAACGCATCTTTTTCTTGCACCATTCATGCACACGGGCACGGGTCACACAATCACAGGCTACAGCAGGATGATGACATCATCGAACTCGGTAGGGCCGTCCCTCCTACGAGGCAGGGCGGCGCTCTTCAGGGTTCAAGATTCGCTCCATTAGAGTACAAGTTATGTCTCATTAAACGGAGTGAGAAACTCCTGTGATATAAATAACACGGTTTAGATTTCAGAGCTGTGGTGCTTTGCTACATCAAACTCTGAGACCATTTGAAACAGGAGATTGTTTTGTCTGAGACGAGTGATGGGTTGGAGATGAGCTCATCAGGCTGATGAAGTGTGTAGGCCAGTTGATTTTCTTTGTGTGTGTGTGTGTGTGTTTGTCTCCCCAGGCTGGTCCAGTAAGTAAGGGTCCTACACTTCCTCATCTTGCCTCCTACATCTCTCTCTCTCTCTCTCTCTCTCTCTCTCTCTCTCAGTCACTCACACTCTCACACACACACACACTCTCACACACACACACACACACACACACACACACACACACACACACACACCTCCAAGTCTCAGGGGCCCCTGTGCTTTCCATAACAAAGGACTGTCGAATTTGAGCGTGTGGAGGACGCTTGTATGGCGAGGGAAGACTGTGTGTGAGTGCCCCCCCTCACCCCATCCCACCATTACTTTGTGTCTGTGTCTTCAAGGCACTCTTGCGTGTCAGGTGGCGCAAACATCTGTGCAAACGGTACGTTTTTAGGCGTGCATAATTGAGTCCAAATACTTCATGTGCATTTTTTAAAGGAGCATCAATTATTTCCCAATGAATCAATAAGGTTACATATATAAATTTCCCGAGCTGGAATGGCGTAGTGCGTGTAAAACTGTGTGTGTGTGTGTGTGTGTGTGTGTGTGTGTGTGTTTGTAGAGCACTCCACATTGAGAGATTACACGTGTGCATGTGCAGCACCGTTTCCTTTTGTTTTAGCTGAAGTAATTGGAAATCAGAATTCTTCAGTTATGAGGTCGGATATTCTTCTCCTCCTTCCAATCTTTCCTTCTTAGTCGTCACCCCCCCCCCCCCCCTCCC
>MU550684.1:34129-36629 GCA_024362625.1 Silurus asotus
TAAACACTGGCACCCCCCCCCCCTCTTTTTTTTTTTTTTTTTTTTTTTTTTTTACATTTTTTTTTATAAAGACCCCCCAGCTGTGGAGGTTGAGGTTTTTGGCCGTGCTGCTCGTATGCTCTCAGCAAGCAACACATATTTGTGCTCACCAGAGAATTGGCTAATCAAAGTTGGGCTTGTGTTTCCAGTCAAGCTCTTGAGGTTTGGGCTATAAAGCACATGCGACCTTTCTGCAGGCTTTCTCTTTAAATATATACACACGGTCCCAGAACAACAGAAGGAACATACAAGGTTGTGCACACGAACAGCGCTAATTGAACCGATAGTTGTTTTAAGCAATAAGTTGATCACGGTGGTTAATTTAGAATCTGCATAATGGGTCTTTATGGAATGCTGAAGTGATTCCAGCATAGCACAGTGTTAGGCAGGGGTGTGTGCAACAGCAAAATACTCGATGTAACAGCTAATGTCTCAAAATGCCTTCAAATGTAACACATGCAGCCTTTTGAGCAAATAAACATAAATATGTCGTGAAAAGTGGAGTAGTCCAAAAACATCAAGTGAGACACGGTTTGTCCTGGCTTGTGCTTTAAAGGAAATATTCACCCGGAGTGCCTCGCATTATAATAATAACATGGTCTTCAATGGTGTCATAGATTTATTTTCTATTGAATTTTTTTCCCCTCAGATTGCACTTTTCATTCAACTTATAAAGACTTTGCCTTTTCCTCAGCAAATGTTGAGCACTAACTAATGTAATTTGATTTAACATGGGGGGAAAAAAAACATCTTGTGTTCCTTACATTCTGTGAAACCCCACTGTGTTTACACACTCTCTCTCTCTCTCTCTCTCTCTCTCTCTCTCTCTCTCTCTCTCTCTCTCTCTCTCTCTCTCTGTCTCTCTCTCTAGAGAAGCGATGAGAAATTATCTGAAAGAGCGAGGAGACCAAACCGTTCTGATCCTCCATGCTAAAGTTGCACAGAAATCCTACGGCAATGAAAAAAGGTAACACGCACCCACACACTTTTTTTTTTTTTTTTTTTAGTTCTCCAGCCCATGAGATGAATGACTACATTTCAGCGAGGATGTTTTGTGTCATGCTTGTTGACCTCTCGCTCAGCGTCTCCCCCTATGAAGCTGTGGAGGAAATGAGGTTTTCCTTCGTCCACAGCGAATCGCAGACGAAAAGGGAAAATGAGAGAGCTGGAAAAGAACGGGGAAAAAACGAGAGCGAGGAGAAAAGAAAGAAAGGAAAACGCGGGGAGACAGGAAGGTGTGGACAGATTGATCATAGCGAAGAAGAGTCAGTATCTGGGGAGCTCCTGTCGTGGTTAGATCTTGGCTCACTACTCTTGGCTACGAAAGTGTTTCCCTTGTGATCACACCAGAAGTGCCTGACTGTTAATCCAAAAATTCACAGCCAGACAGAGCTGAAAGAACGAGAGAGCAAAAAAGGAGACAGACCAGAAATCTTAAAGCTGATGTGCAATGTTGTCCGTTAAATGAGTTACACACAGAGGGGTTTGAGAGATGCTCATTGGAAGTGTGTATGAACTGGCTTAACTTTAGCCATTGTGTCGTTTCTGCTTTCGTTTAAACTTTTGACCCCCGTGTGACAGGGATTGTTGGCGTACCAAACAAACACCGTAATAGATAAGGGAAGCTCAAACGTATGAGTGTGCGATCGCCTGATTTACTATCGGTTCTATATGCAGCGTGTAACGCACGGAACCTGGTTCAGAGACAGTGTTTTAAACCTGCACACGCAGCATCATGAGCGTTTCGAGTGTTACGCACTAGCAGGATGTGAAAGCAGACACCAGAACCCTGTAGGAGGAACTTAACACTCCTGCGCTAGACTAAATACCTTTTTAACCCCACCACCCCCCTCCAAAAAAAAAAAAGACAAAGCATTTGAATTGATACCCTTAACCATGTCTTCGATTCCACCCAGACACTGTTATGACTCATTAATGATTTGTTTGTCTGACCCTTACAAGCACTTTCGTTTTAAATAAGGCGCCGCGTAGGGACGTTATTTAGACTCGCATACCATCCCCGCCTTCTTTCTGAACAGCAAAGTAATTATTATTAATATTCTTTTTATTCTAATAGGTGTATGTACACAATCAGTTCAGCATTTCACTTTTATTCTATCTTTATCTTTTTTTTTTATTTTTATATATATACTTTTACATGGATATGTCCTCAGTGAGCACTTCATGGTATGAATACCCCAAGATGATGTGAATCTCATCCTCGATCACACTGACCACTGAAGAACATATTCCTAAAAACCAGTGGGATTTTAAACTCCCAGGATGGGATTTACATGGTGACCATTGCTAGATTGTGGTCTTCAAGTGATGATTAGTATTGAGGGGTGAGAAATTCTCCACACTGTTACACCACTTCCACCAGTCTGGCCTGTTGACATTAGGCAGGTTGGAACACGTGTGCCTTAGTAATCGTCCACTCGGTTCTTTGCTGACAAAAGTG
>MU550684.1:41629-221629 GCA_024362625.1 Silurus asotus
CCGCTGTCATTATACATATAAAATATTTTTTTTTGCATGGTGTTATTATTTTATTTTTATTTTTAATCCTGGTATCCATTTAAAAAACTGTAGGTTGATTAATCGGTTACCAGTAGGCCTCCGAATTTCTTCGCTTGTCTGTCTTTATAACAAACAAATATTATTGCTCTGTCTTAATGAATCCTCCAGTGCTATTTAGTCTCCCTCGTTCTAATGCATCAGCAGTAGCATAAACAATCATTTTTGAGGTGTTGCTTTCTACTAAAAAAACCCATAAAAGCCTCAAAACTCGCTAATTAATGGACATTTAACAACAGCTGTAGAGTGCTTTTTCATGAATTGTTCAGGCAGAGGTATTTACTGTGTGCATTAGTCCCTTAAGAGACTGGCTTTCTTTTTTTTTAGAATACACTGTGATGCTTCATACTGCATTATTAACACTGTGCACAGTAAACATGAATGTGTGCACATGCACGTTTTGGTGATTAAATCAAGAATCTGATTACAAACCATGTAAGGAAACTGTGTCTCCATGTAGGAAAAGTGCATGTCATCAGAGCTTGTTTTAACTGCATTGCTCAGGTTCTGGAATGTTGTATAAAATTGTCTCTTGACCTTCTCCAGTGTCTTGTGTGGAAACTCGATCATGGATTTTATTAAATAAACGACTATCATTTAACAATTCTTTCTGTATGTGTTTTGGGAATATTTCTGTACAGATCATCCGTAAGGTGGATAAGCAGACGGCCTTGCTGGACGCAGACGACCCCGTGTCTCAGCTGCATAAGTGTGCCTTCTACCTAAAGGATACAGAGAGGATGTACCTGTGCCTTTCCCAAGAAAGGATCATCCAGTTTCAAGTAAGAGCTCACATTGTGTAGTTCAAGCAGTTAAAGAAAAAAAAAAAGGGTCCAGGTCCTGGTTGGTACATAAATATTAGGATTTTTTTTCTCCAAAACAAATGGAATCCTAATGTTGGAGAGGATGTGTGTTTATAAGAGATGGCACTGGTCTGATAACCAGTATGGCTATCTAAGATTTATACCAGCTTAAAGTGGTCGGATTCGGAATTTTGTAAGCAACGTCGTAGATTGCAATTGGATTTGGAAAGTTCAAATAAAGAGAGAGGATAAAGGGATTTAAAGAGAGGAAAAAGGGATTTTTTTTTTTTTTTTTTTTTTACATTTTACTATATTTAATACAATTAAACTTAATATGACAATATAATTGTAAGTTTAATTGGAAAATATTTTTAGTTAAAGATTTTTTTTTTTTTTAGAAGAAGAACCGACATTGATCCAAATCTTAAGTGTTAAATTGACTTAAAGTAAAGAGAATCTTTTTTTTTCCTCTTCTTTTTTTTTCTGTTCACGAGCTCAGATCCACAATACAGTAATTTTTTTATTTTTTACTGTTTAAGCCAATAAATCATCCTCCCACACACTTTACACACACGCAGAAAACATTTGCAAGAATATAGTAATTATATTTTGATTAATAAATTTCATTATTACAACATAAAAACGGTTCCCTTTAAGTTTTTTGGTCTATCGTGCTATCCGCGAGAGAATGGAAAAATCAGCCAAACAAACAAGTCATGTGGCGAATGCAATTCCGCGCTAAACCAACCGGGGGCACAAGATTCGGTAAAGCTGGGGATTCCTGTACATCATAAACCATGTAAAAGTTTTTGTTCCCTAGTTTCATTCAACACGATTAGGATTTACCCTAAACTGTGTCCTATATCCTATGCATGCTCACCACATGATCCATTTACCATAATAACATTGTAGTGCTCTATATTCCATCTAGTAGAACCCAGAGTTTGGCAGTGAGAAAATAAAAATCCATACACACGCACGATTGCATTATTGCACTGTGCTGTAATATTTATCAGCTCATCAATATTTTTTTATCGTCTTTCCTAGGTTGTCTTGTCTCGAAATATTCATAATTGTTTCATTAATAATGCATGCACCCATTTGCTGCATTATCTTTAGCTCTCGCGTGTGTGTGTGTGTGTGTGTGTGTGTGTGTGTGTGTTTTGCTCAGGCCACTCCATGCCCGAAAGAACCAAATAAAGAGATGATCAACGACGGTGCCTCTTGGACAATCATTAGCACAGATAAAGCAGAATACACCTTCTACGAGGGAATGGGTCCAGTTCACTCGTCTGTCACCCCTGTGCCTGTGGTTGAAAGCTTACAGGTACACAAACACATTAGTGCAATAGAACTGATTCTTAGTTATCATTCATAAAGATAATGCAATCCAAAAATGTATTGTTGTTGTATAACATAAGGAGGGGAAAAAAACCCTTCCCTCATTTGTAAGTCACATGTGGTGTAATTTATCCCGTCACACAGCGTGCCAGATTTCACCTCTCCGCAACCGCCATTAACTGTGCAGATCTGTCTGAGGTCTTCACCGAAATTAATCGGCTGCAGCAGGCAGAAATTACACGTAGCCACGCTTGATGGGGCAGCCATTTTATTTATTTTTTTTTACGTAAACTAATGGACTGTGTGTGTGTGTTTGTGGATTTGCCTGCATACAGTTGAACGGCGGAGGAGACGTAGCGATGCTGGAGCTAACAGGGCAGAACTTCGCTCCAAACCTGCGTGTGTGGTTTGGGGAAGTGGAAGCCGAGACTATGTACAGGTAGGGTTTTTAATATGTTTGTTATTGTTATTATTATTAGTAGTAGTAGTAGTAGGAGTAGTATTTGATTGATTGATTGAAGTGAAAAGTTCATTTCATACACAAGTGCACACACACACACACACACACACACACACACACACACACACGGATTGTAAATGCCGCCTGAACTGTTCAGAGCCGATAAAGCTTTTAAATGTCTGTTCAGGTGAAAGTAAAATATCTAGAAGGTTGTTTGTTATGTTAAGTGCTTTCACTGAAATGATGAGCCATCCTGGTGTTTTACTTTCATTATCAGCACTGGAATTTTTGGGACCTAAGGTTTTAAGAAAGAAGATGAAAGGCTATATAAATAAAGAGTGTGTAAATGCAACAGGGGTTAAGGTGTTTGTTATGGATGAGATCAGCGTTTTATAGCAGGCCACCAATGTAAACCATATCTTCATGGAGCAGGAGAATACCTGAACCTGTCATGACACAGAAGACAAGAACATCTGACCATAGCAATGATGCATTTAAGAAAAATGTCTTTAACTCCCCATGCAACCACCTTCACCCACCCACATCTACACACACATTGTTTTATAGACCATGGTCTCCTGGTTTAAGTGAATGGAAAATTAAATGCTACCGCTGCCTGAGAAATCTTATACCATTTAGTGACTCCAAGTTTGCAGAAACAGTTTGGGAAAGAACCATGGATGGAATTCTGGTGTCCCAATACTTTTGTCTATACCAAGGGTGTCCTGTCTTTTTTCACAAATGGCCGGTTGTGGGTGCAGGTTTTCATTCCAACCAATCAAGAGCCACACCTGATAGTCATTAAAAAGATGACAATTCTTAGATATAAACAGGTAGAGTTTCTTGCTTGTGGAAAAGACTGGACACCCCTGTTCTATACAGCGTACATCAAGTCATGAAGTCACTAATGCTGTTCCTCTAAAAACACTTGTGCATTCAGTGTGTAATATATTACTCACGGTAGCTCCTGTTTGTGTTGCAGGTGTGGAGAAAGCATGCTGTGTGTTGTACCGGACATTTCAGCATTCCGTGAGGGTTGGCGGTGGGTGAGACAGCCGGTGCAGGTTCCTGTAACACTGGTGCGGAACGACGGCATCATCTACTCCACCACACTGATGTTCACGTACACTCCGGAGCCGGGCCCGAGGCCTCACTGCAGCGCGGCCGGGGCCATCCTGCGCTCGGCTAATAACACCTCCAACACTGACACACCAAATTCAGTCACGGCAAACTCCTCCAACGCCACAGCCGCCGTGGTCTCGTAACACACGTGGTGTTACCAAACAAGAACTTAGTACGCGGTTGGATAAAAAAAAACAGAAAAAAAACTCCAGGTACATTTCAACAAAGTGCTGCATATAGAGTTAAAAAAAAACGATTTCAAGAACAATTTTATTTAGGCACCGTCAACACAAAAGTCAAGGAATACGGCGAAAGAAAAGAGGGGAAAATGAGGAGGTAAAGGAGGTGCTGAGATGTTCGCTCTTGGTGATGAACGTGGCTGTGAGAACACCTGAACCTGTCAAGATACAGAAGAAGAGAACATCAGACAATAGCAATGATGCATTCAAGCTACTCCACCTTTATTTAAGCCCCACCCCCACCTACAAAAAAAAAAAAATCACACACACCCAATTTGTGCTTGTGTGAAAGAGTGAAATCTCCTGTGGCTCGATCTGGACGTTATAAGACGAGGGTCAGGTTCATTTGTAAATGAAACTTAGTTTTTATGGACCAAGGTTATTGTATAAGCTTTAGTAAAGGTACATTTTTCCTCCATACTTTTTGTTTTTGTTTTTGTTTTTTTGTATCTAAACAGTAGTACGCTTTTGTTACCAAATAGTTTCTTTTCCGACTTTTTACACTTTTTCAGTCATTAGGGATGTGGGCATAGCAGGGCGCTGTGGCCCTCTCTTGATTTTGTGTATAGCTTTTTTTTTTTTTTTTTATCTATATACGTATAGATTTCTTTATACGTATTTCCTTTTTTTTCACATTTGCTCAAACTTCATTTTTTGATACTTCTCAATTTTTGATATGGGACTTTCTTTTCTGTTGTTTTTTTTTTTTTTTTTTACTTTGAAGTTGTTTTGCTTTTGGGAAGAAAGTCAGAGGGTCTATTTTTTATTATTGATTTTTACAAATTCTCTGAAAAGAACAAAAAAGCTTTAAGCAACGCCTCTGCCTTGTCTGCAATATGATGTGTATATGCTTCCTTTAAGGATTTTATATTAGTGTGTTTAGGTATCGTAGGAGGTGCAGTGACCTCCCTCTTCCTTCTGTTCAAAACCAGTGAAACCAGAACGCACCGCTCGCAACACAGAGGCGTGGGACGTGCGCGTCCGCTGAACCGTAGCCATTCAGTACTGAGCGTTTCAAGCGCGCACGCGGTGCACGATGTCCCGAAGCAGCCTGCTGCGTCCGTGTGCTGTTACTATCAAAGTGTCATAAGTCTGGATGGACAGATTTTCTTTCGCTTTGTGCTCTAAAATCATGCTGTCTCCTACAAAAAAAGATTTTTTTTTTTTTTTTACATTTCTTTGTCTTCCTAAATTTGCTAAAAAAATTTAAAATTTTTTGGTTACAAAAAGACTGGATTATTCGAATTAATAATATTCTTCCATTAGATGTGGCCTTACTGTAACAACACATTTGGTTCAAGTGCAGTTCACACCTTAAGATCGTGGCCTGTGACTGTAACCTCTTGACCTCAGCCTTGTGTTGTTGTTTTTGTTTTGTTTTGTTTTCCCCCCCAAAATCTTTTTTTCTCGATAGTCATTAACAAGGCTGTTTAAAGTTCAGACTGGTCAAAAAAAAAAACGTTTAGATGCTCTCACATTACCCAAAGATGTTGCGATACGTAGTCGTTTCGGTGTGTGGACATTTTTTTGAAGAGTGTGTTGGCAGCCGTGGCCTCTCGTACACCAAAAGTAGAGCTTTACTTCCGTCACTTCTTGATTTGTTCCTCGTGGCCTTGCTAACACACTAATGTATATGAAGATGATTAATGCCAGCTAGGAGAAACTAACCAATCAGCCTGCTGTAGTAGTTTTTGTACAGTAGATTAACTTATGAGGAGCATCACTCTGCTTCCGTTTTTTGCTAAACCTGTTTGTATTTTCATTACGCCTGCATCTCCGGCTCGTAGCCTAGCAACTGTGGTATCTGTTTTCCGAGCGGTTTCGGTGTGTGGTGACAAGAGAGTAGAAAAGTGCTCTAATAGAAGCTTAATGCCCTTTAGATGTATGTTGGTTGTTCAAAGATATATGCATACAGCAATATTGTATAGGTTCTGTGTCTTGGTCTGTGGGAATAACCACTGAATTTCACCAGCCTGATCCACTGTTTAGTGGTTATGATCAACAGCATCTCGTGTTCACTTCGCCCATCACATTCCTTTAGACCACCACTTCCCTGCTCAAGAAGAGAAAGCAGAAGGACGGTCTTGAGCAGACAGGCATCTAAACCCAACAGAAACATTTACAACGTTGTGCTGTTTGTCCATTCCTGAATATTGTTCACAAGACAGTTTACTAAAAGACATCGATCCTCCCTTTTTTTTCCCCCTCCCCATTTTCTTTTTCTTTTTTTTTACTAATATGAAAAGTAGCTTTAAAGTCTAATATTGTATTTTTTTAAATTATTAATGAACTCTCCTCCTTGTTTCGTGTGGCGTCACCGTTGAAGTGCTTTAACGCCACCTTGCTTCCAAGTTTGGAAAAAAAAAAACCAACGAAATCCCCGCAGTGTTTGAATTCACTGAAAACTAAAAAAAAAAACAGCCGTCGCTCCTGTTTGTGTTCTCAGCTGTTTGAGGACGACAGTAGTTCAGCCTGTATAAAACGTTCTCCAGTAGCTCCATGTCTCCATTCGCTGTGTTTCACCTGAAGCAGTGGCAAGTCTCACTTTTTTATTGCTCTCCAAACAGGCTGATATGACAATCCTAGCTTCTTTTTTTGTTGCTGTTGCTGTTTTCCTGTGTTGCTGCAGAGCTTCAGAATGAAGGAATTTTTAAGAAAAGAAAAAAAAAAACAATCTGAACTGGTCGTGCTTTTTTATTACTTACCATGTTGAAGATTGACTAATCTGACAAAGCTTCGTTTACTTGTATCCATGTCCTGGAGAGTTCAGACGCATAGAGTTGAACAACACCGCATATCATCCCGGCTATCGACCGTTACAACCCTTAAACTGTAGGAGCTGCGACCCAGCACGAAACAACCTCTCATTTAATCCTCTTTGTGTCCGTGACAGCATTTATAGTCCATTGGTAACATTTCCTGCATCTCACTTGGCTTTCCATGTTTTACTGGCTCTTCCAAATGCAGCTGTTTTTTTATGAGCTCTGATGGATGTATGTGCGTGTGTATGTCCTCTAATATGCCAAATGACTTTTTTTTTTTGTTTTTGTTTTTTTTTAACTGACTTTCATGCACTGCCCAAGAAAAGAAAATAGCACCAGAGGCAGCTTTTAAAAAGAAAGAAAAAAACAACTTTCATTGTATTTCATGATGAGTTGTAAAAGCAAGTTGAGCAAAGCGTTACAATTTTGAAATGATAAACAACATGCAAGATCTCTCTTTCTCTCTCTCTCTCTTTCTCTCTTTCTCTCACACATTTTCTTTCCTCCCTTTGTGGGTTTGCTCTGTGATACTTTTGCACTTATTCATTGTACCTACGAAGAATCTAAGTTCTCTTGTTCTTTCTAGGTGACTGTTGTGTGCCCAGTTCT
Organism: Silurus asotus; assembly: GCA_024362625.1. NCBI lineage: Eukaryota > Metazoa > Chordata > Actinopteri > Siluriformes > Siluridae > Silurus > Silurus asotus. The sequence continues at coordinate 49,044 of MU550684.1, forward strand.
ACAGTGTGTGTGTGTGTGTGTGTGTGTGTGTGTGTGTGTGTGTGCGTGTACGTGTAGGAAAGGCTAGCTTACTTCTGCATAATACTCACATTCTTACGAGTAAATGCCCCGTCTCTGAGTGTATTGTTTTAGTGATAATAAGCCGAGGTGTTGGTATGGTAGTGCTATCAGTCCTGCCAGTAGGATCCTGTGCCGTCTGTGAAATGTATGTATGTATATGTTTGTTTGTGTGTGTGTGTGTGTGTGTAAAGCATAAGTTTCAGTTGTATGTCTGTTTGTCTGTTTTTGTTTTATTTTTGTGCAGTATTGCACCTGCTCAGTTTCATATGTCATTAAAGGAATAAAACAACTTGCAATATTGGCATAAAAATCAAGAAATAAAAAAGTGAGAAATATTAATATTGAATTGTTTTTTTTTTCTTTTTTATGAGTCTTTTTTGCACCCGATTTGTAATGAAAATAAATAAAATAAAAAAGGTGCTCATCAGCCAGATGGTTTGTCTGATAAATGTCCCCGCAGTGACACATATTGCAGCTTAATCCACATGTGTTTAGATGGTTTTCAGCTCACTAGTCACTAAAGATACTGAACACGAAAGAGCTGTTATCATCACCGGTGCACTGGCTCATGGGTAATGTCAGTGGTGCCTTGTTCGAGTGCCATCCTAATCCTAACCCTTTAACTTCTCTCCACTAAGGCTGTTAAAAGCCATATTTTGCTCCTTCTGATTACTGCAGTGCAAAGGAAAGTATTCCACACGAGCACATGTGCGACAGTAAGCGTTCCACAGACACCCAGAGACGTTTCCATTTAGCTGCCCAAACATTTTATTGGGTTGCTGTGTGCCTGTTTGTGTGTGTGTGTGTACATAAGAGCCTCCAATTCAGAGCGCTTAAAAGCTTTATTTAATCCTTTGCCCTTCAGAAGGTAGCCATTTTACCTTCCAACATGTACTGTTGATGGATAGGAGGAAAAAACAATTTATACAGTCCACTCTAAAAGCACTGGAGCAGCATGGCCAGTTCTTTTGTTCTCTCTCTATACTGAAGACATTTTTTTTTTCTTGTGTTCTCATGTTATATCTAGAGATGTATAAACAACTTTAGAACATGTCCTGAAGCAGCAAACAATCCATGACACAACCGCCACCGTGCTTGACTAATGAGCTCATATGACTTTGGCTTTTCCATTACTTTGCTTAACATGATTCCAGAAATTTTGGGGCTTAAAAAAAAAAAAAAAAAAAAAAAAAAAGAAATATATATATACACACAGTGCCTTGCAAAAGTATTTGGCCCCCTTGAACTTTGCGACCTTTTGCCACATTTCAGGCTTCAAACGTAAAAATTAGAAATCCAATAAATTTCGTTCCACTTCATGATTGTGTCCCACTTGTTGTTGATTCTTCACAAAAAAAAATTACAGTTTTATATCTTTATGTTTGAAGCCTGAAATGTGGTAAAAGGTCACAAAGTTCAAGGGGGGCGAATACTTTAGCAAGGCACTGTATATATCTCTTTGCAAATCCACCCTCCTTGTTCTGAATACTAACGTGTATTTTGCATCTTGTGGTATAGCCTTCTTTGGTACACTGGTGCATTGTTCTACCTTAACCTTTGCCCCATGATGTTATTGGTGACCTATTGTGTATTTCTCATCACAGTCCTTACAATGTTGTCATCAACTGCATTTTTCCTATGGCGAAATTCCAAGATATTTTATTGGCTATGCCCAATACTTATGTAACCGTTTTTTCACTCTGTTCTCAGCTTCAGCCTCTTCTTGGCTTCACTTTATTCTATAGTCTAGAGATGTTTCCTTTCAGGAACTCAAGCTGCATCTCAATGTTTTGGAATGAGAGTCCAATACCGCCAGACTAACCAGTCCCTGATTAGTGTGCATGGGCACATCTAGGTCAACAGACAGAGGAGCCAGAAGTGGCACTAAGGTCAAGGTTATAGAACCAGACGAAGGTGTTGCAGATGTCTTTGAGGGACACTTCAAAGGACCAAGTCTTAGCGATCTGACAGCGAAAGGAGCGGGGCGACTTGAGGACTCCTAGGAGGATGCGATAGCATCATTAATCCAACTGTTAAGGGTCTGCTTATTTGCAGGAAGGCCTCTCCTCGGAGGGCCATAGCAGAGGACTCGTCCTCTGGATGTAAGTGTCTGGTGCGAGCTGGTTCAGCTTCTCCTGTCTGGGGCCCAGAAACAGGGGGATAGAATGCTTGGAGCCTAATGGGTGGTGGGACGACGACGATGGAACCTTGGATGTGTAACCTGCTCTAAGAACGGTGCAAGAAGTGAGAGGGCCTGAAAATCGGATCCTGATAGGGGGAGTGCTCCATTTGGGTTGAGGCTGCAGCTGCGCCCGCTGAGCAGTCCCACGAAAGTGGCGTGGGAGGTACCACTGGAAACTTTCTACGAGTTAACGGAGTCACCGAATAGGCCAGTTGGCGAAGGGGTGGCGTCCAGCAGCACAGTTCTGTCCCTGTCGGAGATCTCTGACAGGGTAAGCCATAAATGCCTCTCTGTTGAGCCAAGAGTGGCCATGGACTGGCCAACGGCCTAAGTGGTCTCTTTACTGGCTCTGAGAGCCAAGCCCACGGCAGAGCTCTTGCACCTGACCGGCACGAGACGCATAAGGAAGCGATAACCGGGGAGAGATAACTTGCTACCGTCTCTTCAACCTGGAGCATCGCTCTATAACTGTGATCTTTTAGCACCATGATGTTAGAGTATAACGTCGCTTTGAGGCTGAAGAGGAAGGGCCGAAAAAGCCTTCGTCGATGTTCAGAGAAGAATGGTAGTCTTCGACGTGGAGGTTGTGACGCTGGAAGCAAGAAGCGTTTATCGAGCTTTCTGCTCATCGGCCGGCCAAGCTGGATCCAGCTTATCTACAGCACATGTCACAACTTCCATTAGCTTCTCTACTTCTAATTCGCATAGTGCAGACAGACAGACTCCTAAACCCTTTAGCCGCTCAGTGAATGTGAAGCCAGAACTGCACCCTCCTCAAAGAGTGCCCGTTTGGGAGCCGAGCGATCACAAAGACATGCGAGCGCAGTGCTCGCAGTCGGCTCCCTCAAGAACTGACTTAGCATGCTCTGCTTCCAAGGAAGCCACACAAAGACTGTGTGTATGGCGCCGGCTTTACTCCAAAAGCATTTTATAGCTTCCTGGTCACCCCGCTGGTGATGCCGCCTCTTCTATTGGACAGATTACACATGTGATTCAGAGCGCGAACAATGCACAAGCTTTCCAAAGCGTTGCAACACAGCTAGGGTTCCTGAAAGGAAAATGCACTCTTCAGTAGTGACGCCCAGGCATCAGGCCAAGAGTAGGTATACAGAGATTGAATAAACAACAAAACAAAAAGAAAAATCCTGTCACTTACATGTTCCAATTTTTTTTTTAAAACTGTGATTTTAAACAAAGGTTATTATGTTCTATGTAGTGCAAATTATGTAGATGTAGATCTCAGGAAACGAAAGCAGAAATTCTCATATATCGTCGCTCACTCTTTTTCCCAATGTCTTCAAAAACAAAAGGAATAATGTTGCTCTTACAGTACTTTTAGAAGGGATTTAATTCCATGTCATGAATACTGTCCTAATATAGATCTTTTCTATATTTTGTGCATGTCCTCTGAATTTCCCCAAACAAAACAGCTTTCCTCAAATCAGATTACTTTTAAAGGGATGTGTGTAATAAAACAATTAGCTGACTCACATAATCTGCCAATTTTACACTATATGGACAAATGTATTACGACACCTGACCTTTCCTGCCATATGTGCTTCTTCCCCAAAATGTTACCACATTGATGCGGTATAATACAATTTTGTATTCACTTGAACTTAGAACCCCAAACCTGTTCCAGCATGGCAATGCCCCTGTGCAAAAACTTACCGCTCCATAAAGATATGGTTTACATGCTTTGGAGAGTTTTGGGACACCTGACTTTTTTAGCATATGTACTTCCTCCTCAAACTGTCACCACAGAGTTGAAAGCATACAATTGTAGAGGATGTCTTTGTGTCTTTACATGACTTTGAACTGGAAGGACCCAAACCTGTTCCATCATAGCAATGATGTGCACAAAGTCAGTTCCATGAAGATATGTTTTACATATTTTTGGTTTGGAGAGTGAGATCTTGATATTCGCCTGCTAAAGAGCTCTGACCTCAAACCTACTAAACACCGTTGGGATGAATTGGAACACTAACCGCACCCCAGGACTCCTCACCCTACATCAGTACATGACTTTACTAACACCCTTGTGCCTGATGAACACAAATGTCAACGAGCACACTCCAAAATAACACTAGTGGAGCATCTTTCCAGGAGAGTGGAAGGAATTATAGAAGCAAATTTGCAGGTGTGGAATCCAAATGAGGAATGCGATTCTAGAAAAACACACCATACTTATGACCAGGTGTCCACAAACTTTCGGCAGTATAGTGTATGTCTGCAAAATAAGTGTTTGCATAAGTAGAATTAGGCTGGGTTAAAATTTCAGAGACAGCTTTTACACTTAATCAAGACTTTATTATGGTGAGTGTTCCATACACGAGCAATTACACTGTTTCGAATGCACAAAGTAAAGCGGTATATTTCAAGCATTCTACATACAACAAAGGAAACAAAAATAAAACGTTTCAGCAAAAATTGCAAGTCATATAAAATGCTACATTTTTCTTTTTGAGAGGTAAATGTCCAGGTGCGAGTGACAGGCCTTGGCTTGATGCTTCTCGTGCTGCTCACAGGTGAGAAAAGTCTCATGGTAAGATAAGAAAGGGGCGGCAGATCAAATAAAAGGTACAATCTGTACAGGTTCAAAAAACACGCAGTATTTGGATAAAGAATTTACTGTGTACCTTAGCGAAAAATGTTGGTGTTCTGCTGAACATAGAAGTTGAACAAAGAGCGTCAGCAATGAACTGGACCGAAGCTTTATTTACACGTTTCTGCATATTTGTGTGGCAATGACAATAGATTGTAGCTACAGAGGAATGCAGGCTTGCCAGAATGATTCAGTGTATTTACATATAAACAGATGCAAACGCTGTTATATTTGCGAGTTATTGTTTTTTTTTTTTTTATCTGAAAAATGGCCCAAAAGAGAAAATTATGCATGGCTAATAATATGTACATAGAACTTTAAAGTGGCTTCTGGATATACTCATTTGACATTATACTGAAGGGACTGCACGTGGTTTGGCTATGCTGGAGGTCTGTACAGTCTCGGAAAGTGTTTGCTGTGTGTTTTCGTTGAGCATCTGGATAACCTCAGTGCCTTGTAGCTGGATTGTGCCACCAAATTTACATCTCGTGGTGGGAGTTTTAATGCTGCAATATTTATTCCTAACACCCAAAAATCAGATCAAGTCATCAGTTTTATGTGAAAATGGCTGAGTGCAGTATATCCATCCAGTGAAGGGGAAAGAAACTGCTAGTGTGGTGTCAAAGTTGTTTATTTCTCTGTTAGAACTAAGTATACCATGACACAACTCAAGTCTTTCCATATCTTATCGTTTTTGCTAGATGAGTGGTTCCACACCTATCAAACTACACAGAAGATAAAATCGTATCGATGCACAGATACATTTCAGCTCCTTAAAACTAAAAAGAATCCTCTCTACGTTATCTGCGCATGATTGAAGACGGGCCAGGATCAATCCATCAACTCCTATGTTTCATAAAAGGCTTGTACACGAGTCAGTGCCTAATGCAGACTAGAGCCACTCTCCAGCCATGCACAGTCATGCTCCATTTGATGTGTCTGTTTACTCACCAGTGACATGAATTCAAATTTAAACACTGGAGTCTAACATCAGTCTCACAATGTTCTCATCCACCAGCGCATGCAGGCTTAATGTCTTATATATCGGTAAATGGTTTGGTTCTCAGTTAATGCTGTTTTTTCAGGTCATAAGTCCTTTTCCGAAAACTGCCATCAAGCCGCCAGGATTGAAAATAAAACAAAGACAGTGGCTCCTCTTAAGAAACAGATTCGAAATAAGTGTTTGTTTCTCACTTAACAATCTTGTTATCAAAATCCAGCATTTTACAAAAAGAAAATTCTCAGATTCAAACTAAGTCCTACAAACCTTCTTCTTTCAGGTCGCTATGCCTGTGCTGACCCGCGGACGCTGCTGGAGGTCAGCCTGGTGAGTGTACCACTGGACTGTGTGTTCTCCTTTCCTTCTCCAACAGCGCATCCCAGAGTTCCAAGCGCACCACCTCCTCCTGCACCTCCTCCGGCACTAAGGCGCCCGCTGCCGCGGCCCTCTCTCTCGGCATGCCCGGTGCAGCATGGGAATGTGGCCAGCATGCCTTGACGAAAGCGCTTGTTCATGAAGCAGTAGATGATGGGGTTGACGCATGCGGAGGTGTACGAAAGCAGGTGGATGAAGGAGATGGGAGCTCCGGAGAGCAGGCGGTCAGCCGAGCGCTTGTCGAAAGCCCGCCAGGCGTTCGCCGCAAACACGGGTGTCCAGCAGAGAAAGAAGAGCACCACGATGACCAACAGCATGCGGATCACACGTTTTTTGGCCATCAGGTTGGCTGTGGGGGTGTTGCTGCATACACGGTTCAGCTTGGGTCTGCTGCTGGAAACGAGAAGGGCCGACTGCTGACTGATGGATGCATCTGAGCGCTTCTTTTTGGAGGGCTGCAGATAGCAGCCGTCACACTCACTGGGCTTCAGGCTTCCTGTGCTGCTCTGTCTCTCTGAGAAACATACAGGAGATGAGTGCTGTTTATATATTATATATATGCATTACACAAAAAGCAACAGCTTTAGTAGAAAGATTGCTTGGTTTCAACTAATACATAAAAAGACAATAAAATCCCTAAAGCATGTAGACCCCAATCCTACAGACCACTTGTTTTTGGTGTAATATAATTTCAATTTAGTACACATGCATCTTTTTATTCATTTAATTATATTTTTCAGCCAATCATGTTGTGTAAATAATATTATGCAGATAACAGATTCAGGTATTGATATCAGCTCCAACTATCAGAATAGAGGAAAAAATGTGATCTCAGCAATTTTGACCAAGCCAACGGTGGATTGGATCGTTTCTATAACTGCTGATTTTGCTCCTTGAGGCAGATGACCACATTGAGTTCTGCTTCTGAGAACAGAAAGCTGATGCTTCTGTAGACGATGACTCAGCATAACTGGGCATTCAAAGAAAACATTTCTGCTAAGAAACACAAATAGTAAGTTCAAAATATTTGGCACCAACAGCATCAATCCATGAACCCCTTCAGCCTTATTTCAACAGTGGTGTAATGGTGTAGTTTTCTTTAATAAAAATTAATCATCACTTGAATGCTATAGCACATTTCAGTATCACGTGCATCTCTTCATGTCCACGGTTTTCCATCTTATAAAGGTTGCTCCCTGCACGATAATGCACCAGGTCACAAAGCAAACGTACTTTCATACTGGTTTCATGAACATGACAAAAAGTTCACTGATTCAGTTTTCCCAATCACAAGATCTGAATCCAATAGAATCTAAAAGTGCACTTGAGAAATCTGCAGGATTTACATTATGCATGACTCAAAGGAATGTTTCTAACATCTTATGGAATCCATTTTTCTCTTCATCTTCTTTTTATTCTTCTTCTATCGGTTGCTCTCATTAGGGGTCACCACAGCAGATCATCTGTCTCCATACACCTCTTTTCTCCACATCTGCCTCATCTTTTTATGCAGATAAGAGTGGAGGCTGTTTGAAATCAAATCAAAGCCGACCTTGTTTTAGAGTAAAATTCCTCAAGTGCTTCATTAGGGTTTACAGATATGTTGTTATATTAATATAACTCTGAGCGAAATGTAAAAAAATACCTATTTCTTGAAAATCACTCAGAACATGCCAGGGGTCCATTGTTGAAAAAGGGTTGAGTGCCACTACCATAAAGAAGAATCCTACCACAGAGTATTATTTACTTTTAATGGCAAATCCCTTATCTCAGGCAATTGCAAGGAATGACCTGGTAATTTTGGATCATAAAAATGCTCCCAGACTAGAACAAACTGGTCATGTACAAGTGTACTATAAAACCTTTTATATATGGGTTTTATGTAGAGCACTATTAGGATGCGAGAAACATACTATATTTGAGTCTGTTTTAAAAACCTGTTCAAATTTGCTTCATTTAAAGTTATGGTTCATTAAACATAGCATCCATCCGTCCATCCATCCATTCATCCATCCATCCATCTATCCATCGATCTATCCATCGATCTATCTATCTATCTATCTATCTATCTATCTATCTATCTATCTATCTATCTATCTATCTCAAAAGGGTGAAAACGGTTGTATAATTAAAAGTGTGTAAATCATATGTTTACCTCGGCTTGCCTTTCTGTTCGCCATTTCAAACCTGATTCCTCTGTATAGCTCAACAGAGATTAGCCCATATGCTGTCATCATCACAATTCCTGGCACCAGGATGAGGATCAATAACAGGAACACGTACCTGAGAAAAAGGAAAGTTGCACAGCTCGGCGAATCAATACTTTCCAATACACTTTCACTTTCTACAGGATAATGTTTCTGCAGTTATGTCTGCAACACAAACAGTACGCAGGAAGCACAATCCCGGCATAGTTACACCAAGTGGCATCAAGGCTAAGAGGATCATGTAAATGTTACCATGACTGCTGGATGATGTCGCTGGGCCAGATGTGGCGGCACATGTTGCCCGTGCTGTTGTTGGTGCGGCGATAGGGCACAAGAGTGCTGGAGATTGGGTACGGCACCATGAGCAGGAAGGACAGCAGCCACGTGGCGCTGATGACCTTGGCGGCGTGAGATTTGGTCTGCCATGTGCGCGATGTTAGTGGATTGCAGATGGCGCTGTAGCGCTCCAGAGAGATGGCCACCAGGTTGAACGTGGACACGGTCACTGAGATACCTAAAAGTGTGTTAGAAATGTATAACTCGTGTGAACTTACATCATAAGTTTTTCACTTAGTGAGCATGGAAATCCTGAAGCATATTCCCCAGAGTAGGTATCTCAGTGCTAAATATATCAACACAAATAAAAGTGTTGAAAAAAAAGCTGATATGCTGATATGATTTGCTGCTGCTGCACTTGGCAAACTTTACTAACGAAAAAGAGTGCAAGAGGCTGTTGTATTGGGCTGCCTACTAATAAAATTCAGACCTGATTTTACACTGAAGATGTAAAGACCAGAGTTTTTAGCTGCAAGTTATATTAACCGCATGAGCTGATGTGAAAAGTATGCTGTACTCAGTATGCTAAGAGACTCTGATGTTTGACATACTTATTTCAGCACTGGCCAGATGCTGATCTAACATACTGTCCTTATAAATGATCAACAAAAACGATCTGTTACCTCTCACGCCTGACAGACCCACACGGCTATAACGATGTGGCTGGTAAATCTAGGTTGCTTTATCATATCAAGAGGTGTATACACATGTAAAGCATGAGGCTATTAACTATTACATGTGTGTACAGCTGTAGTACGCCAAACAAAAGGTTCTGGCAAAACAGGAGCTGAGTTGCATTTACAGTTCTCCGATATATTCTCACAAAAGGAATGCAAATGAGCACACAAGCGCTGAGTAAGAACACACCACGCTGAAGGACAACACTTCGTTAATAGTTAAGTATGACCCCTGAGAATCACCACTAAGTCCACTTGCTAAGAAGGCACACATAATGACAGAGATATTTCATCATAGATGCAAAACCCTTCTCAAGAACCATTGTGTACAGCACATTTCCCCTTTTTTCCAAACTCTTCATTTACTTTGATTTATACATCCTGTCAAACTGCAATATTCCCAAAGGAACAGCTGCAACTCTACACTCCCAGAATATATATTATTTACACCCGATACGTCCATAGGTGCTACTCACCCATAAAGTAGGTGGCCACTTTACAAATACCGCTGCCAAAGACGAAGTTCTTCATCAGGTTGGGAATGAGGGTGAAAGGCATGCAGAACACGCACAGCATCAGGTCGCTGACTGCCAGAGAGAGCAGGAACAGGTTGGTGACGGTTCGCATGCGTCGATTCCTCACCAGCACCGTGATGATCAAACTGTTCCCCAGAACACTCAGCAGGAAGATCACACAGTAGAGAATGATCCGCACCGTCTGGTTTATATCTGCTTTTCCAAACGAAGGACAAGACAAATATTTTGATAGAACTGTTGAAGAAATCCGCAGGTTCTATGCCTTATACAGGTCTAGCTGTTTCTAATAAAGGGTTTTTTTTTAACTTTAAGTCTCTATGCTTAAATATATACTTTCGAAACACTTCAGATATGCGTGTGTAAAAAAATAGATACATGGGAAAAGCTCATTTTCAGTGAACACTTGTGTAATGCAGGATACAGTTGTTACATATTTTAACAAGGGATTTTTTAATTTAATCACATTCTTCAATCAATAATCAACAGTCTTTATATTAAATACAAAATATTTCATTTCTTTCGTTTAGATTGTTTTTCTTTTTTTTTCTTTCCCAAATTTTGAATTAAATTTTTACTTGAAGCCCTCTCTAACTCTTGTAAAATCTGCTTTCCATATGCCAGAGACTCAATCACTCATCAAATGTGCTTTCTCTGAAGGCATTAATAATGAAACACAACTTGATCATTTCTATTTGTGCACCAAACCAAACATATTTCAATAAGGGGTTCATAGCTTTTTAGAAATTGATTCAAATTAAAACATGTATAGACCCTATACTCAAATCCTTTCCACAAAGAGACACTCCAAATGATGAATGAAGGATTTAGATGTGGGAAATAAAAGATGCATTCCATGCCTTTTGTAAACACAAAACTCATATTTGCTTCTCTGCTGAAAACTTCAGCAACTAAAATCTGAAACAAACGCCAGAGATTTTTAATCGTTGTCCTATTTTAGGAATGGATTGATTTAATTCTTGCAGTGATTTGCGTTAACTTGCTTATATTTATTGAGATTTTGACGCATATTTGTTTATTCCACGATGGAGAAAGTGACCTGCGATTGTGCGCACTGGAGATTTTGTGCGTAATTTTGGCACATGGATGCGTATTGCTTTTCCACCACTGGAAATTGTGCAAAATAAGATCAAATTGTGGCGCAAATAATTATTTTATAGTCGGAAAATGTTTTTGAATGAGCTGTAATGTATATCATGTTTTACCTTTAGGCTCCAGGGAAGGTGAGAAGGTTGTCGGGTCGCTCGCGTTCTCGCACTCGGAAATGTTCCTGAAGGCGAATTCACACAACAGTTTGTAGATGTCCGTGCTGTTAATGAGCATGTCGTGTATAGTGAATGTCTCCATGATGTCCAGATCTCCAGAGGGGAACAAAAAATCAAAAGACAGACTTCTTCATTGACAGGAAAACGAAAAACAGGCGATGCGCGACTGCATCATTTCTGTTCCATAAGAATGTATTCTGGGATCAGGTCATGGTTTATTTCTTTGAAAGAAAAGACAAAATACGGTTTTTTTTGGTTTTGCAAAGTGGTTCCACAGAAACGCAAAGTGTGTGTGTGTGTGTGCTGGAAGGTGTCCTGAAGTGAAAGTGGAGAAGGTGAAGTGTTCAGCGGCATGTCCTCTCTCCAGCAGCGCGCACACCACAGACCCCGCCTTGCTGAAGAAATCCTCCCAGTCCTCTGTGCATGAAGCTCATCTCCCTCAACCTCTACTGCCTTCTGTACAGACACCAAAGAATGCAAGGCGCTTCATCCAAAACACTATGGCAAAATAACATTTCCATCTTGGGCTGAGCATCTGCCAAACCCCAGACCTGGTCAAACTGGTAACTTATCTGTATGGGGAGCTCAGTGGTATCGCTAAGCTGCCACTCTTGGGGCCCTTGAGCAAGGCCCTTAACTATCTGTGATCCATCTGTGCATCATGGCTGACCCTGCGATCTGACCTCTGCTTGCTTACATTGCTGGAATATGCAAAGAAAGAAATGTACCGTGCATGAATTACATGTTTCTTTTCTTTTATCATTGTTACAAATACAAAAAATAAGCATAGATGGAAAACATGTATTGATCAATTTATTCAAGCAATAAGGAAACTGGAAAATAACTGACCTAAGTAATTGCTGGTCTACAGGCTGACTAAGCAGGACTGAGCTAACAGTACTGTATGTATGTTTCTGGCTTGTCCGTCTGATTAACTGAAATTTTCAGCCCACCCTAAGTGACCACCTTATCAGAAAGGATCACACCTACATTTGGATGTACAGTTTCTGGTCATGTATGAAGTAAGCCTGCAATTTATTATTAAAAACATTTAAAGGTTTGTTTAGATAGTTTGATATATTTATTAAATAAAATGGTTAAAGACTCCATTTACCTTTTGCCTCAAAGAGTTAAAAAAGTTTGTTACATGATTATTGAATAATCCGTTAGATGTGGTGTTGGGTTCACAGCCCAATGTAACATACTGATATGACTGTTGGTGGGGATTGGGGGTATCACTGTCACTGTCATAAGAATGATACAATAGTGGTGATAATCGAATGGAAATGCATGGCTGAAAAAGTGCATAGATGCAAGATGAGAAACTGCATACTTAATTCTAGACTGCTGGTATAGAGAAAAGATGTGTGTAACTACTAATAATATAATCTGCAAAAGTGTGTAATACATTGTCATCATCTTCCAGAAAAGTATTTAGTGAATTAAATGTTGACCAAATGGTAATGAAAATACTTTTTCGAGCATGTATTTAATAAGCTTGTCGTTTATACAGTTTTTGGATGGAGCCTTATATCCTTCTTCAGGATTCATCATCAGTGTCTCTTTAAAAGTCTGCAGTTTCCACTATCCATTTCCTAGGCAGTGCAAATGATTTGTGAAATCAGCCAGGACAATTTTATAAATGCATGAGAACAAGTTGAGAATTACATTTCATCCAGTGTTGCAAAACACTTCATCATAACAACTGTATACACCCTTTAAGCTTGCAGAATATTATTAAGAAGCTTAGTTATAAGAGTCTAGGCAACTCTAAGAAGCAAATAACTGACAGATTGAAAAATAGGACAAAAATCCTTTTAGTTTGCAAATACCAAGCGGAAATACATTATATAAACTATTCCAGGAAAATCTATCATGAAACATGATTATACTTTTATCAATCACCAATATGTTTAATACAAAAAGTAAAAAAGTATCCGCATTTACATACTATTTTTACTCCCCAAATATGATGTTATGTTTACTTGGTAAACACGTACAAATCTATGAAAATATGTACAACTTTTTTTTCCATGAAAATGTGAAAAATTGTGGAAAAGGCTGGGGAAAAAGATGCATGAAGTATTTGTTATGCATTTTCTAACAGTCTGCACTAATGATTTGAAATCACACAATTAAAAAAAAAAACAATTAGATCTCTTGAATGACGAATCATTCTGTTTCCACCCGTGGTTCCAGTAACGACGCTAATGAGCTCATAGATACTCAATTAAACACGATCATAGTAATGTGGTGTTGAAAAAGAATCAGTGATCACTGTTTCTTGGTATCAGCTAAGAATATGACAGTCTAATTTTTATAGTAGTGTGTAAAAGAATAGTTTTATCCTCAATACATAAATAATAAATGCTTTTCAGGTTTCTAGTCTAGAATAACCAGATTTCTTTATTATCACTTTATAATGACTTAAACAAAAGATCAGAGGAACAGAAGCATAAAACATGATATTGTTTCTTCAGTTTTGTTTGAATGCTTTACAGGTTGCACTTAGTGAAGTTTTAAATAATGGTTTGGACATCTTATATTAATTCAATTGACTACAGTAAATAATATATAGAAAGTAAGCCTCAAATATTTAAAAATATGAAGATTAGTGCAACCAGTTTGATACTAATCAGTTAAGACTGGCTGAATATATACTCAACAATGTTGTAATATCAAATATACTAATAAATATAATAAACTGGTCTTAGTGATGGAGAACTTCTATAAATATGTCATTATTACAGCTCTGCACTGCACTCACCTACAAGATCAGTGTTCACACCTATGTCAGATTTCACACCTAAACTGAGACTAAAGGTTATCTTGTGCTTATTTGTGTTAATTGTCATTTTCTCCTTTATTAGATATATTTTGTGGACTGCCATATTTAGTTTTCACATCTGTGGTTCTTGTTTAGTCTTATTTTTATTTTTTTGGAATACGTTTTCAACATTGAATCTTAGAAAACTTGAAACTATGCTGTCTTGTTGCACATCTATGACAACCATAAGGTTTCTTTTGGTAGCATTTTACATCACAAGAAGTCTTTTTTTAACAAACACATACAAATTGTGATTAGCTAAAATCCCTGATTATGACACGAGGAGATTAAAGATATTCTAACAATAACAGGATAACAGTAGCTGAATGAAATGAGTTTGGGAATTTATTTTTTAACCAATAATGGCTGACTCATGGAAATTAATGTTTTAATCATGCAATGTTAAATGTATGTATGGATTAATGATTATAGGTGATTTTAAGAAAAAATTACTGCAGGCTTTTGCTGTCAAAACAGCTTTAGGACCATAGATTGGGATTTATTAATATTTAAGAAAATGCTGTTAACGTATGTTGTTTTTTTAATATTTTTAAATTTTTATACTTATTTTTATATCTAATATCAGTTGGGCACAAAAGTCCCCCAATCACAGACTCAATATCACTAATATATCAGTGCTGGTCCTAAGAATAATGCACTCAAATAAAACCACATTGGTGGTAATTAGACAGCCTATTGTCAGTAATCGTATATCCCCTGTGTGTTTCTATAGAGTAGACTTTTCTGATAAAAGGATCCATTAGCCCATTTACAAGGTGGATATAACTAATAGGTACACCAGGAAGAGCACAGGTTCTCCTCTGTGTCTAGCTACAGTACGAGATAAACGAGATTTCTTCCTCGTGTTATCTTGGGAAGTTTACTTCTTCCCACTCTTGCTTCTGGCTTGCTCATTAAAGGTCAAAATCAATTTCTATATGTCTGTAATGCTGCTTCATGACAATGTCTTTTGTCAAATAAAATAATATTATTCTTTATAATTTACAATCATAGCATTATGGTGGAATATCTTACAGCTGAAATGGAATGGTATTACAGCAGAAACGTGGCGGTGTCTGTAAACTTATATCTGGGCTAGTGATTTTTAATTTAAGTAGTGCAATAAAGAAGAGGTAGAAATAAATAAACGTTGAAAAGTTTTTTTAATATATATTTTATATTGGGATATATTATTTACTGCAAATCAATACATCCATTGTTTGAAAAGCTCAGGAATCTTTGTATATACATAGTTTCCTGGTCATAATGTGCTTTTTGAGCATTGCATATGACATTTGGTCCCAATTTGCTTTTATAATTTCCTTCCACTCTTCTGGGAAGATGTTCCACTAGATTTTGGAATGTGCTTGTGAAGATTTCTGCTCATTCAGATACAAGGGTGTTAGTAAAGTCAGGTAGTGATTTAGGGTGAGGAGACCTGGGGTGCAGTCAACGTTCACATTCATCCCAAATGCGTTCAGCAGGGATGAGATCACAACTCTATAGTAAGAGATCTTCCACTCCAACCCATAACTTCATGGTTTGTTTTGTGCACAGAGGCACTGCCATGCTGGAACAGGTTTGGGTCAGCTAATTCAAGTGAAGGGAAAATTTCATGCAACTGCATCCAAAGACATCTTATACAAATGTGTGCTTTGCGATAACAGTTTGGGAAAGTAAGGTGTCCCAATATTTTTGTCTATATAGTGTATATATAAACTCTGTTTGGTTTATTTTACTGAGTTGAAAGCAATGGAAAGAAAAATAAGCACACTGAACAATATTGGAAATGTTTCTATCGACCTGGCAAATAGTGGTTATAATCCTTAAAAGAAAAACACAGAAATGATGCATCAGAACTTACTACTGTGGTAATAATGGGTAATACAGTATGAGTGCGTATGGGAAACAGGAAGTAGAGATTGGAGGTAGGAACCGTGTTTCAGGGTCCTTGTTTCCTTCCGCGTGCGCCCTTTAGTTGCTAAGATACGGTGCTTCGTGCATAGATGATGCGCGACTAAATGACGCTGAATTAATCCCATCAGAAGAGATTTTCGAAATATTATTATTTATTAATATGGACGAAGGAACGGAAATATCTGTCACCATTGCTCAGGTTGTTCAGCGGCTGAGGGGAACTCATTTACACTCCCAGCTGGAGAAACAAGCCAAAGTGAGCAGGCGCAGTGTGCGCATCCTGCACACATCACACTAACAACACTGATTTTCTTCTTGTTATTAAACTGCCAGCAGTCGCACAGTGAGTAAAACGGCCAATTCGACACGTGAATTTAATTGTATATTTAATTGATTGCAGGAATGTTTACACAGCCCGGAGATAAAGCTCGAATCTTTAAAAGAAGATGTCCGGAATTTCCTCAGAGCGGCAGGTACGCAGGGTGCGCCGGCTTCCTCATCCGGGTACTGCAGAGACACTCACTACAGCGATGATGGAGAAATGCTGAGATTGTCATTTTTCTCTACAATCACTTAAGCTAATCTTTTTCTCAATTTCTTTGCACTTTTCCTGTCTTATAGGTTGGGAGAGGAAGTTGCAAAATGCAGTATACAGAGAATTGCACATGTAAGTTGAAATATGTATGTTTTAAAAATCTTTTTTTAAAGGTAACACTATAACAAATTTTGTAGGTGATGCATTTTCAAGGTACAAAATATGTACACTGGATGGTACCATGCCATAACCGAATGAAACCCTTGTTTTTGTTTTCTTTTTACATGCACTGACGCACACGATTGAGATGCACTGTATGGGGAAATGTTTGGAACTAAGCCTGTTTAAACAGGACATAGTGCACAGATTACGCTGTATGAAGATGTTATGTGTTCAGGTTGATGTGGAAGAACTCAGGAGTTCTGACCTCAACCCTATTGAACATCTATAGGATGACATTTTGGCCTCTTCACCCAATATTGTCTAATCTCACTAATACACTCATATCTGAATCAGCACAAATCCACAACGCCAGGCTCAAAAATATAGTAGAAATCCTTCCCAGAAGAGTGGAGACTACTATAAAAGACAAACGTGACTAAATCCTAAATCAACAAGCACATATAATATATGGCCTAAGATATGTAATATGCCATATGTGATTCTCCCCAAACTGTAAACACGAAGTTGGAGGCACGCAATTGTATAGGACGTCTTTGGATGCTTGAACTAGGAGACCAAATATGAACAAACAATATCTGCTCTGAATTGATATTTATATTGATATTCACTAACAGTTTAACTTTAAACCTTGTGTGCTCTCACCATTCAGCAATGTTACGTGGACATTTTACAAATTGGATTTGAGAAACCCTGGATCATTAACACCCAACAGAAAAAAGCATTACTCAGATAGTCTAATAGAGGCGCCACTGAGCATGTGCAGAGTTTAAAATAAAACACAGCAACACTACTCAGCTAGGGGGTACAAACTTTTGCGCGTGACTGCAAAGGGCAGAATCCAGAGCAGAAAGGCAGAACCCAATATTAGTGTTAAATTAAATAGTTGATCTATAAATATAAATATTTGATCTCCATTGAATCACATAGCAGTATATGGCAGTTGTATGCTAACCAACAGAATATGGATGTTTGTTTGAGGGCACAGCTTTGGGTTTTTGATGCTGACCCTGTTTGTGGTTCTTCCGCTAATTTTTTTCCCACACAGTGTGGAGCACACAATCGTTTGTAGAAATTCGGCTCGCTGTACTATTAAGATTTCATTGAAACTAAGGGTTCCAAATATGTTTCATGCCACTATGCACAAAAGCAAGATCCATGAAGACATGGTTTGCCAAAGTTGGAGTGAAAAAAAAAAAACTGACATGGCCTACAGACAACCTCGTTTAACAGCTTTTGGATAAACCGCAGTGTTGTCTAAATCGTAGGTCTACTTATTTAACATCAGCGCCTGACTTCACTGATGTTCTTCTATCTAAAGGAGCACACATTACCACAGCAGGTTATTATAAGAGCAAATTAAGAACTTAATCTGGAATGGGTTGGAACGCTCAACAAGGACATATGGGCATGAATGGCAGATGTGGCATATAGACTAGTTGTGCCAGTTTAGAATGTTATTTAATCTAAACTGAATATCAGTTCTAACTGGCTGATGAACGACTTGACACTAAGTGGTGAGTAAAAACCTTTGAATGTTTTCAACTATTGTGTCATATGAGAGCTGTGCTGAATCAAATGACCTCCGTCCGATGTAAAAAGAAAAAAAAAAAGTAGAAGAAGAATGGAGATATTCTGCTTTGAGCCAGTGAGCCATTTGTATGCCATTTCAAGATGATGTGTTTATACAAATTCTAATGCGTTACAGTGGTAATGGAGCTCACAGGAAAAACGTTTCTGGAGCTGCTGCTGTTCAGTCACTTAATGGGATGGACAAAGATAAATTGTGTCAGGTTTCCTGCAGATTGTCAAGAATTCTCATAGCAGTTTATAGATTAGGTGAATCTGCTATTTATCATTTATTCTTAGGAATTTAGCGATCTGATCTCATTGTTACGATTTCCCTATAACCCTACTACTATGGTCTATGACCGGGATCATTTAAAAGTCTTTTTTGACCTAAACCTTTCCTAAGAACATTTTGCATCCATCTGTCCAATCCTTAATCCATTTCTCCATCCATTATGTATGTCAGTCAGTACATTTTCACGGTGGAGCCGAAGTCAAGACATGAAATACACCGATTTATTTATTGGGGCAATTTAGAATTCCAAAGGCAGTGAAATAACATGAAACCCAAAGCTATTGCTTTTCCTGTGGGTCACGTGGACAACAAGCTGCAATAAACAAAATCAACTTTAAGATGCAAAATGATCCTCAGGGTATTTTGTTTTAAAAACGAAAATAAATAAAGTTTTAGACGTGAATAGGCTTTCAATGTATTTTAGTGATGACACTGGAATACAATCACAGGCCTAAGTTGTACTCAGGGGCATGCTTGTACACTGAGAAACATCTGAAAACTCTGATGTCAGTGCATAAATATTGTTGAAAATGGGCCAGAATTTCATTCATTCATTCATTTATTCATTCATTCATTCATTCATTCATTCATTCATTTATTCATTTTCAGAAATGTGCCATCAGTCCATTACAGGACCAAGAATACAGTCCAGTTTTAACATGAAAAAAGGTGTATGTGAGCACGGGTGCTACTGTTACTGTAGTTGTAACAGTACTGTATTTGTTACTGTATTTGTGTTGAAGCATATCTTTCAACATTTACAACCATTCAGCTCATTTTTTACAGCGTTGTCTCTACAAGCGAGGAATATGGCAGCCAGTTTGTTTATTTCCTGACAGGTGGTAGTAAATTGGGCTAAATAAATCTAATGGGACCACCCACAAGTCTCCAAAAAAATCACTGCTTTATTTATCCCATTCCCTACCACTCATCTAAAAATAAATAAACAGGCTTACAGATTAAAAGTCAAGTGTGCAACCATGGCTTTACAAATGTGTAAGGAACTTCATGGTGGTTTCCTCAGGATCTCCCCCTTGGCTTGTTGTCTTGATGATTTGTAGACTGAGAGACTGTGACTTCAGGTGCATATCCTATAAAAGCTCCTTACTATGTCATATTTTAGAATTGTCCCATGTATTGCAATTGTATTCTGTATCGCAGTCGTTACGCTGCTTAAGAAACTATAGTCAGTGCAGGATTAACTGAGATTACTAACCTGATCTTTAATAGCCAAATGAATTTACACTGCACAGTTTGATGGAACTTATTTAACATATTGGTTCTTTGTCATCTTCAGCTGTCTAACAGGTTTTCTGCCAGGATGAATTGGTATTTGGAGCAAACTATGAGTCCTTCTGTCTTGATTAGAGCCATTGTCACAGCTAAAAATAGCATGATTCTGCCACCACCATGCTTCACCAGATGTATTCTGTTCTAAATCTAATATTTTTGCCTCAAATAAATATGACCATAATACATTTTGCCAAACTTTAGGCAGGATCTAGGGCTTCCATCTCGCCACTCATAATATAGCCACATGACGAATACAAGATGCTCTTATTTTTGCAGTTTCTTAGCTGCTGTAGGTCTCTTGGCAGCCTGACGCTTAGTGTTTCTTTTGTCCCTTTGTCCTATCTCCTGTTATTTGTAATGACACTATGGTGTCCCATTTTCTCCTCTTGATCATGGACTTCCATGGAATGAACATGGTGTTCCATGGTGCAATAAGGTTTTGAAATTGTATTTATTTATTTATTTTACTACGCTCATGATCAGTATCTTTCCACAGTGAGATCCTTTGAGATCCTTTAAGATCCTGTAAGAGCTTTGCGGACCATGAGTTATGAAGTGGAACACACATTTTGGTTTTGAACCAAAATTCACGAGTTTAGCGTTACTAATTCGATTTAATTAATTAATTAATACTAATTAATTTTTTTTTTCGGCTGTGTGTGTGTGTGTGTTGCAGTTTGCCTCCACCTGCTCACCCTGCAGCTTCCCCAGAGCACATAAAAGAACCACTGGAGTACATGCGCAGAGCCCAGGTACCATTTTCTCCCCCAAACATCGCCGTCATTCCACTTTTCTTTTTCAATTCAGTCTGTGCTTTAGCTCACATCTGCACCACACTGTGTGTATGTGTGTGTGTGTGTGTGTGTGTGTGTGTGTGTGTGTGTGTGTGTTTAAAGGCATGCTGGGAGAAGAGGATCCTCAAGAGTCTGAACAGCATGTGTACTGAGTTGGGGGTTCCTCTGGCCCACAAGGTACTTTTCACACTAAAATACTCAGACCACATGCAGTCAAAAGCTTTACCTCCGAACAGAAGCATGTTTTTCCACCAGTATTAAAGCCCTAACTTGCCTTAATTTTCTAAAACATTCACACCTATAACTTCTTATAGAGTTATGTTTAATTAATGTTTTAAATTACGTTTCTTTATTTTAAGAGTCTAGAACCTCAGCATTAACTTATAATTCTTCTATTGGGTATTTATTAAATATAACTACTGATTCAACAGCGGCCTGCTGCAGATCAGAGACATTTAACTAACAAATGGAATGAATTGGGCACAGATGAACCAGGTACTTCATTGTTCATTCAATGCATGTCAGTGCAATGTGAGTTTTATGTTACCTGTGATTTTATTTTATTTTTATTGCTATGTCAGAACACAAACAGGCACAATTTGTAATATATATATTTTTTTTCTGCACACATGAATTTGATTGGATAAAAGAGGCCAAATGAAAACCTTCAACCCATCACACATTTATTCATGACATCCTTTCTTTATCTGGATATATATATATATATATAAAAACTCCACCGAAAATAATTTCAAGTCATTTAACATTTGTTTTACTGATGCGCCAAGTCTCAAATCAAGCAGCGAAATCCCTCATGATGTGCACACCCGGCAATTAAAACCGTCCGTGTGGAAACATAACAAAAGTTTCGTTTGGTGTCCTGATGATTTGCGTAATCTAAAACACCATAATTACTGTAAAAGATTTACAAGGATATTTTGTCTGCATGCTCTATGTTGAATGTGGTTTCACTAATAATAAACATACATTTGCATTAACCATTAATATTTGTCCATGCCCATGTTGATTAGAGTATTAAAAAAGTGTGATTGTGTGCTTGTTCTTCACAAAATTCACAATCTCAATCACAATATTTATTTCATTGCATGTTTCATTTCAGAATGCAGTTCCCAGGCTGACTATATAAAATATTCAAACCATGTTGGATCAGATTTGAGCCTGACAACCTTTTAAGTTAATACCTTATAAAAAAATATGAGAAATATGAAAATCTGTGTGAAAACCTGTAAAAAAAATGTACTTATACGTATAAATGCTGTACTAGTTCAGGACAAGTCTTTCTATCTTATAGCAATATGATTTTAGTATTCAGTTTGTAAGTCAGAGTTTATAAAGTTACCACCCTCACATACCTGTAGATCCACTTAATCGCTCTGTGTGTGTGTGTGTGTGTGTGTGTGTGTGTGTGCGCGCAAATGTAAAACCGAGGTGAAGCGACAGGAATAAAAATCCCCTATCTGATTCATTTTTTTGCAAAAGTGATCAGAACACATCTTAGACAAAAAAAAAAATAGGATTATTATTATTTTCTTAACCAAACACATTTTGAAAATGTTTAAGAATTTACGTAATTTATAACACCATAATTACATTTGCATTAAGCATTGATATTTGTCCATGCCCATGTTGATTAGAGTATTAAAAACTTAAAATGTATTAATTTAAGTTCACAAAATTCACAATCTCAATCACAATATTTATTTCATTGCATGTTTCATTTCAGAATGCAGTTCCCAGGCTGACTATATAAAATATTCAAACCATGTTGGATCAGACTTCACAAACTTCACAATCTTAATCACAATTTCTGTTTTCAACCAAATGCTAATTTTTGTACTCAAATGGTTATTTTAATTTGTACAAATATGTATAAATCAGAGGTAGTGTGTGATTTTTCACTCTGGCACTGTGCTTAGTGTGCAGTAACAGCACCATCATCCCCAGACGCCTTTACAGTCTTTTAACACATTAGCATTGATAACCTCCCCATGTGTGTATTACTATATTCCCCTGTGTCTATTTTTTGCCCTTTGCTTGTTTACAATTCTCTTGTGGAATATAACAGTTCCATAACAGTGTTATCACTCCACTGCGTGTGCGATAACATTTGCAGCTGTTCTACTGGACACTGGCATAAACAGCTTAGCTTGTGAAACCGGAGCGTGTCCAGACTGTTGGAATGAGTCCCGATAAGCAGAGCTCACCTCCCAAAACCACTGCCTGGCTTTCTCTCTCTCTCCCTCTCTCTCTCTCTCTCTCTCTCTCTCTCTCTAGATCATGACCACTGGAGAACAGTTTCTTTAATATAGTTATATTTAGCATTATCTTATTTCTTATTTATGGCTAATTGTTTTAAACGTAACAGTATAACATGAACACTATATTAGTTCTACAAAACTGTTTTTGGAACAAATACAGTGCATACGGAAAGTATTCACAGCGCATTCTCATGATACAGCCTTATTCCATAATGGATAAAATTCATTCTTTTCCTCAATATTCTACAAACAATTCCCCATAATGACAACACGAAAGAAGTTTGGTTGAAATCTTTGCAAATGTATAAAAAAATAATAATTTTAAAAAGTGCATAAGTATTCACAGCCTTTGCCATGACACTCAAAATTGAGCTCAGGTGCATCCCGTTTCCACTAATCACCTTTCAGATGTTTCTACAACTTAAGTTGATTCAACATGATTTGGAAAGACACACACCTGTCTTTATAAGGTCCCACAGTTACCAGTGCATGTCAGAGCAAAAACCAAGCCATAAAGTTAAAGGAATTGTCTGTAGACCTCCGAGACAGGATTGTATCAAGGCACAGATCTGGGTACAGTAAAATACCTGCAGCACTAAAGGTCCCAATGAGCACAGTGACCTCCATCATCAGTAAATGGAAAAAGTATGGAACCACCAGGAGTATTCCTAGAGTGGTCCAATCTGAGCGATCGGGGGAGAAGGTCCTTAGTCAGGAAGGTGACCAAGAACCTGATGGTCACTCTGAAAGATCTGCAGCATTTTTCTGTAGAGAAAGGAGAACCTTCCAGAAGAACAAACATCTCTGCAGCACTCCACCAATCAGGCCTGTATGGTAGAGTGGCCAGACGGAAGCCACTCCATAGTAAAAGGCACATGACAGCTCACCTGGAGTTTTCTAAAAGGCACCTGAAGGGTTCTCAGACCATGAAAAACTAAATTCTTGAACTCGTTGGCCCGATTGTCAAGCATCATGTTTAGAGGTACACTTGGCCATTACCATCCATACAGTGAAGCATGGTGGTGGCAGCATCATGCTGTGGGAATGTTTTTCAGTGTCAGGAACTGGGAGACTAGTCAGGATCGAGGGAAAGATGAATGCAGCAACAGACAGAGACGTCCTTGATGAAAACCTGCTCCAGAGCGCTCTGGACCTCAGACTGGGGCGACGGTTCAGCTTCCAACATGACAACGACCCTAAGCACACAGACAAGATAACAAAGGACTATGGGACGGCTTTTGGAGATCTGAAAATGGCTGTGCACCGACGCTCTCTATCCATCTGATGGTTTGAGAGATTCAGCAAAAAATTAAAGGGAGAAACTGCCCGAAAATGCTCGAGCATGTAATTGGTGCAAAGGCTGATTCATTTTGGAATAACGCTGTAAGAAAAAACCTGAAAAAATTGAAGCGCTGTGAATACGTTCCGGATGCACTGACCATTATTTCTGTCTCAACGGTTTTTCATTTGCAGATCTGACCAGGTTCAGGCCTGTATATGCACCCAAAGACTTCCTAGAGGTGAGTTTCTTTTCATTGAGAATATCCACTAGTGTTAAAGAGTTTGAGGGAGGATTAAACTTGCTGATTGGATTCCAGGTGGAAATATTACTCTAAATAACTTGGTCTGAGAGATGCTGTCTGTGATTGACAGGCACAGACATGTGCTTCCTGACAACAGGATGTTTTCATTGAGCACACCCAGTTTCATTATGATTACCAATAATTGCTGTAACATACACAGTGTTTCTATGGTCAAAGAGTAATTTTGTGTAGGTAGGGATGATGAAGAGCTTTTAATGTTATGAATGGCATTAATCATATTTAGATAAGTAAGTGTACCTGCTACTATATGAGATATACTATAGGTCCTATATGTTACTACTGTATATAAGTTTTTTGTCTTCTTTCAAAGGTGCTGATTAATCTGAAGAACCCCAATCATGACATTAGTGAAAGGCTCACAGC
Source organism: Silurus asotus (assembly GCA_024362625.1). Lineage (NCBI taxonomy): Eukaryota > Metazoa > Chordata > Actinopteri > Siluriformes > Siluridae > Silurus > Silurus asotus. The sequence continues at coordinate 73,961 of MU550684.1, forward strand.
CACGAGCCACCGGGGACTTATTCAGGTTTCTCTTAATGTCCGTGATATCCCACAGCTGGTGAGTTTTTTATTTTCTCTTTTCTCTTTTTAAATGCTTAACTTCTTTTTTTTCGACACAATAATCAGACTGCACGCTGAAGTTCTTCTAACTGCATTTTTGCACATGTTGCAGTTCAATCACGAAGCAGCAAACTCATATCCTGCATTTGTTTTCAGAGAGAGGCTTATCCAGAACTGAGTCTGAATTGCAGCCAACTCGGAATAGACGATCATGCGCACATCTCCCCCGGTATTCCATTATTCTGTCCATCCATCTGTAAATGTCATGTCATTTAAATTCTTCTGACTTGCATCCATTCAGTTTTTTTTTTCTGTCTTATACAGTATAGTCATTTAAAGTAGATTATTAAGATCACAGCAAAAGATGGTCTTTTTACTTCATGTTTTTACTATAAACACGTGACAGGTAATGTTAGTAAATGCAGTTCTCCATTGTTCTGGCCATCCATCAAACCGTTTGGTTAATTGCTAATTTTTTTTTTAATTTGCGGATTAATCTTAATTTCTTTTTACAATCTCAAAATGATGGACAGTGTTTTTCCTGCCGATATTGTTTTTTAAGTAATTTAGTAACTATACAGAGCAGTCATGTGTTCAGTCAACACAAATGACTAACAGAGGAGCAGAAGAACAATAAAAGCCTCCCGCATCATTCAAACTGCATGTATGAGAGCATTCTAATGAATACACAAATTCTGCACAATCAGAAATATAGATCACTGAATAGAAAATGATGGATGGCTATGGACATTGAAAGTTATATTTTCCTGTATCGCGTTTGATTTGCAGAACTACTTGCAATTATCTCATTTATACAACTGAGCAGTTGATGGTTTAGGGCTTTGCACAAGTTGTCACCAATGACAGCTTTGGGATTTAAACTCATAACTTTCATAAAGTTCAAAATCTTATCCACCATCTCTCCGGACAGTGAAATTATTTTCTTTGCCTTTTCCAGCTTGTTAGGAAGTTTGGTTCAGAGATAATATGGCACCTCTTTAGCCTAGTAGCTCAAGGGCCTTGAACAAGAGTCGTGTGGTGATGACTTTGGACCTTCTGACAAGTAACCCAGAGCCTTGCTCTTTAAACCATTACTTCCCCATTATATTGGTTCCTGATTTGAACAGGTTTATCCGAAATCCAGTACAGAAATCCCCTACTTTCCAGAAATTCCTCCGAAAATCCGAGGAGTGGCAACCTAATATGCATACAGTACAGTATACAGAATACCTGTATATCTTAAGGCTTAATAAACCGTCCCGATACTCTTAAGAGCAAAACTTTCCTCTGCTCTTAAACACTTTCAAGATTCTTAAACGTATGTAATTTTAGCATAAAAAAATTCTATATGAACACATTACAGCTCTTCTGAAAGCTTTTTTTAGGCCAGAAAATGCTTATTTTAATAATTTAAATAATTTAAATAACTCTTAACTACCTCTATACCGCAAAATCCAGCGATACAGCGAGAAATACGCAAAACTAAATTATATATGTTGCATGTAAAAACCCAGTAAAACAGTGAGACCGCGAAAGCTGAACCGCGATGTGGCGAGAGATTACTGTATCGCCAAATCATTCATAGCACAATAGTTAGATGATAAGCACTTACAGTATTTCTAATCAGTCACATGCACTGCTTACTGTTCTCTCTTTTTCTTCACACAGATTTATTTGAAAGTGAATACCTTCATATTGGAAATAAAGGTAAAAAAAACAAAAAAAACAAAGCAAAGTTTTGCTAAAAGTGTTTGCATTATGTCCATCATCTTAGTTTTATATCTGTACATAGCACAGCTGCTTACCTGGTATTAGTTAAAAAGAGCAAATAGACAGCATTTTTTATGATCCTCTTTAGACTTACAAATGCATATCACACTGAAACCTTTTCTGTTTTTGCTGCTCGTGCTCTCTCTCTCTCTCTCTCTCTCTCTCTCTCTATCTCTATCTCTCTCCCTTTTTTCTTCTTTCTCTCACTCTCTCTCTTTCTTTTTTTCTTTCTCTCTCTCTCTCTTTTTTTTCTTTCTCTCTTTCTCTCTCTCGCTCTCGCTCTCTCTCTCTCTCTCTCTCTCTTTTTCTTTCTCTCACTCTCTCTTTTTCTCTTTCTCTCTCTCTCTCTCTCTCTCTCTTTTTTTTTCTTTCTCTCACTCTCTCTCTTTCTCTCTCTTTCTCTCTTTCTTTCTCTCTCTCTCTCTCTCTCTTTCTCTCTCTCTCAATCTCACACTCAATCTTTCTCTCTCTCTCTCTCTCTCTCTCTCTCTTTTTTTCTCTCTCTCTTTCTCTCTCTCTTTTTTTCTTTCTCTCTCTCTCTCTCTCTTTCTCTCTCTCTCTCTCTCTCTCTCTCTCTCTCTCTCTCTCTGTGTCTCTTTTTTCTTTCTCTCTCTCTTTCTCTCTCTCTCTTGCTCTCTCTCTCTCTTTTTCTTTCTCTCTCTCTTTTTCTTTCTCTCTCTCTCTCTCTCACTCTCAATCTTTCTCTCTCTCTCTCTCTCTCTCTCTCTCTCTCTCTCTCTCTCTCTCTCTCTCTCTCTCTCTCTACATTATTCATTTAAAGACAAAATAAGAACATACACCTACATTCAGATCTCTCGTGCTTTTTATTACCAATCCAGAGGAAATGGAAAGCTTGTTTTAACTTTTTAGCTTTCGTGAACCTTTTTTTCAGAGTGTATACAGTGACAGTTTTCTTTGTGTTAGTGTTGAGTGAGCAGGACAGTGCAGCCGCTCAGCAGTACAGCAGACAGGGATGTCCCACTGGCCTTCGAGCACAGTTATGGGCTCTGATCCTCAATGCCACTAATGATCCAGAGGTAACATATTTCTTGCTACAGGTATCACTGTGCAGTTGAACGAATGGTAACAATGAAGGCAAATGTGACGAATTGCAAAAATAAAATATTCTTTTGATATATTTATGTCCGAATAATAAAAGTGCTTATACTGCAAGTCAAAAGCTTTTACATACTCCACAAAATTTAACCCAAGGAATAGTTATAATTCAATCAGGAAATGTTTCTTGCTAATTGTTCAGGGAATAGACACTTTCAGAAACAACTTTATTGGAGCAATTTTGAAAGGGCAAAATCCTTTTATATATATATAATATATATATATCACTGTTAATTCATAGCATTTTACTTTTAGTATGTATGTTTACTGTTTGAGTCTTTTAACTGATAGGATTATTAGGTACACCCATTGGTTACTTATGTGCCTGATTTGAATAAAGCAGAGATTCTTCAGTAAATCTAAGCATGACCAGTTAGTTTCACAGACACTTAATTTTGATTGAATTGCTGTTCTGTGTTATTTTGTTTGGCCCGTGACAATAATAAAACAAAAGCTCCGGATGTTTACAAACTTTTGATTCGGCAAACATGTGGACTGTGAAAGCTAAACTACAAATGTTGTAGGCTTTTAACAAAACATTATGTTTGATGGACACCGAAGCATATCATAGTTATACATTTTCCAACATTTTAAATATAATAAATACAATAATAAAGTTTAAGTATGAAATATTAAATCGAGCCCAACACAATAAAAAAAACGATTAGAATCTCCTTACAAATAAACAGTTCCTGTCCTTTATTTATTTTCCAAATTTAATTCAGTCTTTGCATTCCAAAATGCTATTCGTTATAGTATTTAATTTACTTTCTCTGATATTTGCTGTTATTACCTTAATACTGATGCTGGGTATTAGAACAATGACATTTTTTATAACACTACTGCCTATGGCCTTGAGCAATCCTTGAAGAAAACCTTTTCTTAGTCAGCAAAAGGCTCGAGTGTGTGTTTTTGTGTGTGTGTGTGTGTGTGTGTGTGTGTGTGCGCGCGCACACGCGTGCGGAAGTGGGGGGAGGGGATGCTCACCTTCCAACAGGTACACTGACTTTAGACTTGACTTTTGTTGTTCACTAAGTTCTTCAACTTGGTCAAATTTTTGAAGAAGGATGTAGAAAAATGATTAGGATCCAGAGGTACACAGCTGACAGACATATCCCAGAAGGCTTGCTGCTGTAACCACAGGCATTGGTAGTTCTATCAAACTTTAACCCAATGGGGTGGATACTTATGTAAACAACAAATTTTTGTATGAAACTTTATGAAATATATGTGCATCAACTAGAATTCGTTTTAAACTGCCATCTGTTATAGTATAGAAGAAAAAAACATTTTACACTTAAGATCTTTTACAGTCTTTTACAGTCTAAGTCCAGCCCTATCTATTCTTATATTCAAGTGTGCAGTGATCTGGCACATTTCCTGTAAATTATAGGAGCATTTAGATTTGCTTGACATGGTCTGGCTGGTTTCCTCTTGCACTGTTTTAAATCTGGTGACAAGACCCCTATTTAAGAAAACTCCTAAAAACCATTAACTACTTTCATGTTGAGATTTTCTTTTTTCATTTTTCAATTGCAGCGGTGCTTTTCTGACATAAACCAGACACCTGATGGCTGTAATTCATAGGTCGGGATATGAGCGAATTGTACCGACAGTTTTCCACATCTTTGCTTTTTCATTTTCATCCTTCGTTTGCTGGGAAAAAAAAAAGGACAGGAAATGTTCTTTGATACTTCCTGCTCCATGCTTGCCCTTATGCGCGACGGCCAACATAATAATAGCTGTAATTCTTCTGAATTTGCAATAGTGTGCTATTATCTAAAAATATATGATTGATTCTAAAAAGGGGCACCGTTAAAGTATAGTAATGTTCGACAGGGAATTGTGGGTAATGCTTTCAGTTTCCACTTTGGTTTTCTAAAAAAAAAAAATCAAAGTCATCTTACAGCATCTTCAGGTTTAGCTTTATGGTATTCCATCATTCCGGTTAGATTTAATTACCTGTCGTTTCTTTCTTTTTTTGCGAGGACGTCATGCATTATGAGCAACTGAAGGCTGCAGTCATACACCACGACCTGCTGGTGGATAATCTAATATATAAGGTACACACGCAAACACATTTAAGAAGTTTTGAAGGGTGCAGTTTATTCGATAAAAATAGATTTTGTGGTCGCTTGATTTATATGACGTTTTAGGCGAATTGTATAATTTCTCTTGTTGTTTAAAGTAGGCTTTTTAGATTTTCTTCATTAGGTTTAGAGTTCAAGCAAAGTTTGGGGTCATGAGTTTTTTTATGTCAAGGTTATGCTTTTTTAAATGTGGTACCTTTAATATATGAATGCAAACCGGGTATGGAAATACTGTATGATTAGCTGAATCACTTTGCTAGAATAAAAGGCGCTTTCTTGACATGAGTCATGAGCATACTTCTCTGTGGTTGGTAGTCAGATTTGATCTCGATTAGATTTGTTAAGCAATTCTCACAACATGTCTGACAATTAGCCTGATAACTGGATGAAAAACAGAATGCCAATTGTGCTTCTTTTCTATCGCCCTCAGGACGTGAAGCTGACTGCGAGTAATGACGACTATTACTTTGTGTTTGAAGATTTTCTCTATCAGGTGAGCAGAACCTATTCCTTTTCCCAACCTGTTTCCTTGGACACCTTTCATTTAGGCTACTACATTTTATTTTTAATTTTTTTACCTGAAGCATGTATACCATATAGACAAAAATTTGTGGACACCTGAATATAAGATTTGTATACGCTTTTTGAACATTCAATCCCATATTAAGTTCCTATTTGTTGTTATAATAACCTGGGAAAAACTGTTGTATTAGATTTGGGAGTGTGGTTGAGGAGATTTTTTGGTGATTCAGCTATAGGAGTATCGGGAAAAGTCAGGTACTGATGCAGGTGAGGTGAGGAGGCCAGCGTTCCAATTCATCCCAAAGGTTGTGATCAGAGCTCTATAGCAGGCCACTCAAGATCTTTCACTCCATCCCATGTAAACCATATCTTTGTGGAGCTTGCATTCCGGAGAGGGGCATTGGTCATGCTGGAACATGTTTAGATCTCCTAGGTCAAGTGATTGGATGGGAAATTGAATGCTACTGCATCCAAAGACCTATATAACGTACGAGTTTGGCGTACGAGTGTAGACAATTTATTCATTGATAGAGACTCAAAGCACTTTTGTACATCGCTCTGGATAAGGGCGTCTGCTAAATGCCGTATTAATAGCAATATTAATCAAATCACATGATTTTTTCACTACCTCAGGCTTCATATGTCACTGCGTAAGATAATTCTACATTGTTTTAATAAAAACGGTTTTCCTTTTTTCACGACTTAGCTTTTTTTGTTCTAGTGAGATACCGTTGCATTATCAGAAATGTGTCATTCTCTTTGCACACAGCACTATAAACCAAACTTCTAAAGTACATCATCCGTTCCAGGCCACATTTCTTCTCATGATAATACGCAGAACAGATTTCCCCGTTTAATGCCTGCACATGCGGACGAGCACTAAAAATATCCCAAAATCTGTTCAATCATAAATAGAAATGATTTTCATTAATAGTTTCACTTACAGTGAACTTTTTTTTTTTTTTTTTAAGTTTTAAATACGTCTGACCCAAATTCGGATGAATGTAATTAATTCCCGCAGCACCGAAGGCAGACGTAGTTATTATCCTGATTGCATTTACAGTTAAAGATCAGTCTGGTGGTTACATGTACTAGTAAAACTTCAGCCTTTAAACAATTGTAGTGAATCATTGTAAGAGCAATATTCTCTAGCACCGGGACCACAGGTGTGAAATGATTAACTCAGCATAAATATTGGTTTTTCTACAAAGTTTTTCCAAGTAGATAAAACCATGTTGTCTTTTGATGTGTTGAGTAATAGCAGTAATGTTTACAGCCAGTATTTCAACAGTTTAGTTGTGGGAAGTTTTGAAATTACGAATGCACTTTTGACTCTCAAACAGAATTTGTTATAGATTTTTTATTTTTTTTTTATCTTTTATAACAATGTGAGGTTTCCTGCCCGTAAAGTATTTAAATAGATCCTTTTGTTCCTATTATTGGAATCTGTAGGATGCGGGGAATGACGTGCTTTTGGCTATGCATGTGATCTTAAGTACCCTGCTTTGGAAATTGCACCTGAGCGATTTGCCATTGATGTAAAAGAAATAATTCAAAATAGACTTCTGTAGCAGGGAGACTTTACTCTTTCTCTGTTGCTCCCGCTCTCTCTCTCTCTCTCTCTCTTTCTCTCTCTCTCTTTCTCCGGGGCAGGTTTGCAAGGACAAAATGTACCTATAATGACAGTAATTTATGTCAATTTGTGTGTACTTTAACAGGTTCTCCTGTGTTTTTCTCGAGACACTGCAGTTTTGGAGCACTTTAGCTACAATAGTGCCAATCCTCCCAAATCTTACATCCAGGGTAATGTCTATATAAGTTCCTATATAAGTCTCTATACAATGTGACCGCGTACTTGAATGTACATTAACGAGTGCATCAGTGTTTATTGTTGCTGTTGCCTTTATTGGAGCGGCATTGTTTAATACCCAGTGGATCATTGTGTTAGTATTTTATGTGATGTGTAAGAACTGAGCATAGTGTTATAGAAAATAATCCACAACTGTATGCATGGAGACTATTGGGAGATATATATATATACCAATGTCTCTTCACTTTTGCCTGAAATTAATATGACAGACAAATGCAGCTTGTATTTCAGAAGTATTTCACATCCAAGTGCAGAATCGTCTGTTATGATGACTTTCCTGTGGTTTTTGTATCAATAATCCTTCTAATCAATAAAACACGCTGTTTTCCTCAGGCAAGACCAGCACAGAGGAGTTTGCTGTGGTGTATCCTCCGAATGGTACTTTCATTTCATTTATACTCTGCTTTTAATATCTGTTTCACCTGCAATAAGCTTTAAGTCATAATATATAATACTATTCAGTGCTGTTTTGAATCACAGCGGCAGCTTTTGTCTTATATCATTTGTCTCTTTTGTTTATTAGGTGTTATCCCTTTTCATGGCTTCTCAATGTATGGTGAGTGCGAGAACATTTAGGTGCTTTGCATTGAAATATTGTCACTGGCCACTTTAGTAGGAACATTTGTGCATTGATGCAAACAGGGAACAAAAAATGTAGAGATGACCAGGTGACCATTTTTATTTTTTTTTTTACATCATGCAGTGGCTCCCCTGTGTTTCTTGTACAACGAACCTTCAAAGCTGTACAGCGTATTCCGAGAGATGTACGTGCGCTACTTCTTCAGACTTCACTCCATATCCTCCTCCCCCTCAGTAAGCATATGTTTCAGAATGTCTCACTATGCGGCTGGCGAGTGTGTTTTTCGAGGTCTGTAAATGTTCGTGTGTGTGCTGGTATGTTCCACAGGGTATAGTTTCTCTTTGTCTGCAATTCGAGAGGTTACTCCAGAGCCATCTTCCCCAGCTCTCCTATCATTTACAAGAGATTGGGGCTCAACCGTAAGTCTGAACTGCAGCGTTTCCTCCCCGCATGAGGTCTTTGAATATATTATACACATTTATATGCAGACTCAAATAAGTAGCACTGCGTCCATGCATTTACAGTCCGTCTGAAAGCTTTTGCGAGTAATTGAGTTGACCTGCGTTTATACACGTTCATATAGCTTTCTATTTATCATCATGTAACATGCAATGATAATTAATATTTCATTATACTCTGCTATTGGGTCCAATGAGTCCCGGAATGAAAACCAATCTTCTTGGATTTACTATTCGAATGGCCCCATCTAGTGTTGATGATATGCACATACAAGTCTCTCCTATGTTATATAATATATTGAGTGTCCCACATAATGCATTTACAGGGCTGGGACTAACATGGGACACACATGAATTACTGCCCTATGTGAAAGAAAAGCTGCTCGGGACTTTTGAAAGACACTTTATTAAATATTTTTGCGATCATACTTGATTATAAATGGAAATTCTCACCGCAGATTGCGTATCGCGTTTAAGTGGATGGTTCGGGCCTTCTCGGGATACCTATCCACCGACCAACTCTTGTTGTTATGGGACCGTATCCTTGGCTATGGGTCTTTAGAGGTAGTAGCAGGTGGGTCAGTGCTTCGACTTATAATCAGAAGCTACTTGGTTAAACTTGTATACCGAACTGATCTTTTAACAGATTTAAAATAAATAAATATTAAACCTAAATGTCAGTCTGCTGCCATTTTTCTTTATAAACAACAGAAACAAAGCCTGTTATTTTGACTGACATTTGATTGGCCGTCCTCCTCGTTTCTTCCGTAGTTCTGGCGGCTGCCGTGTTCACGTTCCGTGCTGAAAATCTGATGGAGGTGACGTCACTGGCCTCGGCCGAGGTGAGTGTGTGTGCATGAGAGAAGGCGAAAGGTACTGAAATAGCGTGCTGACTTACCGCCAGCACCAGTAACCCAGTCCCCCAAAGGCACGCCTTTAGAATCGCTGGCCTGGACATTTTTAAATTCAGACCACCCTCCCTCCCTCCCTCACGGCCCCTAAATGTCCAGAACCAAGTGCGTTACATGTTGGGAAAAACGTTTTTTTTTGCATTTTTTCCCCTATACATTTGATTTCTTTAACTAGTTAAAGGCTTGTGATTACACTTAGTTTACTTTGCAACAATTTTTTCATTTCCCCCCTTGACTGCAAGACAGATTCCTATAATGTCTTTTAATTAGTAACACTTTAATATAGTGGACTGTCACATGAATAGCTAGCATTTTAAAAGCAGCATCATTTGTTGCTGTATCAGGCGACAGTTGGATTGACAGCTGTAGTAAAATTTCATCTGAGCCTTTGGCGTGGCCCCTGGCCGTAACCCACTGACGCACAGCCTCGAGGCGAGGAAGGGAAGATGCTGCTGTGCTCTATCTGCTTGCTCACATAGCACCTGGCCCTGAAGCCCTGAAGAATGTATCATAACATACAATATTTTTAGCACCTAGGCCCTTGGGTCTGAAACTGTAGAAGCCTGCAAACATGATAGGAGCCTCTAAATTTACTCGCCACCAAGCCTAAAAGGCCAGAGCTTGAGAATGATAATGCAACTTAGTCTCAAACCCGAGCCTTTTAGGCTTTATGGCGAGTAAACAGATTGATTCTGCTTCCACTTCTGAAATCCTTGCTCTGAATCAGGGTGTGCAGAACCTGACTCTGGTTGTGGTACGCACACTTTTTTTGTCCTTTCAGGGTGGCTATTGGACACCATTTTCTGCAGCAGAAACACAAAGGAATAATACAAAAGTAGGTGTGGTGGTTTAGAACAATAATTAAGACACAGTAATATAACCCCTCTGACACTTTTTCAACAACCCCATGCCTCAGTGTCTGATTCCTCACACTACAGAAATTTGCAGATATTATGATATTTATGAACAACAAGATGCTCCTTCTTCCGAAGACCCTTGCACGTTTGAAAATTATACTGATACTGGAGTTTTATAGATGTCCCTAAAATGTCTATTTAAGTATTAACTTACTATTAGCTATCTATTACACACTTTACTGGTGTTGTAGTGCACGATTTCTTATCGTGTGTCAGAGTCAGAGTATGTGATATGTTCACCGTACATCCCTGAATGAGCTATTACTATAGAAACCAGTGCCACAATATAAACGTACTGTATTTTTTATATAACCAGAAATATTGTCAGGACAGTGCAGTGGTACAGCAGGATTTAGTAGACGTAAAGTCCTTGCGCGTATATACCGCTCAATTCATTTCCTAACGCATCCCACTGCTTTGAAGATTCTCATTCTACAGAATAAACCGGCTTTTGTTCATCTCTCTATGTGTTCAGTGATGTGTGCCTACAAATCACCCTGACCCCATTGTGCCATACATCAATGTTTTCCTGCACTCGCCTTTGGTTATTTATTGTGTCCCTTTTTTGTCACAGGCTGTCCTTGCTGACCTCTCAACCCTTAAGGTTATGCCCCTCCTGCAGATATTCCTTTTTGCTACAGGCATCTGAGGAGCATGATGTGAAGATGCGTGTCCTTTCAATGGGGTCAGCCGTGCGTGTGACAACCAAGTCATTTTTGTTGTTGAAACTCATAACAAATAAGTGAAAAATGAGGCGCAGATGTAAAGAGCCAATTGTCTGTGCCATTAAAACCAGGTTTAATCCCTCTGCACCTGTCCACAACCACGGCCTAATCCAGCAGGTCTGCAGTGAATATGCAGCTTCGCAGGATTTAATACTGGCATTCTTCAGATGATTGATGGCGTCATATTACAACCTAATAGTATTTGTGACAAGTATATTGCAGCGACTTTCAGCAGTGAAAGATGTATTACTCAGCTGCCGTGACCTTCAGAATTCTTTCGTGAAAACGATCTTAATATATGAATAGATATACCTTGCAGGTTATATTATAAGTAATATATGGATGTTATGCAGGATTTTTTTTTATTTCAATAAATACAACTATGCCTCACTTGCAGTTTTAAACTGATGAACATAAATCGAAGGCAGCACCGGAGGATCCTGGGAACTGAATGCCATCCACAGTGCATTTCCACCCCAGTCCCAGTATTCCCATCATAGGCTCACAGTGCTTTAAAGCTGTTACTGGATAGAAATAAGGAAATTAATGAATCTTTTGTTGCTTCTTCATAGAATGACACATTTAAGAGAGGAAGCGCTATCATTTAAAAACTACTTCCTCCAGGACTGCGTTTCATCAGACGATTAATCCGAGCTGTCTGTTGTCTCATATATTGTTTACTTGGCTCATTTCTTGGAAGGGTGGAATATATAAGCTAATAATAGACCTATATGTTGTTTTTGGCTTATATGAGGTATTAAAAGCATTTAAGTTTGCTGCCATTGTTTCCAGTGAAAGAAAAATTCCATGTAATAGAGAAGACTAGGAAATAAAGCTCCTTGATCTGGGAGCGAAGCTGTAATAAAATAATTAGCGCCATAAACTGATCGTGCCAGCAAATTAAAAAGGTATGCATGCAGATAAGACGCATGCCTCGGATAAAACAAGCTTTCTCCTAAATGCCATTATATACATAGTTACATATTTAATGCACAATCATTTTGTGTTTATTGCGTTCACCGCTTGTGTATTATGTATGCTGGCTTTTTATGTCTGAGGTTCTTGATGCACACCATGGAGGCAAAAAGAACATGCTTGAAAAACAGACCTGTTTTTATGTGACAAATAAATTTGCCTAAAGCATATGATGTGGATTTTCCTTGTACTGGTTGTTTACATAAATCCCTCCAAATATATAATATATCCTCAGAACAGGAAGGATCCTGGTGTGTTGTGTTTTTTGTATGATGTTTTATACCATGATGTATCGTTGCAAACATTCGTTGTTCAACATTCAACATGCCAATAATTAAAATGTTGATCCTTTAAACACTGACGTATAAGAGTGGAGGAAGGTGCAGAATTGGGATCAACAGAGTGATGAAAAAAGTAGGCAGGAGTACAAGGAGATGCGGAAGCAGGTAAAGAGGGATGTGGCGAAAGCCAAGGAAAAGGCATATGAGGAGCTGTATGAGAAGTTGGACACTAAGGAAGGAGAAAAGGATTTGTACTGGCCAGGCAGAGGGACTGAGCTGGGAAGGATGTGCTGCAAGTTAGAGCAATAAATGATGCAGATGAAAATGTAGAAAAGCAGGACGTGGATAGAATTAGTAAGAAGGAAGTGAGAGCAGCGATTAAGCAGATGATGAGTGGAAAGTCGGTAGGACCAGATGACATACCGGTAGAAGTATGGAGATGTTTAGGAGAGATGGCGGTGGAGTTTTTAAACCAGATTGTTTAACAGGATTTTGGAAGGTGAGAGGATGCCTGAGAAAAGGAGAAAGAGTTTGCTGGTACAGTTTTTTAAGAATAAGGGAGAAAGTAACTGCAGGGGAATAAAGTCGATGTTGAGGAGTTGTGGTATTGTATGAGGAAGTCAGGTGTGTCAGAGGAGTATGTGAGGGTGGTGCAGGACATGTATGAGGACAGTGTGACAGCAGTGAAGTGTGCAGTAGGAATGACAGACTGGTTCAAAGTGGAGGTTGGACTGCATCAAGGATCGGCTCTGATGGACCGATTGACGACGAGGTCAGACAGGAGTCTCCATGGACTATGATGTTTGCGGATGATATTGTTATTTGTGGTAAGAGTATGGAGCAGGTTGATAAGATTCTGGAGAGCTGGAGGTATGCGCTGGAGAGAAGGGGAATGAAAGTCAGTGTGTGTAAGACAGAGTACATGTGTGTTAATGAGAGGGAGGGCAGTGGAGTGATGTGGTTGCAAGGGAAACAGGTGGAGAGGGTGGAGGAGTTTAGGTACCTGGAGTCAATAGTCCAAGGTAATAAGGAGTGTGTTAGAAATGTGAAGAAAAAAGTGCAGGCAGGGTGGAGTGGATGGAGAATAGTTGCAGGAGTGGTTTTTGGCCTATAGTGAGACCTGCGATGTTGTATGGTTTAGAGATAGTAAAAGTTTGAGTAAAAGACAGGAGGTGGAGCTGGAGGTAGCAGAGCTGAAGATGTTGAGGTTTTCGTTGGGAGTGACGAGGATGGAGAAGATTAGAAACGAGTTTATTAGAGGGACAGCGCTTGTAGGACGTTTTGGGGACAAAGTGAGAGAGGAGAAATTGAGATGGTTTGGACATGTGCAGAGGAGAGACATGGGGTATATCGGTAGGAGAATGCTGAGGATGGAGCCACCAGGAAGGAGGAAAAGAAGAAGGCCAATTGGAAATGTCTGCAAAACAGGTTAGTTTGTGTTTTCATTTTATTATAGCAGCTATAAACAGCTTTTCCCTTTTTTTAATCTCGTAACAACAAAAATCCTTGCGGCAAAAATAAAAAACAAAAAAAAGCTGACATTGGATACTTATTCCAGAAATGCTAAATGTGTCTGCAGTGTCACAGATACATTTTTGATTAGGTATTAACACAATAATATAAACTTCACCTTGCATTTACCGGTACTATTTTCATCAGCATCCTTCACCCCTTTTGAATCATATATTTATACACAAAGACGGCAAAAGTACACACATCCTTCACTTAGGTAGAAGTATAGATACTCATGTTTTAAAGACTCTGGTAAAAGATGATGTACTGACTGCACTTTTTTACTCAACTTAAAGTAAAGAAGTTAAAGCTCTGACATGTATTTAAGTAAAAAGTAGCCATTACTACTACCTGTTTTAGTGTCACGCTGGAAACTGGACCTCACGTCATATTAATATATTAATACAAAAGAATGTACATTTTTCTATTTTTTTCCCCGCTGACTCCTTCGGTCTCATCCTTGTAGCCATCATTCTTCTAGCCTTCGTAGGTTAGCCTACGTCTGTGGTGTGTGAGAGCCAGGAAATGATACACTGGTAGTAGAACGAAAAAGCCACGCAATGACAAGAAATATGTCGATGGGCTGAAAACGTGAGAAGAAAAAATATTGACATTTGAACATATAGATTAAAACTAAAGTGACGAGTCTGTTAAAAAATGTAAGAAGGAGAAAGTAGAGATATTTGTGACAAAATGTAATGAGTTGAAAGTAAATTGTCAAAAAAATAAATAGTTAAATAAATAGATACCCAAAAAACCTACTTAAGTGCAGAAAGTATTTGTACTGCATTCCTTCCCACCTCTGTTTATACATATACTTATTGGAATCATTCAAACTCCATATAAGTGATAAAATCTTCACAAACGTAAACTTACTTTCAGCTTCTCCCATCAGGGGTCCCCACAGCGGATCATCCACATGTTTTTAAGCTGGATCCCCTTCCTAACGCTCCCCATTTATCCGGGCTTGGGACCGGCACTAAGAGTGGCTGGGGTTGGTTCCCTGACCGGTGATCGAACCCGGTCCCACCGCATCCTAACTACTAGACCACCAGGGGACTTGAGAAAAGCCTGACACATTTATTTAAATTGATCATTGACATTTCTCACATCGATGCCAATGGTGATGGTCACTCATCCTCTGCTAGATAATACAAAAAACCTTCAGAAACATGTTACAGTTCTCGCTATGATGAGCAATAATGAGAGGAGAGGTTTTTACTTGTCACATATACATTACAGTTCACTGAAATTCTTTCATGACATATCCCAGCTTGTTAGGAAGCTGGGGGTCAGAGCACAGGGTCAACCATGAAGTAGAGCCCCTGAAGTAAAGGGGGTTAGGGGCCTTACTCGAGAACCTTAAGTACCGAGACACCGTTTTAAAATGTCCACCATTTGTTACATACCCATGCTGATGTTTTGAACAAAATATTTAGATTGCGGATTTGGACAAAGCTCATTTAATCATCATTAACTTAGCAGCGAGGCACTCAGACTTACAGTAAAGCTCTCGCTTAACTTCTTTGCCATGTGCTTAGCCTGTCCATATCCTTCTTCGCATTGCTTGGCTGTCTGCCTCCTTTGCGCTAGCCTGTGTGCTCATATCAAATTATGCCTCTCTTCAGTTTTTCTAAGCTGCTTCTCACTCTCTGTGCCTCACACACACATACACACACACTGGCTCTGCAAGGTGGCCTTTCTGGGTCTATCTGCCACCTGTTTGCACAGCTTCCCACGCCATGACCTGCTCATGGCTTATGAATCCTTACTCGTCTTTGAAGATCTGTTATTCTTGTATTGAACTTTACATAGCATTGCCTAAAGGGTTTTAAAGTTTTCCGTCTGAGGATCAGAATCTCGGCAAAGGCATTAGAAACTGAATCACACATGGCATCTAATCCAATTCAAATTCAGCAGTTAACTTTAACAGTCTGATATGCTTTAGACATTTACATTTAGTACGTGTTTATTTTTTTCCCCTTCATTTTGTTTAATTATGACGTACTAGAAATTAAGCATATCTCTGATATCTCTGATTTATTATTGGGTTTTTTTTGCATGTTTGTCACACTTTAATGTTTAATGATCATCTAACTAATTGAAATAGTAGTAAAAGATAACACAAGTGAACACAACATGCAGTTTTTAAATAAGGGTTTTTATTATTGAGGAAAACAAAATCCAAAACTACATGTCCCTGTGTGAAAAAGTGTTTGCCCCCTAAACCAAAATCTGGTTGGGCCACCCTGAGCAGCAACAACTGCAATCAAGCGTTTGTGATAACTTGCAAGGAGTCTGTTACAGCGCTGTGCAGGAATTTTGCTCCACTCATCTATGCAGAATTGTTTTTGCAACATTGCAGAATTGCAACATTGGAGGGTTTTCGCAGCATCTCAAAAGGATTCAGGTCAGGACTTTGACTAGGTCACTTCTAGAAAGTCTTCATTTTGTTTTTCTTCAGCCATTCAGAGGTGGACTTGCTGGTGTGTTGTGGATCATTATCCTGCTGCAGAACCCAAGTTCACTACAGCTTGAGGTCATGAACAGATGGCAGGACATTCTCCTTCAGGATTTTTTGGTAAACAGCAGAATTCATGGTTCCGTTCATCACAGCAAGTCTTCCAGGTCCTGAAGCAGCAAAACAGCCCCAGACCATCACACTACCACCACCATATTTTACTGTTGGTATGATGTTCTTTTTCTGTCAGACGTAATGGGACACACACCTTTGTAAAAGTTCAATGTTTGTCTCGTCAGTCAGAGTATTTTCCTAAAAGTCTTTGGGATCATCAAGATGTTTTTTGGCAAAACTGAGACGAGCCTTTATGTTCTTTTTGCAGTTTTCGTCTTGGAACTCTGTCATGCAGACCATTTTTGCCATGCAGACCTCTTTCTTATGGTGGAGTCATGAACACTGACCTTAACTGAGGCAAGTGAGGCCTGCAGTTCTTTGGATGTTGTTGTGGGGTCTTTTGTGACCTTTTGGACAAGTCGTCACTGTGCTCTTGGGGTAATTTTGGTCAGCCAGCCACTCCTGGGAAGGACACTGTTCCATGTTTTTGCCATTTGTGAATAATGGTTCTCACTGTGGTTCGCTGGAGTCCCAAAGCTTTAGAAATGTCTTTATAACCTTTTCCAGACTGATAGATCTCAATTACTTTTCTCATTTGTTTCTGAATTTATTTGGATCTCAGCATGCTTTCTAGCTTTTGAGGATCTTTTGGTCTACTTCACTTTGTCAGGCAGGTCCTAATTAAGAGATTTCTTGATTGTGAACAGCTGTGGCAGTAATCAGGCCTGGGTGTGGCTAGAGAAATTGAACTCAGGTGTGATAAACCACAGTTTTAACAGGGGGGCAAACACTTTTTCACACAGGGCCATGTAGTTTTGGATTTTGTTTTCCCTCAATAATAAAAACCTTCATTTAAAAACTGCATGTTGTGGTGACTTGTGTTACCTTTTACTAATATTTAAATTAGTTGAATCATCTGAAACATTAATGTGACAAACATGCAAAAAAATAAGAAATCAGGAAGGGGCAAACACTTTTTCACACCACTGTAGCTAAAATACATCAGCAAGGTCTCTCCCAGGCAAAGATACACACCGATCAGGCATAAAATTATGAGATTATAACATTACGGATAGTGAAGTGAATAACACTAATTATCACCATTGCACCTGTTAATGGGTGGGATATATTAAGCAGCAAGCGAACATTTTATCTTAAGGGCCAAATTGTGATGACTAGACAACTGGGTCAGAGCATCTCCAAAACTGCAGCTCTTGTGGTCTGTTCCTGGTCTGCAGTGTTCAGTATCTTTTAAAAGTAGTCCCAGGAAGGAATAGTGGTGAAGCAGCGACAGGGTCATGAGCAGCTGAGGCTCACTGATGCATGCAGGGAGCGAAGGCTGGTCTGTGTGGTGTGATCCAACAGTTGAGCTTCTGTAGCTCAAATTGCTGGAGTTAATGCTGTTAATGCTCAGTTGATCAGGACTGTTTTGGCAGCAAAAGGGGCACCAATACAATATTGGGCAGGTGGTCATAATCTTATGCCTGATCAGTGTATGTTACCTTGCTCTGTCTGGATCATACTCGAAAAACAGACTGCCATTTACTAAGAAGGAAGTGAAGCAGTTAATATACCATATAACCCAATTGGATCCTTGATTAGCCTCCATTACATTTAACTATTAGAATCAGTCTAAACCAGGGGCGTCCAAACTTTTGTCATTGAAACTGAAAATCATTAGATTTAAACAGGAGTTTGGTGTACAATTGCTTGGTTGAAATGAAAACCTGCAACCACACTGTTTATTTTTTGGGGGAAAAGATTGAACACCGCTGGTTAAAGCAGTGCTGAAGCAGTCAAGGAGACGCAGTCACCTTAAAATGATTTTTTATTCACTCATGGGAATAAATTCTAGATGAACTACCAATCCATTTCCAGACACTATTCACACTCACACACACACAAATGTTCTTTCAAGGTAGAAAACTAGAGAATCTAGAACAACTGTAGACAGACACTAAATAAACTACGATGTAACCACAGTTTCTCCACCTCAGCTATATTTTACTGTTGCCCTGTTGGTCTGGGATATCCCAAATACTTGTTCACATTATGCCGGCAGAGTTCCAGCAGGCTGTACACCATGTACACAACACTGTTGTACACAACAGTGTTGAGGTGACACGTCTGTTCAGATATTGAAAAATACCAAAGGGTAGTTTAAAAAAATAGAATGTGAGGTAAGAAAGATACTACAATTGGCACATTAACATCTTGGTCTTGTCCCACTGTCATACCCACACTCCATTGGATATAGTCTTTTTTTTCATAGTTTTCAATGTTTCCAGATTGCAATGAACTCACACATTGCAATAAACTTATAGAATAGACCTGGGCTTGAACTCTCACCGTATTCCTTTTAAATGATGGGTTTCATTGAAGACAGCAATTCAGACTGAGGATGTTTCAAAAACCAAAAAAAAATTTCATATTCAGCACCTTGGACAGCTACTGACAGAGCCAAAGCAAAAATCTCAGAAAAAGGCCAAGTGTCTGTACACCCAGCACGTTTGCCTCTGTTCAGCTCCCAAATTTTCTACTGTCAGGGCCGCCGACAATACAGCACAATCCATAATAAAAATGAACCTTGTGAAGCCTGAAACACTTAGCTCATGGCTGAAGGGCAGACTCTAGTACTCCAGTAGCAGCACCCAGTGATTTCACAGCTCTGGCCAGATCCAGCACACCGCGTACAGCCACATAAAATTATGTAAAAACTTCCCCCACTGCTCAAGCATGAGTGGATAATCTGGTCACGAGGATGCACTGCATTTATTTATTTATTTATTGTTTGTTTGTTTATATTTCTGCACCTAGCATCAAAGACAACAAAACTCACACAACTTCTTTTTTCTTTCTGATTCTTTTAAGAAAAAGCCTTTTTAAGAAGCTTTTAGGCTCCATCAGCCCACAGTGACTCCTGTGTCTGTGGCGCATAGAAGCGCATAAACCTCTTGATGCATTGGGAGAGTAATTGGTTGTGCATGTGCAGGAAATGAAAAGCTCCCCTGGTTTTTAATTACCCAGTTTAATTCTGTTTTCCTCCCATTTTTAGCTTCTTTGTGGGAAACTGCGCACCCTGCAGTCTTATTGACGTGGCAATTATATAGCATTTTGCCAATGTGGTAGATCAGTGGTTATGGTGCTGGTTTACTAATTGGAACGTCAGGGGTTCAAGCCCCGGTAGCACCAGGCTTCCACTCTTGGGCCCTTGAGCAAGGCCCTCAACCCAATTTCACTGTGCTGTAATGCATATGTGACAAATAAAGGCTATCGTATCTATTAAAATTACTCTTTCCTGCCTTTTTTTGTTTTGTTTAATGCCTAAATATTCTAATGGTATTACATAATTATGCCCAAAACCCATAAATCTCTGTAAAAATGGATGCTTGTGTGGTCTGAAGTGTGCAAGTCTTTCATAATGAGACAATGATAGTATAAATATGCAACCAGTACACACAGCATCAGTCACAAGAACTCATGGAGGTTCATTATTACATTATAAAGTGACATTTCTCTTAATGACTGCTCATCGTTTTGGAAGATTAACAACAGACAGACAACCTTGATTATTTAAAATTTGTCTAATAAAGTGACTTCATATAAAAGATCATGTTCAGGAAATGAAACTGTTGAACTCAGATGATGAGATGTTAACGTTTGTGTTTTATGTTCAGGTTCATCATCTGCACTGTTTTCAATAGGACTGAACTCAATCAAAGCATTAAGGAAAATACGAACACCCTGTAAATATCACCAAGCACCCAGCCAGATTAGAGCATTGCGAAAATAAACTCATCCGACAAACACAGAGGAAAGTTTAGTTATCGTTTTACGGAAGTGTTCACAAAGCACAATAAGGCCATAAGTAAAAACCCCACCTACTTTACCACAGCACACTACTAATAATAACTGTCAGACAAACATTCTGACCAAAATGCTCGTACATCCATCACTCATGCCTTCACGAAATACAATTTCCCACTAAAGTTATCTAGAACACTGGTATCAATATAGAAATCTGAATTATAGACCCATGCCCAGCGTCACTCTACTGCATCAAAGCATGGCCTCTTCGAGTTTATTTCATTGACTGGATTTCTGGGGAAGATTTGATGCATTCTGTTTATTGTGCTTATTAATGATTAAAATCAAGAGCTTGGGGTTTCTATCGCTTGCAATGCAATGTAACTTTGAATTGTTATACTTGTAAAATAAATGTTGCTGCTCAGAAGTGAGATGCATGAAATTCAAACATTATTTAAAACAGTGCTTCTCAATGTGGGCTTTATTAAGCAAACAATTTTTTTGTACTTTTTATTGTTTTATTATTATCATCCAGCTTATTTATGCAGGGTGTTCCAAAATTCTCCATGCATACAGGAATATGTATGCCAGTGCAATGTCGGTCATGCCTTCATTAGTGGATATTCATATACATCCTCTTCTCGGGTTGGTCTTCCCGTCATTTTTTGAAAAAAAAAGAAAAACGTCATGTCTGATGCGAGACATTCAGCACCATAAGAATGTCAAAACTTTTTAGCAAATCTTTTTTTAGTCTGGTTCCTCTCAAACTGTCTTCCTCATACTGTCTCAGGATAGTTTTTCCTCGTCACTCTCGCCACTGGCTTGCTCATTAGGGATAAACGTATCATGAACAAACAAATAGGCACTAAACTTTTACATTCCAACTTTATAACAGTTTTATCAATGCAAAGCTTCTTTGGGACAATGTCCATTGTTAAAAGCTCAATACAAATAAAGGATTATCTGAAAATATATAACAAATATACACTAAGCATGAAATATTTTGGAAGGCGTTGTGCTAAAAATGCATTTATAGACAGAGTTAAATCTGAACATCTTAAACTAAAGCACAGGGCCTATTCTTTGTTTTCTTCATGCTGTATATATGTGTGGGTTGCCTTTGGGTTTCCTTCCACCTAATGAAATATGCCAGTGGGTAAAACAGCTATGTTGAATTGGTCCACGGTTTGAATAAGTGCATGAACTGACCTTGTGATGAACCAGGAATCCCGTTCAAAATGTTTTCTCGCCTTATATGCTGTGGTTGTGAGAATCCAGAATCTACAATGACCCTGGAGAAGTGTTTACTGATGAATGGATGAATGAATGAACCAAAGTAAGCCTGTACGCCTATATATATATTTTATCGCTTTGCATTCCAAGAACACATTACGCCTAACAGGTAAATGTCAGGATTATGTGAGTCGGTGAAATTTCGCAGTTCAAATGCATACTCGCCGGCTGCGTAAAAGTTTGAGAACCCCGTTGCTTTAAAGAAAAGTTGCTCAGCATCTCAATTCACATTTTTCTGACTTTAAGCCACTTTATACAGATCATATAGTGCAATTAAGGCTTTCACTATAATTAAAAATTAAAATAAAAACACGTGACCTTGTGCATTTTACGTCACTGGTTGATATCCTCAAATACAGGCATGTGAGGGTTAACATTATTTTAGGGTTTGTCACCTCTGAGGTCATTTTAGAGCACTCAATATCAATATCAGCTTTCATTTCTAGACTTTACCTTAGATAAATCCACCAAGCAGGTGATATTACGTTCAAATTGACAATTTTAGGTATGCTTCATCACGAATATGGCGAGTGAGAGCCATTTTCTCGGTTCTGGATGAAGTGGAGCAGCAAGGTGAAGCGGATACAGGGCTCGTGTCCCCTACCTGCTCAAACGAATTCTCCCAGGTGAAGTTGTGCAGAGACGAGGCGAAGAGCTCCTCTTCCGACAGCCCGTAGCCTTCCATGATCTGAGAGGCTGTGGAGACTTGTGCTGGACAGGATGAAGGAGGTGAAGAGAAACGCCTGCAGACGAGTGTCGGTCGGCTCGGCTCGGTTCCGCTCCGTCCTGTCTGTGGACGCAGACGGCGGATGGAGCGCGAGCTGCTCGGCTCGATCACGTGGGAGTCGTTGAGCGGCGCGAGCCTTCACCGCGACCCGTGTCCTTATTTCTCCTGATCCACTTCCTCCTTTACTCTGTGCACAGCGAAGTCCTCCAGCCTCATCCCAAAACCAATTGGATTTCAGTTTGGCACTGAAGTGTCACAATGTGGAACTTGGACAGTATTTCCCTGGCACGATGGAGTGCAAAAGTTTGCACCCCCTCCTCCATTCTTAAAAAAAAAATGCAGCTCTAGTTTACAATTGATCTGCAAAGATGCATATCATACCAGGATTTTGGAATCAGACATCCGTTTTAGAAATGAAAATAAATTAATTAAATCAACAGTGTTTAGAAAGTTTTACCAGAACCCTTTTAGTGAATGAATGATATCTGGCATATTATTAAAGTTCTATCAAGTTATACTGCAACTAGGAGCTTAAGGAAAACTTTTCTTCTATTAAATTTATTAATGAACAACATAAAGTTTGTCTTTGTCTTAATTGAAACTTCCATTTCAAACCACATTAAATTCTCAATAGGGATAAAAGTATGTGGACACCTTACCTGACCACTAAACATCCCATTACAAGGATTTGGACATTGATATACAGTTGGTTCCCCTATGCTGATAAAACAGCTCCTATTCTTTAGAGAAGGTTTTTTTTTTACTTGATATTAGAAGGGGGCTATGAGATTTGTCGAGTACTGTTGCTGTCATGTGTGTTTGTATGACTCGCTTTTTCACTTCACTGAGATGAAAATGATGTATCATAGATTTTCAAAGAACGCATAGATACACTAGAACCCTAGAATGCTTAATGGGGTCACTCTGTTTCGAAAAAAAGTTTTTTTCTATAAATAAAAAACATTTCTTTGTTTGATATTTCATGATTTTCTTTTTAGAAACCTGTTTTTTTACACTCATCAATAAATTTTAAATTATGAGTTTTTCTTTAGAAGTACACGGTTTTCCTTTAGAAGTACAAGTCAAAAATTATATAGATAGATAGATAGATAGATAGATAGATAGATAGATAGATAGATAGATAGATAGATAGATAGATAGATAGATAAAGAATTTAAAATAATTTCTCAAAACTTTATGGATTATTCACAAATCTGTTCAAACCTTTGGCTCTAAGCCAATATTTTACTCCATCTTGGTTCGGCTAAAAGAATTAGAATGTGTTGTCCAAGAGCTGTTTTGTAACCTATACAAAATGTACCACGTATAAATATAATGAGGTAGATTTTGATCTGATCTTTAGACCTTTAGACAATTGTTTTGATGATAAGCAAACAAAAGCTGCCTGTCTAGCAACAGACCACATATAGTTGGGACCTCTTTATGGTCAACTGTCAAAAAAACTTTTCATCCCTAGTGACTGTGTGAGAGTTGAGGAACAGCTGGTACCCTTCTGAGGGAAGATGCAAGTTTACCCAGTACATGCCAAGTAAAGCAGCAAAAAATATGGCATCAAGATTTCCTGGCTCTGTGATGCATATATTCCTTATGCCATAGATAGTATTATTTATACTGAAAGACAGCCTGGGGAGGATATCCAGAGAAACACGGGTACAAATGTTGTCAGAGGAAACACAAGTGTGATATCTGAGTCACTACAACATATTTTACAATAATCCTACAGAAGCTCGAGTTTGTTCAGAACAAGCAGAACTATATTCAAAAATAATATGTTTTATCTCTTGTGTGTAAAAATAAAAGTAAAGAGAACAAATAAGCTTGATGTATTCACACACTTGTGTGACATTGGTTCTTTTAATTAGTTTATTACTGATGTTTTAAAGAAATTTAGTCTAATAGGGTCAAAAGATGTTCTGAGCATCTGTTTTTTTCTTGTTCTTGCTCCACTGTCATAGCCAGCTTGGCTCAGACTCAATAGTTATGGTATGACTCGGTTTTGATTAAGGCGAACCGAACACAAGTCATAACCACCATTTTATTTAAAGTAAGGAACACACAGGCACTGTATTCTCCTTGGGATATTGTGCATGAAGGGAGAGCTATAAATGAAAAGAACCTAAGTAGCCTCCAGAGAGTCCTGACCTCAACCCCATTGAACACCTCAGAGATGATTTGAAACACGGACTGCACACCAGGTCTTCTTGTCTGACATCATTGCTGGACCTCACTAATACTATTGTAGCCGACAGAGTGAATCTTCACCACCACTTTTTAACATCTAGTAGGAAACACTTCTAAAAAAATTGTTTAGTTTATTATAACAGCAAAGGGGGAACTAAATTTATAATGGTCAACAAGCCCATGTTGGGTGACTGATTAGGTGGCCACATATATTTGAAAACATAGTGTATGTATATAGTGTAGAGTGTAGCACAACAGCTACATCAGACATTTATTTAAAATAAGTTTCTTTAACGATTGACAGTGTACCCTGTCATTTTCAAAATATAGTACAGCAACATGTTGGAGCTATATCTTCAGTTTTTTTCACTAAAATTAGCTCTCTTGGCAGTGGTATTGTGATACTAAGAATACTGCATTCAAAGACTCATCCTATGTGCACCTGACATTTATAGCAACTTACCGTATACAAATGTTTCTATGACTTGAGTGTAGTTGTTAAGATGAGTGGAACTGTGTTTCATCATTCATTCACAATCATAGCTGGAACTTTATCCTGGTCAAGACATAGTGGGAGGTGGTCCTAGATGGTACACATAGATAGTACGCCAGTCCATGTGCATTACTTAAATACTTATTAGCTATAGGTCATTTAGCATATCCAATTCTCCTTCCAGCGCAATAGCAAAGCTTGTATGAACATATACAATATTGCCAAAGGTTTGAGGCCACCTGACCACCAAAATCATGTGCTTGATGAACAACCAATTCCACTAGACTACCATAATGCAACCCTGCACCTGTGACTTATTTTGGAAATATTATCTGCCTCACTTTTACATACCCTGCACAAATTATTTATTTAGAGTCTATCTTTATTTATTGCTTAATTATTCTTTTATGTATTTATGTATTTATTTATTTTATTATACACACATATGGATTCTGATTTAACCCTGTGTTACAATAACCTCCACTATTCTGAGAAGGCTTTTCACAAGAGTTTAAAGCTGTTGCTGTGGGAATTCGCCGTATCGGTCATTAGAGCATTAGTGAGATCAGATCATGTATTAATGTTGGGTGAGCCACAGACAACATTATTTGTTCCAATGCAAACTTGGCAATCAATGACTTCAATGACTTTGTGCACAGAGGCATTGTCATGCTGGAACATGTCTGAGACGCTTATTTTCTGCAAAGTTAAAATCCTATGATATAGAATACAAAGACATCCTTTACAGTTGTGTGCTTTTAGAGATCATATGGGTGTGATGGTCAAGTATCCACAACCCTTTGTTCTGTGTACCTGTATCTATAGTGTACTGTAAAATTACACACAGAGAGAAACCCAAGCTCCAAATCAATCCAGCTGTGAAGCTTCAGTGCTCTCGACAGTGTTTTGCCATTCATCCAACAGGCTTTATCAGTACAACTGAGCAAAGCTGATGAAACTCTTCAAATGAGCAGCAAAATGTCATAAACTGTAATTAAGGTATACCATTGATTGTATAAGATATAATGTTGAGGTATAATTAGATTTATTTCAAGCCAGTTTTGACATCGTTGTGTCCTTTCGCAAAAGTTGTTCTATATTTACAACTAAATAAATACATCTATCAATCTTTCAGAATATAAATAAGGGGTAATAAGGAGGTGTTATAAGACAAATGAACCTGAAATTGGGCAATTTTTAACTAATCAGGAGAGAATTTCCCAGAGGCATGGTACTGCAGAGTTTTTTTTTTTTTTTTCTCAAGATGTTGCCGAGTTTCATTTACATACTCTCTGCAATAATTATGCTGACTTTGGGAATACAAGAACAATAAAGCCGTTCCTACATTACTGATACTCTCATCTTAATATTACAGTCTAATTTGTCCACACAATTATAAGTAGGCGATTTTCGTACAAGAATTAACTTGTCCCTCCGTCCCCCTAGAACACTAGACAAAACCTTTCGCAGCACGCTCGAATAGTTCAATTCATAGGCATGTTCATGCTTACTGAAATTGTCAAGATTCACTACATTGGCTAAAGTAATGAGAAAAAGAAATTGACATTGTTCTGTGTTGGTTGTGTCGCCCAAAGTCATGTCTCACAAAGCCAGTGTGAGATGTGATTTGTTTGAAGTGCCTGATAATATATTGCATAGCCACATCTCAAGTGTATTAAATTAAATCAGGAATCAAATAAGTTAACAGACGAATATTTTTTTTCTTTTCACTTCTGAAAACATTGAAGGTTATCTACGAGCGCAAGGCTCGGGAAATGGGCTTTTAAACGTTTGCAATCTTCTGCAGGATGTACATTTAAGAGATTAGCACAATGCTCAAACACTGTATTATTATTAAAACTACACAGTCTAAAATAACCTGGTCAGGCAAATGTACATTGTGGTTTTTTCCCCCACAAACATCATTTTTGGCAATTATTTTATGTAGATCTAATCATCGAAATTGAATTTATCTTACTACTGTACTGTATATCCTGCTATTGTTCTCACTCAGTAGTTCTGCAGTGTGATTTAAAAAAAGCCCCAGTACAGCAGATCAAGACTTTCCCTAATACGCTGTTAATCCCACAGCATTGCAGAGGAAGTTTCTCACCCAGAACACTGGTGCCATCTTGGTGTCAGTGGCGTAACCTTTCTGTGAACTTTCATTAACCCGGGGTGAGACACACGTCTCAGGGAACTCACCATTTCTTTTGTTTCTGAAATGCGCAGAACACACCTTCTCCCCCGAAGGGACTATACATCAGCACAGACGCACTGTACATCACACAGGAACCTATCACACGCAGGCCGACGAGTTCTGTGTCAGAGATGCTATGATTGAATTGTTCCATCATTCAGTCACCAGAGGGGCCATTACTCCAAATTAGCATACAAATTCAAACCAGGACAGATGGATTTGTCACATTCCACTCGACTGCGTCGTCTTCCAGGCAGGCGTCGGCAGCAGCGTGTGATGGAGATAAGACACCTGTCTCGGCTTCGTTTGGGACAGACTGCTGTAAGAGCGGCGAGAGGAAAGGCTTTAGGTGTCCGCAATAAACTTCCTTACAAACCTGACAGAATATCACGGGGGGTCGTAGGACACGTGGTGACGATGCTTAGTGCTCGTCTGGATGATGGAGCAACGTTTGTGTCTGTCAGCGAGACTTAAATAGACAGCGGCTGTACGTATGGACATTTCGTATGACTGGATAAAATGTCCCAGGGAGAAAGAAATGGAGCAAAGAAAACAAGGGCTGACACTTTTAAGCATCATTTTTATTTGACAAATTACTCTAAGCTCCATAGTCATTAGCACACTCAATTTTTTTGAGCATGGCTAATGCTAATTTAGCAATTTCTCTCTCAAGTTAAAAAAAAAATTCAATTCGAGTAATAATTTGGCAAACAGGTTATTGATGCAAAGCTAACTGTGGTTACATCGTAGTTTATTTAGTGTCTGTTTACATTTGTTCTAGATTATCTAGTTTTCTACCTAAGTATGATTGTATGAACATTTGTGTGTGTGTCTGTGTGTGTGTGTGTGAATGTGTCCAGAAATAGATTGGTGTTTCATCTAGAATTTATTCCCATGAGTGAATAAAAAATCATTTTAAGGTGACCGCGTCTTCTTGACTGCTTCAGCACTGCTTTAACCAGCGGTGTTCAATCTTTTCCCCAAAAAAATAAACAGTGTGGTTGCAGGTTTTCATTTCAACCAAGCAATTGTACACCAAACTCCTGTTTAAATCTAATGATTTTCAGTTTCAATGACAAAAGTTTGGACGCCCCTGGTTTAGACTGATTCTAATAGTTAAATGTAATGGAGGCTAATCAAGGATCCAATTGGGTTATTTGATATATTAAATGCTTCACTTCCTTCTTAGTAAATAACAGCCTGTTTTTCGAGTATGATCCAGACAGAGTAAGGTAACATACACCAATCAGGCATAAGATTATGACCACCTGCCTAATATTGTATTGGTGCCCCTTTTGCTGCCAAAACAGTCCTGATCCATTATGCATTAACAGCATTTATGTCTTCAGCAATTTGAGCTACAAAAGTTCTCCTGTTGAATCGCACCACACTGGCCAGCCTTCGTTCCCCACTGTTCCTTCCTTGGAGCACTTTTGAAAGATACGGACCACTGCAGACTGGAAACAGCCCACAAGAGCTGCAGTTTTGGAGATGCTCTGACCCAGTCGTCTAGATCAGTGGTCCCTAACCCCCGGTTCGTGGGTAAATTGGTACCAGGCCGCACAGAAAGAATACATAACTTACATTATTTCTGTTTTATTCAGCTGATTCTTAACAATGTTTTAGTTTGGAAAATGACTGGATTCTCTCTGCCACATTTGTCTATGACTCAATCTTGATGCGGGTCAAGATGCCGCCTTCACACGTCTTACCTCCATCCGCTACCTTCTAAAAAGGGCTGCTCCGGCCGCTAACACAAAATACATTACCGCTAAATTAAAAACCCCCAAACTGGCACAATGAACAAAAAACAACACAGTGGATTCACGTTTATTATTATATTTTTTAAAAAACACCAGTTTTTATCCCAGCTGTATCATTTTGTTGTAATTATCTGCCACACCTTAAAGGCAGGTACGTGAAAATATTATGACATTAAACCGGTCCTTGGTGCAAAAAAAAGTTGATCTAGTCATCACAATTTGGCTCTTGCAAAACTCAAATCCTTATGTTTTGAATTTCTTTGAGACAATGTCTGTTGTGAAAAGTGCTATATAAATAAACTTGACTTACGCTTGCCCATTTTTCCTGCTTGTAACACATCAACATTGAGGACAAAATTTTCATTTGCTGCCTAATATATTACACTCACTAACAGGTACCATGATGAAGAATCAGTGTTATTCATGTCACCAGTTATAATGTTATGTCTATGTTATAATAAACATAAACTGACCAGGCATATTTTTGCTAATTACATATTAATAAGAAGCATTTGAAAAACCCCAATCCCCTTTCACATCTGAATCAATCCGACACAATTTTCCAGTCAACTCCAACTCCCAGTGTTTTCTCTCTTGCCTTTGAAAAGGTGTGAATTCTAGCATGTTCATTTAAGGATTTAAAAAATAATAAATAAATCAATAAAAAAAAGATATCTATTTAGAAATTTGGAGCTGAGAACTCTCCTCTCTTCCATTTAAAACATCAAAACACATGCTATTCTCTCCCTTTTAAATATTAAATTCAGTAGCCCTGATGTGAACTCCCACAGTATGAAGCACATTTCTGTTCCTCCCTGTCGCTTTCTGTTCAGCAAAGATCTAAACAACAGCGGTTCTTGCTCTCCGGACGGTGCGCCTTTCAAACTGGGGGCACACGCTAACTTAGGGTCGCTTTTGAAGTTACCATGCCTTCATCAAGTGCCATTTTGCATAAAGCTCATCCCCACTTTCTCCCATACTACCATGGTGTATAATGCCATAGGTAAGAAACGTGGTTTATCTGCGTCTAATGGATTAACAAAAAGAACCCCCTGGGTGTTGTGATTAAGCGTGCACTCTTCTAGCTGAAGTGTTGCATAAACACAGGGATGAAGCAGTAAATGCTATAATCTCAGGCTAGCGGGGCAAGGCATCGAGATGGATTATGCCTGGTGCCTTCACTAGGATTCTAAGAATTCCCACAATTGAGTAGAAACAAGTCGGATGAGTATTCACTAGAAATTGAGAATGTGGAATGCATTAAACAGCTGGAGTAAGCTCTGAAAGCAGCTCTAGATGCATGCACTTAACCATTTGCATATAGTGGGTTTTTTCAGCTGTCTGGCATCAATGCGAACGAGTACTTTCATGAGCATCAGCACCCGGGAATCCATCCCAACAACACTGGGTGAAAGGCAGGAATAGATGGATAGAACGCCAGTGCAAAGCATGAATGGATCTATGACCAAATACTCAGGTGGCCTCCTCCAACGGATATTTGACCCCTACTCAAAAGCTAGTGATGTACCACAAGACACAGCCTTTCTGCAGAGACAACCCACTTTCCACTCTATCCCTTTTATTTTGCACACTCGATCCAGAGAATTAAAAATCTTTTCAAGAATCACTACAATAGAGGTCAAGCAGACGCAATTACACCCAGTCTACACACTCTTTCCCCAGTCCCAACCATCTTACATGATAAAACTGAAAAGTTATCTACACGCCTTTGTCAGGCCCTACAACAAAAAGAAAAGAATCCAGGCCGCTCAATAATATATTAGATATCTGTCTGGTCTTTAAATCACAATATTGTGAAATATAATTGGGTACAAAAGAAAAACAAAAACAAAGACCGCTTTTGATTTAATTAACTGTACATAAAGGAGACTGGATTTTCCAGTACTATTGGAGAAATGACCAGTGAGGAGTTTCCTTTTTCAGTTCCCCCTCCAAGTTTATTCATCCCACCTCTAGCCATTCTCAATTGTGTCACCTGCTAAAAATAGAATCAAAATTGAGGTACCATGGAGACCCAGCGCTACTCACATCCCAGACACTGTCATATAAATTACATTGGCAACTTTCGCACTTCTGAAAGAGTTACTCATCACTTTTTATTAGTCAGCGGTCAATAATAAAGGGAAAGGCCATCCTTCTATATCACATGTAACACGAGCCTGGATTAAATATCTCAAACACTGCATCACATCCTTTTTTTTTTAAATGATGTACGCTGCTTAAAACATATACATATTTCAATCGTGTTCTGAGAGTCGATCCACAGCCGGTATCAATGTTTTTTTTTTATTGAATCCAAAGTTTTTCTTAACAGAATAAACAAGTACTTGTCTACTCAGTTACATTTCAGTAAAAGTTTGCAATGCCTATAAGGAATGTCAACATCCACATGAATGATCATGCATAAAAATGGTCGATGTCTGTATCTCTGTTGAGCATTCACTCCCAATCAAATGAATCGTTTGTGTCTAGTGAACACTGTGTAACGTCACAAGTGGCCGAAAAGAGAGAAAAGCCATGAATTATCCTTATAAAAATAATCTTACCGATAAACTGAAACAAAGAGCGAGGGAGGAAAAAAAACAAAAAGAAACAAACAAACAAATGACAATCTAATTGTTGACAGGATGACGATGTACAACTTTCAGAGTTGAGAGAAAAAGACGTCAAACAGCTGCGGGTTAAATTTCATATTGTCCATGAAGCCGTTTGAGTCGTTTAGTATTGAGTGTATTCCTTGGTTTGAAGTTTAGCGACGATGCGCTCCAACTGCCGCTTGGCTTCACACTGAGGGAAATTGCCCAGCTCGTAGTACTGAGGGGCGATTTTGACAAGCCTGGAAGAAGAAAAAGAAAAATCCAGAGTAAGAGTGGTGTGACTTAAACTCTCAGACCTTACACATGAAGCTAAACTTCAGTTATTAGATCAACACAGATAGTACACTACATTCACACTAGCAAGGCACAAACAGACGAGCAATTTTCTAAATATATTCCTGACATGGAGCCACGATTTTAGACAAGGGAAATTTTCTTGAAGAAGGAATGACAAAACAAATGGCTTAGATTTCTCCCCCGACTGATTCTTTAGTGCATGTAGCAGAGCTGTTTTATATCTTATTGTCCATGACCAGTACATACATATATGCATACACACACACGCGCATATACACACACATACATACACTATAAAGACAAAGTATTGAGACACCTGAATTCCCCAACTATATGTGGTTCGTTCCCAAACAGTTATCGCAAAGCTGAAGGCACACAATTGTATAGTGCGTCTGGATGCAGTAAAATAATTGTGCACAGGGGCATTGACACATTGTCTCCTACAAAGAAAACTCCATGAAGATTTGCTTAGCATGGGATGAAGTGAAAGCTCTATTGCAATAGAGCTCCGACCTCAAACCTATTGAACACATTTGGGGTGAATGAACGCTGACTGCACCCCAGACCTCCTCACATCAAATACCTGTCTGAACGAGCAAAACCTACACAAAAACATTCCAGAATCAAATGGAACATCTTTCTAGAAGAGTGGAGGGAATTATAAGGGAATACAATTAGGACTAAAGGTGGAACTCAAAAAGCATATACCATATTTATTGACTCGGT
The DNA here is from genome assembly GCA_024362625.1 of Silurus asotus. Lineage (NCBI taxonomy): Eukaryota > Metazoa > Chordata > Actinopteri > Siluriformes > Siluridae > Silurus > Silurus asotus. Next base: position 106,449 of record MU550684.1, read on the forward strand.
GTTTGCAAACTTTTGGCAATATAGGGCAGATATACCAGACACTCAACTCCCCATGATAAGAAATGATCATCCTGCCATTCTGGCGTGTTTAGACATTGACTCGAATCGTTCTTGTGTTTATATACCATTTAGATGTTTGGCAGCGTATAATAAGACTGTTAAACTCACGCTGTTTAAATATTATGCACAGTTTCACATAGAGAAGAACATTTTTTGTTTCCATGTTTCTATTTTTTTTCTGGGGGTCACACTTGTGTTTGCATTTCACTAGAAAAAAAAAATGTATCTAATATTCACTTTTTTTTTTTAATTGGTATATTTTAATATGACGACTTACCACTTCTGATTAATATTTGTGCTTTGCCTGGCTTTTAAGACTGACTTTTTGTGACCAAAAAGTGTTGAATGTTACGCCCCTTCCCCCCTCCCCTCCCAACTTTATATTATACTGTCTATATTTTATATAATTCTATTAGATGGCTTCTCACTTTCTGTTGCCTTTAGCGAGTGTATGTAGTTAAAATGAATTGGCAGATTAGCAAACCAGGATCGGTCTCTGCATGTCCACTAAATACACAAAGAAATTGCCGCTTACTATTGTGAACACAGGACTGATTAACACACACTCCGGCTACTTTCTCCATTATCAAGCTTAGATAAACAAACAAAGAAACTGCACATCCATACATAGAAAACACAAGCACCAGGAATTTTTTGCTTACCACTCAGGTTTGATGTCTGTACAGGTGCGGATGTAGTTCTTGGTGGTCAGCACAAACTCGTTGTACAGCACCCATTCGGGCTTGTGGTCCAGCACGGTGGACGGGTGCAGCTGGACCACCTGGTTGTCCTTCACTGTCAAATAGTGCCCTGTACGCTCCAGGTGGGCCACCTGATAACACAACGGCAGCAAATTAACAAATAAATCCCCTACTCTCACGGATGCGCTCACACACACTCGCTCACACACACACCCGCCCATGAGCCAATTAAACATTCAGCGAAGAATGCGCAGATTAAACGGGGTGATCCGTCTCAATAAAATCCCACTGCAAACAAAGACGTCGGCAACAGTACACGAAGGCACGAGTTTGCCTTGCCAGTAAAGGTTAATGTTGACAAATATTTTGATATTAATGGAGTAATTTAACTAGTCAGGTCACTTGTTTCAGGCGCCCCTTCTAGAGACAGGCCCATTAAAAATGCCATTTATTTTCCTTCAGCGGGCCAAAAAACCAAATTGATTTCTGATTATATGCTTAAATGGTTACACTTTGAAAGAGAGCTATCCATTATAATGGCAAGCCCGAGGTGACTGTGCGCTTGTAGCTGGGTTTAAACCCATTCATTATTCAGTCAACTCTAACTTTCTGGTTGCAGTTCTAAACTGAGAGAGAACTTATACGGAGTGTCGAGTACAAAACCACAGTGCATCTGACAATGTCGAAAGAATAATTATCTGCTTATTAACAACAATAAGCTGTTGAGTGGATTCACGCAGGACCATTTATCTGTGGCATGGCAACCCGAACGTCCCTTTTGGCGCGAATTAATTAATTACGATCTGCAATGAGACCCACAAAACAGCATTTAATGAAATTCTTTTTAATATTATATGACAAACGGGTCGTTTTGGAGAAGTATTTAAAGGAAAACAATCGGCTCCCATTCAAAAAAGATAACTCAACATTAGCCTCCGCTACCTCTCACACTCAATTCTGAACTTACACACACACACACACACACACACACACACACACACACACACACACACACACACAAACCTGCATGAAGAAGCCGGTGACCAGCGCACGGCGGATGTTGATGTAGTAATCTCGGCTGGTGAACTCGGTGCTACGCCGTGGCAGGTTGAAACGGTCCATGATGCGCGACAGCTGCTGCCGCACGTTATCTGCCGACATCAGCGAGCGGTAATTCACGAAGTTATCATAGCACCATTGCACTGACTCGTGGTCTGGGGTTGGGGGAGAAAGAAGGAAAAAAAAAAAGTTTAGAGAGTATTAATTATGTGCCTCGTTTCACATGAAGTAACTGCTGCCACCGTCTATAAGTCATGTTACTATTACTAAATAAATAAAACTGATAAAAGTCTATTTGTGTGTGTGGTACATACTCTGTTTAAAGGCGTGATAAACGTTGAGCAGGGTGAGATGGTCTCCGTCGATGTGGGCAAACCTCATCTTGGCCTCGTCAGCCGCCTTCTTGGCCTCGGTGGGGCGCACAAAGCACTGTGGGACTAAACAAGGTTGGTATGGGCCCCAACACAGCCGCCCATAGGCATGAGTCACGCGTTCAAACAGAACACAAGGCCTAGTTGAGAGGCTAGAGCATGGCACAGGCTATGCTACACGGAGGGGGGAGGGAGAGAGAGCACACGCCACTTCTGCCTTAATGTGGAACGTTCCAGAGGCTTAGGCTGCAGCACGTAAAGCCCAGCTTCTTACGAACCTCTCCGGAACCACCCCAATCAGGGCGAGTTAAGTCTTTCACCAAAGAGGAGCGCAAAAACCGCTCCAACTCGTCCTTTCTCTTCGGTATAAATCAGCAAGGCTTAATCTCAAAAAAACTTTTGAGAAATCAGCTCAATTTGGATCAAAACGCTGAATTAATTTCAGACTCAAATAGTGACCATTTGTGCGAAATACATGCAGGATTAACCGAGCAATGAAGCGCTTACCTAAAGCCTTTTTTTCCGTCTCATTTTCCCCCTGCTCTCCCCCACCCCTCCACTCAACACACCCTGAAATCATCTTCAGCAACCGGACACGCTTACCATCTACATAACTACAGCAGCACACTGAATTATTTACAGTGTTTTTCTTTCTCTACACATACTCACCAGGACTTTATGTTTATAATAATAATATAAAAAAAAGAAAAAGAAAAAAAAAAAAAGAAAAAAAGAAAATCACTTCTAAAGTAAAAAATAAAAGAGTAAAACTTTCAAGGTTTTTCTCGAGGAAGCAAAATATGAGAAGCTCCAGACACTAGCCAACTGGAGCACTTCTTTACCAAACATGACACCACAATTTGTCCAAATGAGACAGGTTGAAAAACAAAAAGTCCACCGATTCAAAGCCACACTGTGCTGAGTGTGTATTACCTGATAACATGGCGGTGATGGAGAGGATCTCGTTGGAGCAGTTGTATTCGCAGCTGGCGATGACCATCTTAGCCAGCTGAGGGTCCAGAGGGAACTCTGCCATCATGGAGCCCAGCTCGGTCAGGTCTCCATCATCGTTCAGTGCTGCCAGGTAGTTTAACAGCTCCAGAGCACGCATCAGAGTCTCGGGAGCTGGCAAGCAGAAAAGCGATAAAATAAACCGGTGATTCAGTTTCTCCAAACGTACACACGCCACTTAACACCAGTCTTATATTTCAGAAGTAAATACTATAAATACAACAGAGTGTGACAGAACGTCACATTATTCTAGTAAATAAAAGTTCTATTAAACGCCTGCTTCTCATAGCCAGGACATAACCTACTGCTTTAATAAAATCAAGCTCATCCGCTCCGTTTTACTGCGTCCGGTAGGTGAAATTCTGTTGTTCGATCGATGGATTATGTTTTCAATCCAGAATTAGAACCCGATGTCTGGGAGACGAGGTGTATACACGAACGTAATGAGATCGCGAATAAAAATTAATTACTTGCTAATTGCTTACCGATAAAAACGGACCTAATTTACAACTGAAATGCCACACGGCAGCTAATAATACTTAAGTATCGTACGACTAGCAACACACCAGACTGAATCAGACACGCACAATCCACACACTCACTCATTCGCACCCACAAAACAAAATTCAATTATTGACCTTTAGCCGTGGAGAAGCAGAGCCTAACAATCAGTTGCATGTTAAGTGAAAACTGCCAGTGGAAGAATCAAGGGTCTGCACGCAGTCAATCAGGAAAGATTTATTCCTTGGAAGGCAGCTGTTGGTTAGTTATTAAGACTTTGTATCGATCGCTTACACTATATACTGTTTTTTGGTTTTTTTTCTCTCTTCCCACTGTGATGAAAGCATGCACAGTTTTTTCCTCAGCTAAACGGACGGTTTTGGCCCGGTGGATGACCACGGCATTAAGGCTAGGTAAAAAAATAAATAAAAACATTTATTGATACACCATATGCCCTAATCAGCAATAAACTTTATGATGAAGGGTGCTGATTTGCTGACCCAAGGCCAAATGGAAAATAGGAAGACATAAAAAGGTAATGCATAAGCAAATATCGCTAGGCAAAGGGTTCACTTTGGCTTTAACCACGATTATAAACTCCCTCATTTTCTTAATTTAGCAGAAGGAACCGTTGCTCCAATAAAATACAGTAATCCCCCTTTTACCGCGGTTCGGTTCTGGAATTGCATTCACCACATAACTCATTCGTTTGGCTGATTTTCCGGTCTCTCGCTGAATAGCACCATAATTATAAAATGAAATAATGATTTTTTATAAAGAATAAAATGTTAAAGTACAGTACAGAAAGTTAAGAATGCGGTGACATGTATCTTTAACCTCTTTTTTTTTACGTCATAGGACGCTTCAACCAATCAACAAGCAGAGAAACTACACATAGGCTACGCTACTACAGAACTGTATACTGTACAGTACATGTGCTCACTATGAATGATGCAGTTTACTGTTTTTCGACGGATTTACACAAAATTCCTTTTGCTATATTCTTGCAAATGTTTTCTGTTTAAAGTGTGTGAGAGGAGGATTTATAGCTTAAACAAAACAAAAAAAAAAAAAAAAAAAAGTAAAAAAGCATTTTGGGGTGGCGTCCGTTTATTGCGGTTGTACGTTTATCGGTTTTAGAAGGAAACCACCGTGATAAATGGGAATTACTGTATATATCGTTTACTGAATAGTTTTTCAATAAGATTTCAGATATTTCAATAATTTTCATTAAACACGACTGGAAATATACATATTAAAACGTTTGCATTGCCTAAACAAACACCCGGTTTTAGAACGAAACCACCGTGATAAATGGGAATTACTGTATATATCGTTTACTGAATAGTTTTTCAATAAGATTTCAGATATTTCAATAATTTTCATTAAACACGACTGGAAATATACATATTAAAACGTTTGCATTGCCTAAACAAACACCAATATTTACATTATAGCTAAAACAAAACAGGGCAGCAATAAGTAAGAAAGGCACCATAACACTCATCCAACAATTTCATGGTCAAAAGGAATTCTAGAGACGCTAGTACAAAATATTAGAACGGGGAGGAACATTTTAAGCAGAATTGTATGAACAAGGTTTAGACAGACATGGATGTTTAAATGTTTAAAAGGAGTTTCTGACTTGCTTTACGCCCAAGGCGGACTGACTCACCCAAAGAGATTGATTCAACCCAGACAGAAATGCCCAGTCACCCCAATTTCATGTGTGATTAAATCATGAAGAATTAACAGCAGAGCTAGCAGCAACGCTGTGCCAAGGGGCAACTTCTCAATGCCTAGGCAGAGGAGTCAAACTTGCCCGGAAAATAAAACCTATATCTATGGGTGCACATTATACTAGCATGGGACTGGGTGCCTCATATTTCTCATCACTTTTTCTCAGAGATGCTGCAATTAGTAACTTTTCTGGCACCCTGCTTCATGTATTTAAAACAGACGTTTAATACGAATTTCAAATCTAGACTTTGATTTGGGTCTGTTGTGATGTTCTCTCAGAGCGTTCTGGAAGTTCGCTGCTGCGATACAATTAGAAAATAGTATCATAGCATATGATCTCAATGTAAAGACGTACACAGGTAGTCCCAAAGTTACAAGGGAGATGCGTTCCCGATGCCCCCATAGCCTAGCCTACCTAGGAGTCTTAAGAAATGGGAAATGGTACTGGGTACTGTACTGTCATTTGTAGATAATTTGACAAATCACAGTACATCGTTTAGCACAGCAGAGCAATTTATGCTACATAATGTATAAACTTTACAGTATATATGTATGCGGCAGTAGGCCCCGGCTCGTGAATTTCCGTGTCTGGCGATGCCAATAAAATGAAAGTCGAGTGCTAAAATTGGGCTTTGAAACATTGGAAACACAGAAGAAAAAAAAATACCCAAGTACACCAAGACAACTAAACTCAGTCGAATGCATACATCCTGGCAGCATCCCAACGTATCCTACTGCATATATATTAGAGCTGCACAACTGATCGGGGGGAAAAAAAAACGATAATGAGATTCGCCGTCAATGAATACCGTTATTGATTAGTTGGGCTGCTCAAGTTACGGTTAAGAGTGGCGCCAAGAAAGCACAGCCTCCTGCGAAAACGACAGACAGTACCGGGTCAACCGGCAGCAGGGAAAAGTGTAATATAAATAAATTTTACACTGAAGGAGAGGCATGGGAACATTTTATTAACATAAAGAAAACTGTACCTGCAAGTTGTGGTTTTCAGCGAATGATTAAGCATTCGTACACCAATTTTGCCTTTTTTTAAATAAGCCTGTTCGCTTGCTTTTCTCTGTTCCATTCTCAGCATTTGTCTGCTACGACAGTCAGCTTCGGTTCTCAAACGCGATTCACTGCGACTTTACTACGTTCAAATTCTTGTTTTTAACGTTTGTATATTGAATTTATGCATAGATCATTTAATTATTTTACAACATTAGTTATATTCTATATGCTTATATCTTCAAAACTAACATTTTTTTTATTGTCAACAATGTATTATAGAGATTTTAAGCATGGTTGTCAACATGCCATCTGCAAAATACAATACAAATGTTGATTAACATGAATGGCTTTACCTTTCATACTCAATGCTGTTTTATTTTTTTACAGAAACAAACAGCATGAATGAATTTGTTCAAAAGAGAGATAACTGATGCACTCCTCAACAAGCAGCCACTATAAGCTTTAAAATGTCAGTACATTTTTATATATTAATAACCAGAATTAGTGTTTTATAAAGTTATAATAAGCAAACATAATTGGAAATATAGTTTTTAAAAACGATTATTCGAACAATCATTCATCCGATTAATCGATAAAAAAAAATTGTTAGTTGCAGCGTGCGTGTGTGTGTGTGTATTATATATATACACATGCGCGCTGGCAAGTTTGCCTGCAGCGTTAAAATATTTTACATCTTGTCGCTTTGCTATGGTCATCATAAGCTCAATAAATTGTAACTCGAACTAATGCAACTCTGGGACTACCTGTAAACACGGGAGGAAAATTTATACCGTAAACAAGTGCCAATTCACTACACTATAATTCAACTCTGCCCCGATTCAACATGATTCAAGTCAGTTACATTTTAATGTTTTCGATCATGAAAAAGACTTTAGGGCAGAGGGCTATGAGCTTTTGCTGCAACATGCGGGTTGAGGAGGAATACAAAATTTTAAGTCTATAAACATTAGGTCTTTTTTCTTTGTTGTCACACACATTAAACAGGGAATACAGAGAATATACACAGATGCAATATCGGTTTTCAACTTTTTTCTTTCATACCAGCTTAAAGCTAATAAACCACTTGAATTGTGGACCAGAACAAATGTCCTATTGGTTTTTTAACTTTAAATTGTGAAAGCATGCTTAGATTTTGTCAGTATTTTTAAGAGAAAGTGCATTTTATTACTTGGATTGAATAATTTAATTCATTTTTTTACTTGTATAAAATTTTTAACAATGAACATCGTCTCAAAGCAGCTTGGAACAGATAATGTGGTGATAAATGAATGAATAGCAGTATTAGTATTAGAGAAGTAGGTTCATATGTATTCACTAAAAAGCTTAACGTACCTGGTGGGTCCATGAAGTCAAAATGCACCAGGTCATCGATACCCAGCTTCTTTAGCTGTAACACTACAGAGCCCAGGTTAGATCGGAGAATCTCTGGGTACGTGTTATCCTTGTCACAAAAGAGAGAGAACAGAGAGACAGAGAGAGAGAGAAAGAGTAAGAGAGAGAGAAAAGAGAGAATGAATTAGTCAGGGTCTCCCATCAGGCACTAACACGTTCTCATGTGTCAAGAGAGTCGAGACTGGCGCGTTTGAGGAGCTATTTAACATGTTTTAAAATTCACTTTGTCGCCTCACGCGACGGGGAAGAATTACTCTGTTTAAGAGGAAGACCGTGTTCACTTGGCCATTTGTCAGGGCGTCTTACTTTCAGTTCGGCTAGTTATCAATTTAGGGAGAGGAGGGGGAAAAGAGAAAGAGCGAGGGAGCCATCTGGCACGGCTAAAGACTAAAGTCAAGAAGCAAAGTAGTGATAATGACAATGGTCACATTCTCTCCATGTCTCAGATCCACTTTTCAGGATACTGTAAACGATGGAAAGCATAAACGCTCGCACATACCACGATTCCACTCGGGTGCACAGATATCACGCGGGTTCACGATGGCCATTTGGATACAAAATGGTGAACTGAGCCCCTCATTTAATCACTTCATTTAAATTACTCTGGAAATATAAATGCATTTGATATATATATATATATATATAGACATTGAACAAAAGCGCTTATACGCTGATGGTTTGTCGCTTCATTAATAAGCAATAGTTTCGGCACAAGTCAAGGCTTCAGAGTTTAAAATGTAAATGACTGTGGACTACAGCAAATGACCACCCTACGTTATATTACATAAAGCAGGGGTCCATGAAGCAAAGCCAAAAAGATCCATGATTTATTCTTTTCTTTTTACAGTGTCGGAAATCACAACGCGTTATCGATTATATTCATTGAGTAATAAAATATAACTTTTTCCTATAGATCTAATCAAAAAGCAAATTCAAATAAAATCTGTGGAAAAAGTATAGGAACTAGAAAAAAAATGGCTACAATATTATTGTACACATTTCTATACTGAGCCAAATATTTGAATAGCTGGATTACGTTTATAAAAAATAAACAATTGAGAAATTCTCTTCATAGACAAAAAGGAAGGCGGCACGCAAAAAGTTCGCAACGGCCTGAGATAAAGAAAGGAGAGAGAGTCGAGATTAACGGGGCCGTTTATTTACCTGCATTTCAGTCTTGTACGCCTTCTCCGTGTAAAGGCGGAAGCATTTCCCCGGTCGCGTACGCCCGGCTCTTCCTGCTCTCTGCTGAGCCGATGCTTTACTGATCGCAGTCACTAGCAGGGACTCCACCCTGATGCGTGGGTTATACACCTGCGCAAGATGTGCAGAGACAACAAACTGAATGTGTGACAGACACGGCAGCAGAGTCCCAAAGCAATCTCTCAAACGCCGACTGGATTAGAACAGGCAGCAGAATATCTAACTAGCTTCTCAGTCTCTACGGCAGACGAATTCATCTGAGGGGTGGTTACGTAATCGGCAGAAACTGATGATGTGGCATTAAACAGGGACGAGGAAAGAGGAGGGTTGCTGACCTTTTGCTTAGCGAAGCCAGGATCGATTACGAACACCACACCGTCGATGGTAAGCGATGTCTCGGCAATGTTTGTGGACACCACAACCTGTAGGAGAGCAACAAAGAAGAGAGACCAGGACTTGCATCAAATATGAACATCAACACACTTTGTGCCGCGACGGAAAACGCTCCATTTTTAATACTTTTCTTTAAGCAAAATCAACATGTTAAACATTCATCTTTTACTACTTCACATACAATTCAAATTTTAAAAATACATGAATAAACGGTTCAGTTCACAGTTATATCTTTAGGCATAATTACACCAATACAGCAACAGGATAAATGTTTAAAATCGTTGAGGCGAGACCACTTTTGCTTCTCCACATGAAAGCGCGATACGTTTCGAATCGTGCGCATCATCGCACGTCTGAACCGATGAAAACGATTTCTCTACCGCTGCCTTCAGTTTCTCGGCGTAGCTTCGGTGATAAAAACGTCTCTGCTACAATAAAACTCCTGCATCCAGACGGCTATTAACGAACAGCACACGCACGTTTCTTTAAGTTTTTCCTGTATTTCATGTGAGAAATTCATTCAAATGATCCATAATTTCATACATTTATTTACAGAAAGCCACATCATAATATTGTGGCAGCTGTGAAAATAAAAGGTAACACTTTATGCAACAGCTGTAGTTGTCATTATAAAAGCTGATTTAATCGACCTGCGGTATCGTGCGCTACATTTCAAAAGAATTGAGCCGTTTTTTTCCATGATTGCTAGAATTGTGGATTTAAAAACTAGTAAAATGTGCTTCGGGGATAATTTCTGTTCAAACTGCCTTTTTTGTTCTGAGGTTTTCTTACTGTATAGTCACAGTCAAAGTTACTTTTGAGACTTTTGAACGCTGCGCTTCATGTGGATTTCATCATTGCGCATGAACACTGCCCCCTGGTGTACGCGCTCATGTTGCGTTCAAAATTGAAATTAGGCAAGCGCCCACACGAAAGGTGACCTGACGAGCTTGCCGTTAAGACAAGAAACCACACCTTAATCACGTTCATTCATTTCAGAGCTTGGTTTTTTTAGGAGTGCACGTGAGTACACGTGGCCCCCGCGTGCAGTATAGCAACATCCCGAGCAGAAGACTGCTGGCATCTTTAATATGGCGAGACAACAAAGCATCTGTTCACGAGGAGAAAGAAAGCCCTGAGAAGAGTCTGGCAGTAGCAGGGATTTGAGATATAAATTGCTTCAGAGAAGCCTGGCACATTGGACAAACAAAGTAACACAGAGGTAGATGATTCATGCACACCGAGGTGTTCACAGCACGCACATTCGCAATGCGGCGCAAAAACAGAAAAGGCCAAATTAAAATCTGTCACACTGACTAACAGAGGGAAGGCTCCTAAACTTCACAAAGTTAGATAACCTAATTAAATTAAATATAAAAATATTCTTAAAAACGAAGAAGCTGCTTCGAAGCCAAAAGGCAAATCTTAATTCAAAGCAAAATCACTTCCCCCATTTCAAAACAAGGACAAAATAACAAGCTGGAAACTACAGAACAAAGCTTAAAAACAGGGTGGACAGCTCGAAGGATTAGGAGTCACATTTGCAACCAAGCGACCAAAGAAATAAAGGTAGTAGGAACCTTTGTTTTCTTCTGAAATTAAATAGAGAGCAAAACACACACTTAAGAGTCTGTAAGAGGCCAGGAAAAGTGTGTGTGGGGGCTGTGACGAGAAGATTCCTCCGATCGCTTTGTGTTACTGAAGCAGGTCTGTCCATGAGGAAGGACGGCTGGATCGGGACGGAGAAATCAAATGAGTCACATTACCCAGTGGGTCTCTCCATCAGCATTTATCCAGAAGAAGAAGAGAAGAAAAGGTCTGAACAGGAGGGAAAAGGGAAAGAAGCAGCTACTCGCCTGTCCTGCTGGTAGATGTTCCCGTTCTGTAAGAGCGCTAATGCAGTTCAGCCTGCAATGGATTGGTCATGCAGAACTCTCTTGTTAGAACTTTCACTGAAGAACTGCTAATGTGGGCTCCTTGTCCAAAACTACTGCAGCCCTGACACGCTGTTCATTGGCTGAATTAATGATCCGGCCAAACAATTAACGATCTATGCAATAATAATAATTAATTGCCATTAACGATCTGGTTAAATAAATTTCCAGAAAGAGGATTTGCTGACTGGTGGATTGAGCAATGACCAAGACCGATAAAGCATGCTCAGAGCCACGCATTGGAGCATTTTCTTAGGTTGACATTAGAAAGCCCCATCTACCTTTAAATATTCCAGAGGGGTAAAAAATGGAAATTATATAAAAGGTGGATGCATCGGCATAAATTGCATATCGAAGGCAACTGAATTATTACACAGGCGGATTCACAATCCTTGACCCACAGGGTGTAGAGAAATTGCATCTTCATGGATTCAATGATCCACATACAAAAGGTCTGGAACAAACGCGGCTGAGGCTGAGCGCATAAGGCCGAGATGTGCTATATCTTACTTGAGTGGCTTCAATCTAAATGTTTCAAAATTCTCCAGATCAGCTCCTCTGCCCTATCCAACCCTCCATCAATCTTCAAAAAAAAAAAGTACTTTAAAACAAATTACTTTGGCAACCTTTTGTCTTTTCACCCCACAGCCAAGATATCAAAAGGTTATTAAAAAAAACCTGAAATTCAGAGCGAAAACTGAACTAAAACGATCCCTGGATGAATATACCACCAGTAGACGTACCGAACGTAGCTGCTGAGATTTGTACAATTTTAATTGTATAAATGGTCTCCTGATAAACACCTCACCATTTCATATTCTAAACATAAATCCATGTTTGTGTTTTGTGATTGAAGGCATTTATGACTCTCTTTTTGCCAGCATGGACAAGGCAATCTAAGATGCTTTGAAGTCAGTCAGTCAGCAGGCTCTAGTTTCATATATGTGAGAAAAATATGTGAACGAAAGTATTCGAGCAAGTTTTACAAGAGCCAAATTGTAAAGACTAGACGACTGGGTCTGAGCATCTCCAAAACTGCAGCTCTGGTGGGATGTTCCCAGTCTGCAGTGCTCAGTATCTATCAAAAATGCTCCAAGGAAGGAACAGTGGTGATCCAGCGAAAGGGTCAAATTGCTAAAGAAGTTAATGCTGTTAATACTCGATGATGAGAACTGTTTTGGCAGCAACATTAAGCAGGTAGTCATAATGTAATGCCTGATCAGTGGTCATAAAGCTATACCTGGTCAGCATATATGGACTCCATATTGCCAGTGAAGGGAGTTTGAAATTGTAAAGAAAGAATGTAAGATAAAAAATAGTGTAATGATATACTGTCCACATACTTTTGCATATCATCACATTGATGTGTTACTTTTCTGAAGCCAAGAACAACGGATTGGCTCCTACCTGCCTGTCCCAAAGAAAGCCTTTTAATCCGCAATATCATCAGGGTGTCAGAGGGTGTTACTTCTGGGTTATTAGCCAGTAAGAGAGGCAGAGACACGATCTAATTCAAGCAATCCTTCACTGACATCACCAGGGAAAGTGTCATACTGACAAATTAAACCCAATATAAAATCGAGCTTGTGCGCTTCATGTTGGGCCAAACAGCATGGATACAATGAGAGGGAAGCAGAGTGTGGAACTGACTGATATCTTGCATTAAATAAAAAATGTAAAAAAATTAAACAATCCACATGTACGGCAGGGCACTAATGTTCCCGACTGCACTTCAAGCGATGACATTTCCACAAACCCCTGCATGTAATCCTCCTGGTGCTGATCTGCACAAATTTAGGCTGCTTTCAAAAGGAAATGCACGCCAGGCCTATAAAAATCTGTGGCGTCCAGAAAAGGACTGTTCACTAGGCTCCTTCCCAGTGCTCTACAGACAACATCCACATACGGCCTCAAAACTATCACCAAAGGGGGCTGATTTGCATTGTGGGCAACGTATGCCAGAGCGTCTGACAGGATGACATTTTAACAAGGTAATTTGAGCTCATCTCTATGCAACCAGGGACAGACAAGGTAGGATGAGGGAAAATAATACCTGAATGCCACAAGGCTAGTCCGACACCTTCAAGAAATCACCAGGGCGTGGGTGGAACTGCTGTCATCTCAAAGCCAGAGTCTGGGTTTATGGGCCAAGGAAGGGACCGTTTATGACGGCGCCAATTTACAACACTGCTGGCATCCCTGTTCTGCCAAACGCTTCATCAACAAGCACCCTTCCTCCTGCTCTTCCCATATTCCAGTCAAGATGGAGTGGCTTTGCATCCCAGGAGGACCGCTGCAGCGATACGAGCGCCGGGATATCCATGTCGCTGTTTCATGTCAACACTTCTTTGAACAGCCTAAGCAAACACCGGGTAGTGTTTGAACTTTTAAAGCAGTCAGAAACCCCGGCTTACGGGCAATCAAACTAGCGCAAATTTCCGAGCCTCTGTAAACATGGACGTGGCTTGGGGGAGATGAAAAGATGACATGAAGCAGAGAGAGAGCACGGAGTGAGAGAAAGAGAGAGAGGGGTGTAGAGGTAGCAGATTGATTCAGTGTAGACATCCAAAGGAAGCTTTAGATGAGCAAATGAAGAGAAAGACGTACCGGACGCGGAGGGGAAACTATAAATGTAAAAACTAGCAGTTCAATTAGTTCCAAATAAGTCTAACAAATCTATTGAATCGAAATGTCAGCAGAGGTATAAGTCAAAGCAACAGGATAATCTATTATTCCATCACATCACACCTACAGAACAAGGAACGGGTAGAATGTGAACTGAATCTGAACCAAAGCAGCATGAAGGAGGTCATTTTGTAAGAGGTGAAACCTATTGACAGTGAGATCCAGGGGCTAAGACTGCATGAGTAATACTTCGCTATTTTAGTAAAGAGAATCGCATGCTGACAAAAACAACATATGCTGTGAGTCAATGCTGCACCAAAGCTTGGGGCAAGGATGGGACGTTTAACAATGTCCTAGCACCGCTTGGTGTTCGGCAAATTTCTAATCCATCAGACCATTTTCATCCTCCAGCTCACTGTTTATTCGTAAGAAATGACTGAGATGATCGGCGTTCACAATAAATAAATAAAATGTAAAAATATTTTAGAAATAAATACCTTTCTACCAATGGCTCCGCTGGATTTGCGAGGTGGTGGAGGCTCAAAGATCCTCTGCTGCTGCTGGGGTGGCAGTGTGGAGTAGAGGGGGATTATTTTGATGTCGCCTACTTCGGGGCCAAGATCGTCAATTTCCCGTTTGATCCGCTTGCAGGCTTCGTCGATCTCCTGAAAAGGTAAAAGAAAGAAAAAATGTATGAAACTCAACAAGTGATACAACAGTGCCATTAACAAGAAGACAATCACATGGAAGGTTTGGGTGCGGTGCAACGATCTTAGGGTTTCTGCAGGTTTCACCAGGTCAAATTGAAGACCTTTTAAAAAACCAAGAATCAGATTTAAGACCAAGATCACTTCGAAAAACACACGGACACGTCGTTAGGAGCTGAAAGATGAAATCCGTTTTATGCCTGCGGTATAATCCGAGAAAGAGTTGCGGCGATAACAGAAAGCTGATTGGCTGTTGCGTATTGGTCTAACTTCCTGTCGTAATACAGTGAATTATATGTGGACTAGCCAAAAGGTACAACACCAAAGAAACCGCAAACATTTGAAAGTGCTGCAGGAGCATTTTAATGAGCATAAGAATAGCGTTACATGAACATCAGAAATGTAAGGCCTGTTTAAATTATGACCTAGAACAGCAAATTTAAGACTCTTACACTATATATTATTTTTAAATCCTGTACAGTAGATTAAGGGAGCTTTAAATTTTACAGCAAAGGTTTCGAGAAATACCACGTGTCTGTGATGAACAGCTGGCCATATTTTAGTGTTATTTTCAACAAAAACATTTTAGATTACATCCTTTTTTTTTTTTTTTGCCTTTTTAAGAGCCTGAAGAAACCATGACTCTGCCTCTAGGAGTAAGCCGAATCATACCGTAGTTTTTTTTTGGTTTTGTTTGACCCAGTTGCATAAGCCAGCAGCTGATTTTTGTTTTGCTTTTTAAACTCTTATCGACCCCGGTTTTCTCAACAAATATCACATTAACTTGTTCTGGACCAGGTTCCAGAAGCATAAAACACAAACATTTGTCAAGATACCGGTGTGTCAGATCAAGTGTACTTTGCGAGCCAGTTGTGACATGGCTGAGAAAATTAAACCTGGAGTGCATGCTGCTTGGATGAACTTCCTGTGGTTCTGCTGTCTAAAGCAATAGTCACAAGGACACATGTGCACTCGCACACACAGGGGTCATTATTCCAGATGGTAATGTAGTAAGGGTAATGTGAAATGAGAACGCTGCACTGGTGCATAAACAGAAGCAGGTTCCTAAAGGATTGGTTAAGTGAGGGCAATCACTGCAGACACGGTGATCAGTGAAAAGGGGTCTCGAGGAACCGCCAACTGACAGCCAACACTAAGATTTACAAACGGAACTAAAGTAACCAACTGTGAAATGGCTCTTAAAGCTAAAACGGACTAAACAAGTGGAGAGACAACGAGCACCGAGCGTCTTGTAATGCAAACTTCCTGGCGAGAAACCAACAACATTAAAGCTGCTGTAGACAAGCAGATAAAAACGAACAATTCAAAAGCAATTCATCATATGCATTAGCAGTCAGGCGGTCTACTCAGGTCAAGAGCTAGTTTAGACATAATGTGAATATCGCATCTTCTAAGACACTCGGCGTTTATATTCTTACTCGATGATTGTGGATGAAATAAACACTACCTATACAATAGCACCATCCTGTGGCTAGAGAATGCATTGCCAGGGGGTGCTGTTGCTGATCTGTAGCCAAACACAGCACGATTTCTTCGAACACACAAGAAGAGCAGATAAATAACGCTTCAGCAACATCAACTAATCTATATCTTCCAAGACTGATCAGAGACTGATTGTGAGGTCCAACGAGGGCATATGGATTCATTTCTACAACACAGTAAAGATTTGGCAATTATTATTCAGCCCATGTTGGCTCTAGCATTAGTGTTCTATCAAATATATGAGCACAGCTTTGGGGCCATGTGGAAGTCCTAGCATGCACAGATTTACTCCCATGGGTGCAGTGTGTGTGTGTGTGTGTGTGTGTGTGTGTGTGTGTGTGTGTGTGTGTGTGTGTGTGTGTGTGTATAGTGCTGGTGGCCATGTGCCTTTTAATCAAAGCCTTTCCATGGCAGCTTGAGGGAGAGTAAATGTGAATTGATTGATCAAATTAGCTGAAGTATTAATAGATCATTAGCTCTGGGGATGCAGCAGCTGTCAGGAGAATTGGCACCGAGGGAGACGGACGGGAGGCTGTGCCCGACAAGAGCGACTGCACCTGGGACACAACATCAACACCAGCCCACCGACTATACTATTCTGTATAAACATTCTTAAAAAGAATCTTTTTAATCCGCCCAGTGGAGATGCAAATTAGTAGGAACAGATGCAAGCTGGCTTGGGACTAATTCGAGCCACTGCCGTTGTACAAATAACAGATTTTCATCTGGAGCAGCTTGTTTAAGACTGAGAAAATACCAAGGACCCATTTTTGCATGAAACCGCAATCCTTTCTTATAACGAGACTAGGGAAAGGAAATAAACTCTGATTAGAATCGAATTGAATCCTACAAAAGGAAGGGGAAAAACTTAAGAATTACGTGAGAACATTTTATGTACCAGTCACAATGTCAGTCAATTTAAAGATTATAACATAATTATCAATACTGCTATTGAAGATATTTTTAGAGATGTTAGTGATGTGGCCGTTATTTGACTACAATTACAACAGACCAGAATATTTTCCCTTTTAAAATTAACGTGAATATATATGGTTGGTAATGCTGATATATTTTGCACTTTCAAACCTGGTTGGAAGCACTACCGTATAACTTAAAATCACACGAATAGACAGGATTAAATACGAAGCTATAAGGGGGGGAAACAAAACCCGCAAATCCATCATTGTCCGAATACTTCTGAACTGCACTGTACTTGAAAGACACACACACACACAACCACCAGAAGCAGGACACTGCTGACCCATCATCTGTGACCATATTTATCATTCTGGCCAGGCATCTAACTCCCCATTCCAGTTGGGTGAGCACCAGTTGCAAGAAAGGAAAAATAACAAATGACTTAATTTCAGGCCTGAATTTGGGTCACACACTGCCATCACACACAGGCTCTTTACCCAAGCGCCAAGGCCAGCTGTGCCCGCAGCCCGTATCAATCTCGGCTCTGATCTTCTTTGCAACGATCTGACGGGATGGAGGCGGATTCGCAAAATTGATGCGTGTACCTTTCGAATCCGCGTTTTAAAAGGCGGTTTGTTTACACCCATCAGTCACATCTACTTCTATAAATACCCTAATGATCAACTGATGGGTTTATACAGGCTTATCAGCAGAAAGCTTAATATTACAGGCATTAACACAATGTATTTTAGAGGCATAAATCACAAGGTTGAACCCCCCGGGATGCTGCATATCTCGCAATTTAATAGCTGAGCTTTCAGTCTGTGGATTCACTGACTCACTGTTTGTGTAGAAAGCACAAGCGACACACTGCTGGAGGCGACCGTTTTATCGAAATCATTACGCGCTGCTTCAAGCACCTGTTTTACTCCATACACCAGCTGGACGACCAACATACGACGAGTCCACTGCAGTGTCACCACCCTAAAAGGACTTTACCTCTTGTCCTGTAAGGAAGAGGAGCACGTCTCCCTCGTCTTCCTCGCACATATGGATCTGGATGACCGTCCTGATGGCAGCCTCCAGGTAGTCACGCTCGGGCTCTGGTGTGTAGAAGATCTCTACGGGGTGCGTTCTACCAGGGATAGTGAGCAAGGGGCAGCTGTCGAAGTACACCTGGAACTTTCCGGCATCCAAGGTGGCACTCATGACAATAACCTGAGGCAAAGAGGAGGAAAAAAATGTTTTAATAAATCACCTGTCCAGTGTTTAGTCCTGAGAAAAGATAAAGAAACAAATTAAAGCTTGAGGTTAGAGAGGATGGGGAGGGTGTTTAGGGTTTACCTACAACCCAAAACTTTCTTAGCTATATTTCACTAAAGAGTAAGCCACAGAGTCCTACTTTATGTGGAGGATGCAGTGTATTTTGCTATTTGGGCAACAACTAATCTTTCCTGAAGGCCTTTTCATCCAAAACTTAACACACACACACACACACACACACACACCCCCCCCTCTTTTTTTTCTCCCCCCATACAACACTAAGGTCCACCTCAGTATCTTTCTGCACCATGAGACATCATAATTGCTGTTACCCAAGGGACATTTAACTTCAAATTTATATGGGAAGATGACCAGAGCTCATTTGGAGTCACCTAGACCTCATTTAACAGTTCCTGAACAAATGTAGAACCTTTGATTTGATCCTGACAACAAGCAGTCATTACCCATCTGCTTTATGAGAACAGAGTTTGGCACATTGTGGTCATAAAAGTCGACATGCTTCTGCTCCCTCAGGGTTGATTGCCTTAAAATGGGGTGACCAGAGGGCAGATTAAGCTCTGCTGAAAAATCAGACTGGCCTTTTGCATTTCTGAGACTAATAGCTGCATTAGTCAAAGAACAAACAGCCACACAGCTGTCAGGCTTTCAGCACTAGAGGAGGTTCATTAGCGAGTGCCAGCCAAAGTTAAGAGAGATCCTTTAAACAGGGCCCAGAAGCAGCACGGCGAGGAGGTGGTTGGGCGGTTACGCCCACAAGATACTTACTATAAAAAAATAATATATTGGGATTAAGGTTATTTTACTCACAACCAGAAACTCTCAGCAGGCGTGTTGATTTTTACTGATGCAATTTTCTATATATATATATATCACTTCCTATTAATTAACTGTTGGATAAAATGAGATATTTGGCTAAACATATCAGGCAAAAGGAACATGCATCGTAAAGTGCATTAAAGTTTTTTTTTGGTCAAACACTAAAATATAAGAAATCTCTCGGATATCTTTCACATATCAACCGGTAAAGAAGAAAACGGAAAACAGACAGCACTATTGTAGATAATGTTTCTGGCTGCTGCCGCGTCATGCTGCTCTCCTGTGAAGCGGAACATCGGGACAATCACATATCAGAGCACAGTCGGTCAAATCAGCTCCCAAGGAAATGACTTCTGATGAGGTTCCAGGCTTCAGGTGACAAGATGGTATTACAGCAGCCCATACGCAACAGACACTGAGCTGTCACTAAGTGGTCCTGGAAAACATCTGCTTATCTATTTTTCCAGCTTAAACTAGAAATAAAACGGAGACAGGCTGCAGAAAACTGACAGAGAAAACAATGATAGAATGATTCCAGACACACACACACCTTTAGGTCTGCTCTCTGGCGAACGACTTCTTTCAGAACGCCCATCAAAATATCTGTGGCCAGTGTGCGTTCATGAGCCTCGTCCAGAATGATTACGCCGTATCGTTCGAGCAGCGGGTCGTTCATGGCCTCTCGGAGTAACATACCATCAGTCATGTACCTATATAACAAAACAAAAAGAATGACAAAATATTCTGTGAAATACCAAAAAAATATATATATAATTATGGTGATTCATCCTTAAAGCCTGCTAATCTATCATCCCATTAGACTTGTTTCAAAGTCATTTTGCAATTTATGTACAATCATAACGCAATGTATGCGGTTGTACAGCACCTTTTACGTTACCATGGTGATTAATAGAGATGGATAAATTGAATATGAATAAACCTTTGACTGACTGTTAACAGGCATACATACATCTTAATAATTATGTTCAAATCCTTTTCCGATTAAAATAAAGAGTGCACTGGTGTCACAGAGCAACTGGAAATGAACAGGCTGGTGCTTTCACCATCAATACGCTGGCTGAGGAGAGCCCATGTTAAGTACAACAAGGATTTTCTTGGGTTGTGTGGCATTGCAATTCCAAAGAGGTCTTGTCTTGGCATTGTTTTCTGTACTGGAGCCAACACCGACGTGAGAATTGTGGTTCGTTTATGTGCATAGGAAAATATGCGTAATATATTTCATAGCTACACTGGGAGGGGGGGGTGATGTGATTAATCTTTGACGATGCTTATAAGATCTCCAGTGTGATATTGGTCCAAAAACATTGAGGGTAAACGATTTTCTTATAGCACACATGAATTCGATACACTTCTGTTCTGCCCCAATCAGCTCGGTTCGAAAGTGTAAAACGTTAGAAAGCTTAAATATTTTGCTCCTCGGAATGGCTTTTGTAAATGATAGAACTCGCAGGCAGACGGTTATATATTTAACAGCACAGGCACATTTCATCAAACCATCAGGTTTCCTTTCCTGCATTCCATGAGTAACTGGACAATATGATCACATCACCGTATCTAGGGCTGAAATGATTTCTCGAGTGATTCAAGTACAAAAGAGCTTCGTTTAGACCATTTAACTACACAGGGAGCACTATGTTTCCCCACGGACGCACCACCTGCTAAACTCTGGCACGCTCTGGACAGCAAACACAGAATGAAAAATATAGGAACAGGGAGAAAACGGCGAGGAGAAGATTCAGGCCAAAGAAAATGACAAAGTTTGGGATCATTTCAAACTAAAACCATATAAAACACAGTACCGTGTGTTTACTTTTTTTGTCGTTTGAAATTGATTTGTACATATTTAAATATGTGCTTTATTTTATTCATACATTCGTACTTGCATTTTGATGTTATATGGCAATTAGATGCACTTGTATTCAAAATCAGCAATTTTCAAAGGAAAAATTACTTTATTTTAAGAGACCCATCCTATTGTCTCTTATGTATTGTTCTTTATTGAAAAAAAAGTACTTGTAATTTTCCCTCGATTAATCAAGGGAATATTCGCTTAAATACTCAATTACTAAAATAATCACTTGCTGCAGCCCTCATTGTCAGTGATTTATTTACAGAATTCATGATACTGAATATAAAACAGGAGGCTTTATACTGATAATAGCCTTCCAGTGATTGACATTGTCAAGTAAAACATTTGTGCTTTGTTGTTTGGCTCATATATACTTCCCTTTTAAACACCGATGGCGGCATCATACACGAATACGCTCCAAACTGTTGACTATGTCTCAGAATACTACTAGTCCCAAATCAAAGCGAGGCCTTTGCAACATTTACTCTAATAATCTGCCAGTGTACGTTTCCTTTTCAGGCTTTTCATTTATAGACTCACTTGAGGATGGTTTTCGCCGAGCTGCAGTCTTCGAATCTGATGGAGTAGCCGACTTCCTGTCCAAGCATGACATCCATCTCGTCTGCCACTCGCTGTGCCACACTCATGGCTGCAACTCTGCGGGGCTGGGTACAGGCTACGCCACGCTTGGGCCCCGGCAGAGCACGCACCATATCCACACACCACTGAGGGATCTAGAAGATAGAAACAACTATAATCATCAGCTCATCTCTGCTGTAACCGTGGCAGTGTACGACTAGTCCAGGGGCATCTAAAATATACTACTATTTAGGAAAAATTCTATTAGATATATATAAAATAATAAAAAGATATTTTGCTACCATAATGAATAAATGAATGAAAACACCAATAAGATCTAATCAGAGGTCTGAAGTACATAAAATTTTTTAGATGAATGAACAGCCAAGCTACAAAATTAGGGAATAAAGCCAAACATTGGTTAAAGCAAATGATGGTGGCAGATGCCAGTCTAATTTATATAGTAACTATGACCAACATATCACATAGCCGATAGGAGTTATAGTTCTACTGAATTCGTAGGAGTAGAAATGGCCGATAAAGCAATGTGTCTTTTAATACTATACAGAAAATCGGCGTTCATTAATGTGGTGCCTTTTCATTTTACGTTTATTTTTAGAAACTTGCTGCGGGGTGCTAATCACTTTCTTTGTGAACACAGGGCTTCGCTCGACAGCTCTCTGACTCATCAAAGCAGCTGTTTGCTATTTGCATGTACATTATAACTTTCGTACCCTTTAATTTCTGTGGGAGATGATGATGTACAAACAAAGTTTTCCACTACGGCTTAAAAGCAAATGCATGTTGATAAGGTTAATATTAATAACGCCATTTGCAAACACGGCTCCGTTACATCCCAGTGCAACTGTGGGTGTGCGATTGTCTGTGGTAAAGACTGAGGATGCAATCATATTTAAGACCATCAGTGTGATATTGCTTTTATACGATAGTTCTTTAAATAAAAAATGTATATTGCTTAACTCGGAGACAAAATTCGGCCAAATATTTGCTTTATCCTTTTCTCGCAAAAAAATAAAAATAAATAATTTACAGACAGACTCACTACTGCCATTGGTATAAAAATTGCTTCAGTTTAACAAATTCTATAAAAAACTAATCTGATTAAATTAGTGCTATTGCATATTCTCATGATTATTAATATAAGTTAGTTAAAGTTATACCAATACTTCACCTGCAAAATGAGAACTGCATTTGCATAGAATACATATTTAAACCTGACCCAAATTCTTTATATTTTTATATTACATGTAGAAAAATATTTATAAATGAATAAATTTCCACCATTACAATTATAAATTTTTGAGAATTCTGTCTGATGAAAAGGCATCAACAACTTGTGTGTGTGTGTAACACACCTGTGTGGTCTTGCCGGAGCCTGTCTCTCCCACCAGCACGAAGCTTTGGTGGCGTGTGAGGATCTCATGGAAGCGCTCTTTGTATTCCCAGACGGGAAGCTGCAGACGCTTCTTGAGGATCTCGTAGTAGCGTGGCGTGTGGGGTAGGTTGGTAAAGGGGTTGATCTGCTGATTGATTGCTGCTTGTTTCAGGGGCAGCATCCCTCCTCCAGGCACCACGCTCACGTTTATGGCTGAGTTGGGGGCTTTGCTCTCCCTGTCTCGTTCCCTGTCTCTGTCTCGCTCCCTGTCCCTGTCCCGATCTCTGTCGCGATCCCGGTCCCGGTCCTTTGACCTTTCTTCTCTGTCACGGTCTTTTCTGTAAGGAATTAAAGATTTTGGATTAACCTGTCAATTCTAAAACAGATGTACTATTATCACCAACTTTTATGTGCTTTTTAACATGTCACAAAACAAGGACTTTTGAACATGCATTATCTATAGGCCCTGGCATTTAGGAAATGCTGCTGAAAAAATTATAAAATAGATAAAAACTGTGCTACAGAAACAGATTTACAGTGAGGAAAATAAGTATTTGAACACCCTGCTATTTTAAAAATTCTCCCACTTAGAAATCATGGAGGGGTCTGAAATTGAGAACCATCCCAAGAACACCATCCCTACTGTGGTAGCATCATGCTCTGGGTGTTTTTTTCTGCACATAGGACAGGGCGACTGCACTGTATTAAGGAGAAGATGACCGGGGCCATGTATTGCGAGATTTTGGGGAACAACCTTCTTCCCTCAGTTAGAGCATTGAAGATGGGTCGAGGCTGGGTCTTCCAACATGACAATGATCCGAAGCACACAGCCAGGATAACCAAGGAGTGGCTCTGTAAAAAGCATATCAAGGTTCTGGCATGGCCTAGCCAGTCTCCAGACCTAAACCCAATAGAGAATCTTTGGAGGGAGCTCAAACTCCGTGTTTCTCAGCGACAGGCCAGAAACCTGACTGATCTAGAGAAGATCTGTGTGGAGGAGTGGGCCAAAATCCCTCCTGCAGTGTGTGCAAACCTGGTGAAAAACTACAGGAAACGTTTGACCTCTGTAATTGCAAACAAAGGCTACTGTATCAAATATTAACATTGACTTTCTCAGGTGTTCAAATACTTATTTACTCACAGTGGACATGCACCTACAATGACAATTTCAGACCCCTCCATGATTTCTAAATGGGAGAACTTGCAAAATAGCAGGGTGTTCAAATACTTATTTTCCTCAATTCAGTACATACAGTAATGGCAAACTAACCACAAGATGCACTATGGACTCTTTATTGCTGGGCACATGCTTTGTCAGTGGACCACTAAGGATAATATATTATCGAAGTGCTGGATAATTTCTATTACAGCAGGAAGAGTGGCACGACAAATACTGGACTGTTCAATGATACAAATGGGCTCGTCGGCACCAATACTACAGCATGCACTTATAGACCATTTTAAAAGAATGATATTGCACAGGTCTGGTCCCTAAAGCATTTCGGCACCTGTCAAAACCAAACGTTCTTCTGAAGTTTCGCCAAAACTGGACATTTAAGATCGTTAGAAAAGCTAAAAACAGATGATGGTGTGGAATTCCCGAACCCCTTATATCATACATCCAAGGCGATTCATTCATTCATAACATTAAAACGTTTACCTCAAATACCGTATAATGTGTACTATTGATGTGTTTACGAATAGATTAGGCGAAGTGTGTATGTTGCTGGGATTCTTGTTGTGGTGGAACAGTGTGTGTGTGTGTGTGTGTGTGTGTGTGTGTTTGAATGCTTCATCTGTTCATGAATAAATAAAATGGTGCATGCAATTCAATGCTGTCTGACGTGACTTTGTTTTGTATTTAATTCATACTAAATTTTAATTTTAAGTGTAGAAATCCAGTAGAAACAGACTTGCTAGTCAGTATCCAGCCTCCTCTCTTCACTGCTGTAAACCAAAGGTCACGTTATGTGTTACGTTTATT
This sequence comes from Silurus asotus, assembly GCA_024362625.1. Lineage (NCBI taxonomy): Eukaryota > Metazoa > Chordata > Actinopteri > Siluriformes > Siluridae > Silurus > Silurus asotus. Next base: position 131,525 of record MU550684.1, read on the forward strand.
TCGTTTATCGGATATTTAACCACTTTCATTTTCCGACAGAAAGTTATTTCCTGGCATGAGAAAGGTCCCAATTTTAACTCTGACCATTTCAATCGCAATAATAAATATAAGTCGCAATATCACTGCAAATAATCCGCCTCTCGCCGGTGTTTTAAATGTGCGCGTTATTTAACCGGAAACGTCCAATGACGTCACGTCCTCACATGAACAAATAGCCGTACTGGTCTATAGATATATCAAATCGCGAAAATGGCATAAAAATCGTTTGTTTAAACTTTAAAGCGTCGAAAATGAACTTACTTCCAGTCCAAGTATGCAATTATGGACATTTAAGCAGCTTTATTGTTGAAATTAAATACACTGAAATACCTCAGCGGCTTGTCAACAGTCCGCCATACTTCACTACATTCAGCACTGCCGCAGTTACTAACGAGCTAATCAGCCTCAATACATTCATTCTCTGTGGGTAATAAGCCCTCATTAATAGATGGTGGCTACTATTAATAATCATTAATAACGTAGAAAATAAGTCTTGTTGCTGACTGAAACCAGTGTATGAACGGTTCCTAGCAAGCTAGTCAGCCGTCTTTCAGGAATACCGGGTGGCTGCAAACACGAGCACGAAGATGCTACGTATTATTGCATGCCTTATAAATTACATTGAATTACCTCGATAATCTTAGATGACATTGGTGATAAAGCAAGATAAATGCTTAGCATAACATACGAACTCATTAAAACGGGCCAGAATGGAAAATTATGCGGATAGCAAGCGGGCATGCTAGCACAACTAGCTCGCCTCATGTGCGGGATGTATCCCAAATGCCCTGCTCGCTCCCTTCATAAGGGCACTTCCATTAAACGTATACTACAGACTCTAGGCGGTCACGCAGTGCACTATACATCCTAAAAAGCGGCGGTTTGGGATGCGGCACGCGGTGCTTTGCTAATCATCAGCGCCAAGAGCAGTCAAGGTAACAGACCCACGTGTTCTGGTGGCAATCGGCCAAGGATACTAAATGATATGGACGTCTTAATCTACATGATATCAAACGATAGATTCGGAATTACGAAATGTGTATGAGCCATAGTGAAATTGCGGTTTATTTTGGGTTTCTAGCGGCTCCATTTGGCTGACTAACCCGACACAAAGAGGCTAAGCGGCCGGGCCGGATCGGACACCACGCAGCCGACAACAGACCTTCCAAACCCATCGTGCTGCTTTTAACTCACCCGTCTGAAGATCTCTTTTTGCTCGACGAGTAATCATCGCCCAAATCCAGTCGATGTCGTTTAGACATTTTAATCAAACAGCGTCAAAAACACGCAAACACAGATCGTGGTCGACGATTTCCAAACAAACCCCTCTTCAGTGCTCTCAGCACTGCTAAACGACAAGATGGCGACCGGAAGCACTTACCTCATCATTCTTATTTCTGGAGAAGGAGATAGAGGGAAATATTCGAGAGGAAGAGACGATCAGATGCGGATTGGAAAAAAAGCCCAGTGATAATAGTTACTACTGCTGAGAATGTTGCACGAGTTTAATCATAGTTTTAAAAAAAAAAAACCTTAGTTGGATTAAGAGCGTAAGTTAGCGCGGCTCTGTTCCTTGTTACCGGGAGAGGATGTTGTAGCTTTAGCGCCAAATTCCCGCTGCAGTTCCAATGTCAGCCGCCAGGAGCGCTACAGTGAATTAAAGAGAGAAAGCGCGCCATTGAACTTCAGAATACATTACATTTGGCCTTTGACAGCAGGCCCTGAACTTTTTTTGCACCATGGACCAGTTTTACCCACTGAATAGGGGTTAACAATATGCATATTATATGGCTATTATACATCTTATAAGATGTAATTATTAGTTTATTATGAAACATAGATACAGGGTTATTTAAAAAGAATGAACTGATTTCATGACGCATTGCTTCAGTTCAGTTCATGAGTTAGTGACCATTTGAAAAAGGAGTTCTCTATGTTGATTGTGAATATAATACTTGTGATTTTGCTGGAGTTTTGTAAAACTTTTTCATAATAAAATATTGCGCAATGAAATCGGTTCATTCTTTTTGAATAACCCTGTATGTGTATATGTGTGTATGTATGTATGTATATGTATAATGTATGTATACCAGGGGTCACCGACCTTTTTGAATCTGAGAGCTACTTCTTGGGTACAGATTAATGTGAAGGGCTACCAGTTTGATACACACTTCTTAAATAACAAACTTTCTAAATTTACCCTCGATTATATGTTATTATTAATAATTAATGATATTTATCTATGTGAAGACACTGATCATGTTAATGATTTCTCACAATAATTATCAACAATGATTTAACGAGGAAGGAAACGGCTAAATATCAATATGCAAAACTTTATTTCTATAAATCTCTGCAAGTATTTACATTTTCAAATGATCACTTTTTCAAAATTTTCACTAGCCACTAACGATTTTTAACAAATCATGCACTGCGTTGCATCATGTTTTTACAGATCAATTACGTAACATACAAAAATCAACTTAGAGACCAGCTAGCTCTAATCTAATATGAAACTTTTTTTTTTATATTGTCGTTTTCAAATTCACACCAATGCAAGTGTGATTTAAAAAAAAAATTGATGCAGCTCACTGGTAAGTGGCGCTATGGTCATCTATTTTTAGAAAAACCTTCAAATATACTTAAATATCCGAAGTACTAAGTTTTTTTAATGGCTATAATGTTCTTCTTATCATTTTTTGTCACAAGACTTTAAAGTCTCTTTAAAAGACTCTGTTACTCTCAGCACACCAATCTATTAATAATAATATTAATGAGTCAAACACTGATTGATATTTATTAAAATTTTCATGAGCCCAAAACCTGCCTCTACTACTAAGAGTTTGCATTGACTTCCATCAGTTATTACTATTAAAAAGTTCTGCTTGCTATTGAACTGATGCTGTATGAACTGTATGTTGGTGATAAGTAGATACCACCAAGCACCGATCAAAACAAGTTTAAAACGGAACGCAGCTCGACCCTGATTGATGGTTTGCTGCGTGCTTGACCAGTTAAGATTTTATCCACACATAAAAACGATTTGCGACTGATTTAGCTAAATATAGTTGAGTAAAAAGTACGATATTTGACTTTGAAATATTTAAGTTTAAGTAAAAGTTTCCCCAAATGGAAATACTTCAGTAAAGTACAGATACGTGAAAAAGCTACTTAAGTACAGAAACTAATTACATTTACTTTGTTGCTGCGCAACATTGCATATAAAAATGAAAATGTAACTCAACTTATAACAATAATGCTGAATCTATGTGCGCTTAATTGATTATTGTACAATGGGAAATTAAATAAATAAGTGGTAAAATAAAAAGTTAAAAGATTTTTCTTATTTCTGTGCATCCGAGTACCCAATATTCCACAGCCCAGTGGCTGGGAACCCCCAGACTAGAAAAGGTTCAAATGTAAAATATCAGATTTTCTTAAAGAAAGAAAATAATAACAGAGCATTATGTTGAGATAACAATACACGTTATTCTGCAGAATTGGATTTCTTTTGCAAAAAGTAATAAGCACAAGCTAAATAGAATAATTGTTGTGTTTTTTTTTAAGTTAAATCCCTTGTCACTTGTACTTGACTTGATTATATCAGGTTGAATAGGTTTATATATGTATATATAATATATATAAATGTGGGATGTGGTAGCTCAGTGAATAGGATGTTGTACTTCTGATAAGAAGGCCATGGGTTCAAGTTCAAGGACCACCAAGCTGCCACTGATGGGCCCTTGAGCAAGACCATTAACCCTCAATTGCTCATCTGTATAAAAAAACTGAGATAACTGTAAGACTTTCTGGATAAGAGCATCTGCCAAATGTCATGCATGTAAATATAACTCTAATGTATGGTTCTGTAAAATCATGTAGGTTGAATATGATTTCTGAGCACTTTCTCCTTCACCACTGTTTCCCACACATAGGCATCTATCTATCTTCCAGAACAAAGGGTTAAATAAATCCAGAGTACACAGAGAATAAGAACATGCAAACACAATGCACACAGGACACATGCATGTGGTTCTTCCCCAAATTGACATTACCCAAAAATCAACATTTATTTCCATCCAGAGTTGCAGTAATGTATTACCAAGATCTTGTATTGATGATGGGAGAGTCAAGTTTTCTTCAGCACATCCCAAAGTCTCTATGGAGTTAAGGACTGGACTCTGTCTAATGCTTCCTGAACCACTATTTCACAAATTGAGCACGACAAATCCTGGGATTGACATCTTGGAATATGTCCGTGCCATCAGGGAAGAAAAAATCCCTTAATGAAATAACCTGGTAATTCAGTATATTCATGTGATCAGCTGACCTCATTCTTTGGGCAACGTTGCTGAACCCAGACCTGACCAACTGCAGCAACCCCAGATCATAGCACTGCCCCCACAGTGCTACAGTAGGCACTAGCCAAGATTGGTGCATCAGTTAATCCAGCTCTCTTCTTACCCTGATACGCCCATCACTCTGGAACAGGGTAAATCTGGACTCATCAGACCACATGACCTTTTTCCATTGCTCCAGAGTCCAATCTGTTTGCTCCCTAACAAATTGTAGCCTTATTTCCCCGATTAGCCTCACTGATAAGTGGTTTTCTTAAGGCTAAACAGCTGTTTAGTTCCAATCCCTTGAGTTTTCTTTGCATTGTGTAGATAGATAGATAGATAGATAGATAGATAGATAGATAGATAGATAGATAGATAGACAGACAGACAAGTGCAGATAAATATGTAAGTATATGTACAGCATGTTAATATATATGTTAACATGCCAAGTAATTAAATATTAAAGCTATAGCAGTGAAGAGATTTGTAGACACTGCTGAGAAGTACCAGTATTAAACATAGCCGTAAATTTGACTGTTTTGACTTTTCCAAATAATTTCCTTCCTCGAAGATGATGGTTTCCCCACTATCCTTCCAGTTTTTAACAATGCGTTGGACAGTTAACCCAATTTTAGTAGTTTCCTTAGATGTTTTCTTTGCTTGATGCATGCCAATAATTTGACCCTTCTGAAACAGATTAACATCTTTTCAATGACCACAGGATGTGTCTTCTGACATGGTTGTTTAATAAATGAGAAGCTACTCACTGCCTCAGTTTGGGTTAAATAATTTGTAGCCAGCTGAAACATAATCATCAATGCAGTAATTATTCAACTGGAGGCTCTTACCTATTTGTTCAGTTAAATCCAGGTCGTGATTTTTTTTTGGACAGGCAATACATTTTGTAGCTTTACAATTTGCCTTTAAATTAGGACACCCAAACCTGTTATGCCCTCTGCAAAGTTTGCCATGGTTGGTGTTGAACAAACTAACTAATGCTTTTGTGGCTGAATGGGTCCGTATTAGTTTTGAGATTACCAGGTACCACAATCAGAAGGAACATGACCAACCTGTGTTTTGTACATTAACAAAATGCAGTGATTTATTGCTTCTTTATTTCTTTTGCCACAGCCAAATTTTTTGGGGAAAAAAAATTGTATAGCAGAATAAATCAGATCCTTTAAATTTCCCAAGTCCTGTCCCAGAACTGCTATTATATTAGAGTAAATCAGCTAATGCAGAAGACAATCGTTGCCACTGACACAGGTAATTACGCCACCTGGGCATTTCTAACAAGCCACATAACAGCATCTGGCTCATTGCATGTAACTCGCGACTAATGGTGATGGGGACAATGAAGTTAATATTACGACAAAGATTTTTGCGATGCTCTCAATATCCAAGGCTAATCTAAAATACTGTTTTTTTTCTCTAGTCTCACTTTCACAGGTAATTAAGTAATAGTTCAGTTGTGTGTGAAATAGGCCTGGCAGACAGCCCTGTACACACACATACACAAACACACAGAAAGCTCAGGAAACAGAGAATTGTAGCTTGTGCCCAGTAAACTCGGCTTCTTTACCACAACTAAATCTATTCACAACTAAACAGTTCAAATCTGATCCCAAGTCCCAGAGTAATTTGATTATGCAAAGAAACCTATTAGAAACTATTATTGAATTTTTAGGCAAAACATCCCAGCTAACCTTGTACTGCATACCGTGACCGGTCTGGTTAAAATGAGTTTCACATGAGGTTTAAAGTTTGTAAAAGAAAATCCACTATGAAAGTAAACACACAGATCATAGACAGTTAACTAGTTGGGTTGTAGCTATTTACCGTAGCTAAATTACATGTCATGGAAATGTAGCTTGCTACAAGACCTATTGAGAAAGAAAATGGTGAGAACAGATAACATGAGCTCCTGTGTTTAAAGATTCAGCTCAAAGAGAAGACATTCACGAACAATAAATGACTAGAGGATGTACAGGATATGTAATCAGCAGACTAGTGATTTATATTTTTCTGCACAATAGCAAAACATTATATATATTATATACTTTGCCCTCTTAAACTTTGTGTAGCTCCGTGTAAATAATGGCAATCAATAACGTATGTATCACGTCAGCGTGTTCTCAAACAGGAGTGGGGTTGAAAGTCCAAGATTTCACATTTTACCTAACGACTTTGCCGCGGTCAGGACTAGCAGAAATGGTAATGTACATTTAGGGGATTATTGTGTGTTTGTATGGCATTTATTGAGTGAATTTGCTATTTCCATATGAGACTGCACAGATAGATACCAAAATGGGTTAGAAGAGATTATTCCAGTTGATTAGGCTTCAGACTGTTTTTAAAAACTGGTCATTGGTGGGCCTGACTAGTTATTTTACTACAGCATATTTTGGGTAAAAAAAACTTGTCAGTAAATATGAATATGCATATCACAATTCCACTCATCTGCATGTTTCAGATGAAGCTAATCCACAAGGGAAATAGAATGTTACCACCACTTCTGACATGGGTAGTACTTGTGCACACTGGAGAAGAAATCGTCTTTAATCCTAGCAAGACCTCTGTTGCTGAAGCTCCTATGGAGGTTACCCTGTTTAATGGAACTCTGTTTGCCACCTGTGAAGTCATACCCGACCTTAATCTTCCTGCTTACCATCCCAAAATATATGGACAAGTTCTCTTCAAACAAAAATTCCCAGCAGGTATACTGCAAGTACTAGTTAATGTTTATGGCTTTCCCACTGATGACCAACAAAAACGAGCTATTCACATTCATCAGTATGGAGACCTGAGCCAAGGGTGCATCACTGCTGGTCCACACTACAATCCACTGGGGGTGAACCATCCTGCACACCCTGGTGATTTTGGCAACTATGCACCCATCAATGGAACTATAAGGCAACACCTAAATATGGAAAAAGGCACCCTTTTTGGTGGTAAGTCAATTTTGGGACGTGCTGTTGTGATCCATGAGAAGGAGGATGATTTAGGGTTGGGGCCAAATGAAGAGAGCAAACGAAGTGGGAATGCAGGAAGAAGGATCGCTGGATGTGTTATTGGCATTTCACCACCTAGCCTTTGGAAGAAACTCACCAGGGAGATGGAGGGAGGAAATAATGATAAGTAGCATGGCAAAACATGAAACATAGTATTGGAGGAGTGAGAGACAGATGAAGAAGACAAATTCTAGAAATCATGCAGAAATCATGATATTGCATAGGGAAATAAACAAAAACGTGAATTTCTAAACATATAAATTACCCACTAACCGACAATTTCCTTGCTGGTTTCTATAGTGAATCTTGTCTCATCTCATCTCATTTCATCTCAACTCAAAATACCATGTTTCAATGCTTGAGGTGACTAAATGGTGCATACATTATATATACACATACACCGGCATATATATATATATATATATATGCATGTGTGTGCTTGTTTACAAGGTCCATTTGGGAACATTTTCCATCACAACACAATAACTGCATCCAATAAATAAGTTAAGAAACAACATGAGAGGTCATCATCAGTTATGTGTATGGCCAGGGTCAAGCTGAGTGGACTGAATTGATCTGCATGCAACACTGGTATTTAAACAGTAGAAATAATGGTAGAAACACTAGATACTGGCTAATTGTGAATGTAGAATAAATTAAGTGTATGTTTTCACTATTATATAGGCAATTTGATAGAAACAATTCTCAACCGTAAGTCTTTAAGACTAATGTAAATAATAATTACTATTAAAAAAAATACTTAAAAATAAGTACTCATACTAGAATTATCAGTATGCATACTTAAAAAAAATTTTTTTACATACAAGTATGAATACTTAAATATACATAAAAGTATGCAGAATGAATATAGTTGTATTATCCATTATGTTTTTAATTTCAAAGTTTGTATCCAGAGGTAGAACGTATCAGTGTCAGTACTTTACTTCACTTCTTATTTATTCAACCTGTTTCCTGTCATTGTGCGGCTTTTTCAATCTGCCACGGGTGTATCATTTCTGGCTTTCACACACCACAGATGTAGACTAGTTTACAATGCTAACAACAAGCAGGGCAGAAGGCAAAAAGAAGTCTGTGGTTAATGTGAATGAGACAGAGGGAGTCAGTGATGAAAACATGACTGAGAACAGAGACATTTCTTATCACATCATCTTTTCTCTACTTGTGTTCTATATGGTGGCTGTTCAGCCTGAATACATTCAATAGGTAACAACATTTTAATGCTTTTGTACTAATATATTAATATGACGTGAGGTTCAGTTACCAGCGTGACACTAAAACAGGTAGTAATAATGGTTACTTTTTACTTAAGTGCATGTTGGAGCCCAAACTTCTTTACTTTAATTTGAGTAAAAAAGTGTAGTGAGTACATCAACTTTTACCACAGTCTTTAAAACATGAGTATCTATACTTCTACTTGAGTAAAGGACAATTCAATTTTGCCACCTACTAATCTACTGGATCTACTCATACGTCAGTAAATCTGTAAGACGTAGAGCTTATGGAAAGCTTATTAAATGTCTCATCTTAAAACTAGCAAAACTTATTTAATTATTCTGTTCTAAAAGATCCCTAATAGTTAGGATTGCTCATTTTTGCCATAAGCTTAACTGTGTATAAAGTGTAATGCAGATTAAAGGGTTAAAGATGGTTAAAGTTGTTAAAAGACCCTCTAAAGTGCAGCATGATTGCAAATTATGCAACCATTATATGGCAAAAAGACCATATTCAACTTACATGTTTGATTCGATTCGAAGTTGTGTTTGCTCACATTTGGCATTAATGTATATTAACTGTACATTACATTCACACATTCATATACTCACATCTCATTAGACACCTGACAGATCGAGTGGCATCATTTTCCTCTTAGCTCTAGTGGCACCTCCTCAAAGTCAATCATCTCTCTGAATGTAGAGCACCAGGGGCACCAGGGGTCAGTCAGAGATGCTGTGGGCTTTTTTCCAGTGGTGGACGGCACGGCTCCATACGCAGGACTATGAGCTATATGTTCCGACATCTTTCCATCATAGCCAGCATGAATCTTTTTTTAGCAATTTATGCTACGGTAGCTTTTGTATGGGATCAGACCGGACAAATTAGCCTTCACTCCCAACTCACATCAGTGAGTCTCAACCGCCCATGACTCTCTCACTGGTTCATTACCTTTTCTTCCTTGGACCACTTTTGTTCCAACACCCAACACAAACTGCTGTTTTATAAATTCTTAGTCAGTCATTTAGCCACTACAATTAGGCCCTTGTCAGTTATGATCAGATCCTTATGCTTGCCTGTCTACATTAGATTTTTCTTAATTGATAATAGATGGAAGAAACAAGTGTATGTACATGCTTTTCAAAATTCTTACCTGGCTAACTGAAAGCACATTCACAACCCTACTCGTGCTCAGATCTGACAGCTTCTCCTTATTCTTCTATGAATAATTGAACAGTGTCTGTGTGCATTAACCTTAACCAACGTGTTGTTCTTTGTCTGAAACAACCCAAGAGTAAGTTGGGAATATCTTCCTTCCTGTGGAGTAGCTGTGGCAGGAGACTGACGATCTGACGCTGAGACAGTGGGGGCGTGTGATGGGAACGCTGGGCTGATGTGTGGGATGGAGGGTGTGAAAAAGATAGTCGACTTCAATCGGCATCATATCAACATCTTGATCCTCCCCCCCAAGAGTTCGCTGAAGCAGAAACAAGTTAAGCAGTGGCAGAGAAAGTCGTAATGAATTGGGTGGGCTTCTCTTCTGTCATAAATAGTGACTCAGATGATCTATGGGAGCAATGAAAAGATGATGCAAAGCCGAAACTCCCTCTGTGCCTGCAAAGTATTCAGAGAGGTTGTTACCAAACTTAGAATTCAAACCCCAAGTCCATACTTATAGCTAGAACCCTGTGTCTTCTTCATGCAATACCAGAACACTCATTCCAAAAGATCTCGCCTTCAGTGTTTTTTTAGCCTTCAGTGTCATAAGAAATAATATTAAACATTGGTCATTATTTAATCTTGTCTTGTATAGTGCAAGAAAAATGTCTGTCATATCAACTCAACATTTGTTCCTTATGTATTTAATAAAAATAAGTGAATTCGTATCTAAATTCGCATTTTATTAGAAATAACTTTTCAGCACTTCTATTCTCTTGCAGTATGAGATCCTGCATCTGGTGTGTTGCACATTTTCCAACATCCAAAATGCACATTTACACAACCTTCCTAAGAAAAGGCAAGAGGTCTCCCAGTGTTCCATGTGGCTAATTTTCCATAATTACTTGTGGGCTAGTCTGGGACTGCGCTGGCTCGGCTCATGGCTTCAATAGAGCATAATTCAGTCTGTCGTTCTATATAGCACACCAACATGACGCATCAGCTGGCATCCCGCCTCACCCTTCGCCTGGCTTCTCCAGAATTTCTGCCCATATGATTGAGAAGGAGTGTGTCATTGTGATTGTATGTGTGTGAGTGAATATAGCAAAGTGAGATCAAAAATAGAAAAGCCATGCCTTCTGCAGAATACGCAATTGGGTTTTTGGCTTAGATCAGGCATTTGCTCAGAAAAACCGACTGCCAGCTGAGTCCATGCTGAGATGATGATGTGAGTGTGTGTGTGAGTGTAGCCTAGATTGGAATAGAAAAAAAACTGAATACTAAAAAATAAGCAAAACAAAAATGCACACAGAAGCTACCTCTTCGCAAGAGAAATCAGGTATTTACAGGATGTTGATTTAGCACATGCACAAGAGTGTAGTTTCCAGTAGTGCTGCTCTTGGACACTGGCATTAAGGTCTTCACAGCACCGTGGCTGCATGCACAGGGGTTCTCTAAAATTTTGTTAAACCACTGACACCATAAACTGGGTCTGGTGTACAGATTGCTTTCTGGTGGAGGAGTTTACAATGTGTTTTTGATATTTGTGTTACAAGGATAATACAAATGACTGCCATTAGCTTAATGTTTGAACGAGTTAATAAGTGCATAGAAGTTACGAACGGCACAAAAACTGAAATATGAAATTGATGCATTGAGATTTTGAGAAAATATATATTAATATTTAATGAAACAGGTACACCATATCATATAGACTAGACAGAGGACATAAACCTAATGCCAGAAAGAAAAGAAAAAAACAAACACACCCATTATCCCATCACATTTATCTGTTTTCTCCCAACAGAGAAAGCACAGTTCATTTTGCATTATAAGGCACATGCAGCAAAAAAGCGGAGTGCAGCCACAATCAACATTTGTAAACGCTTAAATCAGTATATAATTAGCCATTGTGTAAACAGCAATACCATCATGATTTGAGACATTTTGATATCGTTTGTGAATCATCTGTTCATTCAGATGTGCACAATCCGTGTGGAGAAAATTGCATCATTTGTAGGAAACATGGGAAGACTTATTATTATTTTTTTTTTAACCAAGGAAAAAGGGGAATTAAAAGAACAAATATCCTGCTGAGGCAACAGGAAGTAGAGAAGATATCAAATAGAAAATATTTGGGATCTGTTTTTTTTTTTTTTTTTTTTTTTTGGTTAATAAAAAAATCCCTTTTTTTTGTTTTTTTTGTGTGGATAATGAAATACTCCGTGTATTCTTTTATTTTATGGCTCTTGTTACATAATCCGTTTTCTTTTCTTACCCGATGGCTTAGGGACACCTATTCCTTGACTCTGGTGTGATACACGTATGTATCACAGTACTTCCCTGTTAATGGAAGTTGAATAACTGTTGCTTAATAATGTATACTCTGGAATTGTAAAATTGAGCATATTGTAATTCAGCAGTTAAAAGATAAAACTGAAAAAAACTGTAAACTGTAAAACTGAAGCAAAACAAAAAATCTCAAATACATGCATTGGCTTTAGACTATACATACAGTCGAACATCTTGAGATACAAGTATTAAGTGTGTGCACTTTAGTTCACTTATAGCCAGGCCCTATGTGTTTCATGTTTCATATTTGTATTTATTGACAATGCCTGACCAAGGTCACCAACTGAATATTAAGGCTTGAAACACACAGGGCAACAAAACATACTTTTGCTTCAGAGATTTCAGTTTCTAAAAGATCTGTTCCTGCTCTAAATAAATAAAAATTGTGCTCGATATTTAAGCCACACTTTCACTGTGACAGCTATCAGTCTCTCCTGATTGATAGTCCAGCTCCCAGCGTGGTGCGAGAGGTGAAGCTGGGGTGGGCTCTTTGGAAATAGATGCAAAACTTAAAAACCTCTCTTCCAACACATCTTCAGGATCAGCTGCTACACTTAAAATCTGTCTAAAATCATGGTGGATATAGTCCTCATTCTGAATTTGGTCACAGATGCGCATTGAACCGAGATGTGGAGAATAATCAGAGCCATCAGACACCGGAGAAGCAAGTGCCATTGCAGCATCTTCACCTTCTTCCACAGTCAAGCTGCTGTCCAACTCTACAACTTGCCCCTCCTCTACGACAGGATGCTGCTTCGCGATTGGTTGCATCCCTGCAACTGGCGCAGCTCCATCATCACAAAGCCGTTGCTCTGCGTGCCTCATGATTTCCAGCCTGCAAGACGGCGTCTCCTCCCCTTGCTCAGAGGTGACAGGTGTCTCCACCTCATCCCCACCTCCATCTGGACTGGGGCGGGAGCGAGGCCACACATTCAGGAAGCTGTCATCACCAGCTGTGTCCAGTTCCCATGGCAATAACCCACCACTTCCTGTCCTGTCATCTGAACCAGTCATGGGGACAAAGAAGATTAATGGTCATTGTTTTAGTGCCATTGCTAATGAAGCAGTGCCCTGTGGGCTAAAAACTAGAAGATGGTGGTAGGATCTCAATAACTTCAAGGCAGCTCATCTTATAAAATGTCGAAATAAAATAATAATAACCAAATAAAAGAGGCCAAATAATAAAGGAAAGAACTGTCTATGAATTTGGTAATACAAAAAGCTTTTTGGAAAGCTTAAGCAGCCCATCAATAGCAAAAATAGATTTATTTGTTAGAGTCTTCACATCAGCATATTAAAAACGCCATTCTAATACGAAATCATCCATGTGGAGAAGCAATTAACACCCATTCACTTGGATTACTGAGGCATGTTTGGATGCATGCAAGCAAAAGGTTAAACACACAGCTTTCTTGAGTATGAGTGAAAAGAGAAAAAGCTCACAATATGGCTGGCATCCATATTTATGGACCATCCCTTCTGCAAAAATGTCCCAAAAGTTGGTGAATGTCAGCAGGCGAGAATTTGCTAGCATTTGCAAAATGCCATGGCATTTGAGAAGGATCGGCCATTTAGCTACCACAGCGATTAGAGCGTGCATGAAGCAGTTTGTGGTGACACATGCAGGACGAGCTACAGCGAGTGATCACGCTAATTATGGCTCTTTAGCAATGAGTTGAGGGCACAATTAGAGAACAGTGGTTTCAGTTACACACAATTACACTCCCTCACCTGCAGGGGGCTGTGAATCAGTCAACCGGTCACTGGGCACAGGCTGTAAAGGAAGGCCAAGAGAGGAGGGAGGTGTGGCACGCTGACTCTCACTCAAAATAATGGCATCTTTACCTCCTGCTGAACACCGAGACCAAGAGGAAACATTGTGTTATCATTTAATTTCTTCAAGACAACTACATTTGCAGCATGGATGGTTCAGAATGACTGTGGAGGATTCTGGGATGACAGGATGGGACTTCACAGGACAGGGGTGTCAGACTTTAGTAACCTCATCCTAACCTCCTACCTTTCTCTAACCTTATCCTCACTGCACCTAACCTCGACTAACCCTACCAGGATACACTGAACCCTAACCTCATCCTGACTACTCCAAACCCCAACCAAAATAACCTGAACCTCAACCTCACTTCAACTAACCCAAAACACATCCTCACCACATCCATCTTCTTCACTCCACATAACTGTAACTATAAAAAGACCTTACCCTAACCATTCACATATATATACAAAAATAAATTAGGGGTTTAACAGTACACGTATTTGTACCGAATGCAATCATTTTTACACACGGAACGCCTGACTTTACAATCTCATTACAATCAGTTTCCTCAGCGACATTATAAAGTGGCAAACCACAAGTTTGTTTAGTCTCCGCCTGGCACTTTGAGAATTAAAAAAATATATATTTTCAAAACATGCACAAGAATGCCAGAGGTATAAAAAGGAAACTAGCGTTAGTGTAGCGTCACTGTGGCTACTCACGCCGTACCGGAAACAAGATTTATTTTGCATATATGCTTGAAAATGCTAAAGAATCAACAGCGCTAGAGCTATAGATTCAAGATCTTTTATTTGTCCTAAACGTAATTATAGCCAGGATGCAACATGCAGTGAAGTGAAAAAAAAAATTTACATCTTGAATCTTGAATCCATAGCGCTAGCCGCTATCCGATCTTTAGCGTTTTACGTCCAGCGTCAAGAATTTCTTTTAAAAGGAAGAGAAATTCCTGACAATTCCGCATATGAAGGGAGTGAATGGATAAAGGATGGAAGGAATGAACACATTTGTTAATGTATGCTGAAATAAGTAGAAAAGTTGAGTAAATCATATACTTGAAAGCACACACACATCTGTATTACCCAAATAGGGTCTAACAAACGTAAACTTGTAAATCTTTTTTCTTTTTTTTCATTTATTTAATTTTATTAAATTAATAATTTTATTGAAAACTGTTTGAAAAATGTAAACTGTTCAAATGTTGATCACAAATGTTAATGAAAAATAGCAAGCAGATGTATGTTGTGCATTTCTTTGCCACAACTATAAGGAAATTGAACTTAAATTCAAATTAAAAAACGAGGTACTGATCCGTGAATTTTGTGTACCGTTATACCCCATATTTTATATATATATACACATACACACTTGATATGAAATATTAAGAACACACAACCACACACAGATACAGACCGACACATACCCTCACAGAGGAAGTGGCTACAGACATCCTGTCATCCGTCTTCATTAGTGCTAGCTGTACGCATCACAGTCTAAAGCCATATGCTGCTCACAAGCAAATGTTCACTATTAGACCCATGCCATTACAAATAGCAATTGCCAATGCTTAAACATTTGCCCGCTTCCTGAGAACACCCCTAACCATGTCAAGGGGCACAGCAGTATTTTGGCAAAGTTGTGTAAAATTATCCAAAAGGTTTATGCAGTAGGAACTTTTCCAAGGTAGATACTATGACACAATGAGGGGATTGGTATCACTCAAGGTGGCTATTTGGTTAAAAGATACTTAACTAGATGGTAGATTTTTATCTCTCTGCCTCTCTCTTACCCACACATCCAAAAACAATAAATGTGGTTATTATTTATCGAGTGGTGACTGATTAATGCTTTAAAAGCACCATGTTCAGCTCCCTTGGTTTGAAAAGGTCATTGATGTGATGTAGAAAGGCACCTCAGAACCAATTAAAAACTTGGGCTAATTTGGTATGCAGAGCAGGACGGACGCTTGGCACAGCCTGCTGCGCAAAGCGGAATGGATGGATGAGTGGCTATTCCCACCTGGCAGCTGCCCATCCATCCGTTCGCTCTCTGTCTCTGTGTGTGTCTGTCATTCTCCCTCTCTCTCTCACTCACACTCACACACACACACACACACACACACACACACCTCTCTCACTCTCTCACACACACACACACACACACACACACACACACACACACACACACACACACGCACAAAGCAGATTGGCTAGAATCCTCTTTTTGTCTCTCTTACACACAATACATATATGCTTGCTCACACACACACACACACACACACACACACACACACACACACATTCAGACTATATACAAAAGGATGTTGTTCTTTACAATGAATTCAACTTGTTCCTCACTATAAGTGCCGGTACTGTACCGCCATGCAAACGTGCACCTGCACCTGTCTTTTACACGTATCAAAAAAACATGGAAGTGAAGACACCTGACTGAGCTCATATTTTGCCATGGCTGTTAGTCTGCCACATTGCCATCACAAAACATAGTGTCTGAACACAAGAAGTCACCTAAAGAGACAATAACATGGGATGAACTGACTGGGAAAATGGTTCACCTGTTTTTACAACTGAACATTTCAATGCAGTTGAAAAGGCTTATATCTCTGTACTAAGGGTAAGTGTGTGCTCTTAATACTAGTAATGAAATGCTGACATTTCCCCTCTTTTGGTCACATTATTCCTATATTTTCCACCTGCCATTAACTGGTGTGTTTTCACAAGGCCACTCTCTTCCCTCCCAGCTGCATTTACCTTGCTAGGGTGAGCTGCAAGCCCCTCTGTCTCGTCTACAAATTCCACTAATAACAACACATTCCCCAAATGCGTTCGTAATGTGGGCAATCATTTTTTGTAATGGATGCTTGTCAGTTTTATGGTGGTAGAAAGACAGTCTTACGACAGGCGAGCTTCGCTGAGCCTCAGTGCTTCAGATGTAGACTTGGAGAATGGGGAAAGAGCCACACTGCCCTCTTGTGGATGGAGAAAGGGAGCCCTGCACTTCACTATGACTGCTTTTGCTGCTAAATGCATGAAGTCCATCAAGGTAAAAGGCATACAGTTTCGATGAAAAATGTTCATCGATAATCCTGATTAATCCAAATGCATTAGCATTAAAAAGCAGTTGCTTTCACAATGTTATCATCTCTATAACTGCAACAAAACTGGGGGGGAGAACAAATCTGCCCACTCAAACACCACGTAACACACCGGTTAAGCCAAAGGAGATCAGATGCATAAAACCAAATGAGAATCTTTGACTTGCTGACATTAAAATAATGTATAAAGCTAATACTTACATTAAAGAAAAGCTAAATTTCCTGTACCCTTGCTAAACCTTTTGCTAAAAATGTACAGGACAGACAATTGAACATATCAGCTAATTATCATGACTTTGTTGGCTAGAGGAGAAAAGCATACACCTTTAGTGCCTGGGGTTTAAGCTCTGGACACACACAGACATCATGTTAGAATGGAATGTTTATGGGGAAGTGGTTATGACAAAGAAATGAGGGGCAGGTTAGTGGGCAGGTGGCCAACATCCTGTCGACACATAATGAAACAAAAGCCAGAGGGGCAGAAACATACTCCCTAATCCCACTGATATGCTGTAGGTCAGACCTTAACAAGGCAACAAAGGAAAGGAGAGAAAACATCATAAATTTGACATTTGACTTGATTTTTTATATAGCAAGGCTATGAGATGCAGCTTGGGTGAGAATACAGACTAATGCATATATACTCACTGGCCACTTCACTTCTTCTGGTAATGCAAGCGATTACCCAGACTTGTTCACACCGACAAGGAGGTGATGGTAACTTAAAGAAAAACACACTCTTTGCAACCATATGGAGTAGCGAAGCATCTAAAACATGCAACATGTTTGGCTCCTACAGCAGCACCCCAATGCATTCCACTCTCATCAGCCAAGAGTTGGAGCTGATTCGGTTTGAGCTGGTGGTGGTGGTGTAATGGTGTGAGGATTATTTGGCGCCCATTTGGCCCCTTGAAGTGAAATTCAGCATTGTATGAATGCAACAAAATATTAATGCTGACATGCATCCCAACAACTAATAATCTAATAATTGCTATTCCAGCATGATAAATCATCTTAAGATGGCTTCCCACACAACGCTTATGAGTTAATTGTACTTAATGACTTCTGCTGTCACCATATCTGAATCTGGCAGAGCACTGGTAGGATGTGATCGAACAAAAAGTGCTAAATCTGCAGCGATTTTGTGCCGCTATCACATCAACATGGACCAGAATCTCAAAAGAGTGAATCCTGTGGAATCCATTCCACGAAGAACTGCAGCTGTTCTGAAAGCGATCCTACAAAGTATTAGTATGGTGTTCATAATAAAGTAGCCAGTGAGCATATGTGTAGACTGTTCTGAACCCAGATGTTAGTTTTACACAGTAACAGTTCTAGATATGGTGAGCAAGATCTAGTCAAACATATCATTTAAAACACTGCTATATTTATTCCTAGTGCTGTAGCCTCAGATCTCTGCACTAATAAATGTATGTGTGTGGTGTCTTCTTTAACAGATATAGCAACAAAATGTCGAAGATGAAATGCATGAAAGATTTGCAATTATAGTCACATGGCACTAGTGCATCCTAAAGTAAACCACTGTGCAATAATTAGCTAATACCTAAAAGCAGAACACAGCACTGACCTGGTAAACTCCAAAGCCCAGATACCTCCAGAGTCTTCAATTTCTTCTCAAGCTCAGCAACTCGGTTTCCAAGAATCCTGTCAAAGGAACATTAACACCACCAAAGTTGGAGCTTTCAGTCTCTAAAGCATTAAAACAATCATTGAGCTATAGTGGTTACTTTTAAATGTGTGATCTTAGTCCAGAAGTACCATACTGTGCAAAAGTCTAACTCACCCTAATTTTATAAATATTAAAATTATAGTTAAAGTTGAAAGTCAACTTATTGCCTTAGGTTTTTTTGATCATGTTAGTTCCCAGTTAAACTGCCCATTTTTCTTAAAAAATAAAATAAATCTTCAGGAACTGTATATTATTACTATTACTATTATTACATTGTATATTTGATTTATTTCCTTTATGCAGAAACCTTTGCCATTTTAAGACCACTGTCTTTGCATTTAAGACAGATAAAGTAAGATTAGCTGATTTATAAGATTAGCTGATTATAAGATTAGCAAACATGATGCATCAAGGGCCATGTGTGTAAACTTTTATTTATGTTATTTACATGTTTCCCAGAAAATTAAATAATTTATACAAATCAGCTTGTTGAAAAGTTAACACACTTCTGCCATTATACTGTATGTGTCATGTTGGCTTCTCAACTCATATTTCAGTCCCTGAAGAATATTTCTTAAGAAGAACAGATTAACTGCTCAATATCATCAAGGAATTTAGAAATGACTATCACAAAACATAAAAACAGACATTGGCTATCCAGAGAACAACACCCTATTAAAATCGTGCATTTGATCAGGTACATTTGTATAGATTATATTTATTATTGCATCTTGAGGACTACATACATATATGAAGCAGCTTATTCCGAGCAACTCAAAATAAAAACAATGCATTTTTATGCCCTTCTTATTTATTTTACAATTATTAAACATTTTGCAGACTCTGCAAGGCGTACGAAAACCTATGACCTCAACTGTAGATGTTTATTTTATGACATCTGCATTATTGAGCACATTTTCCAGCATTACTTTTCCCATAAAAATCGGAAGGGGAAATAAACAAAAAACAAACAACAACCACCAAAAACGTTTGATTCTATTTTAACACGTATTCATTAGTTAAAAAATGGTTTAGAAAAATAAACTAAGACAAAAGACCACACACACACACACACACACACACACACACACACACACACACAAACACACACAAACACACACCTGTTAGTCTGGCGTTGGTGCTGAATTACCATGTTCTTCTCATGAATTGTTTCCAGCAGAGCCATGGCCAGGGACTTTAGGTCAGAGAGAGACTGAGGTGTGACTGGAAGACCACATCCATTATCCTCCGACAATAAATCTTGCACTGCAGTGAAACATGTCGTTTGAGTGGTAAGTGGCAGTAAATATGAGAAAAGGTAGAAGACAGGTGAGACAGAAGAAAACTAATAAATAAATAATAAATTTCAGTTGGCGCTAAATTGATTCAAATCCAAGCCTTCACATCTTCTCTTCCATTTAAAGCTATAAAATATATTCTCTTCTGAGCTACCGTCTGGTTACCCTGTTTAGCAGAGAGCACACCAGTAAGTGCACTAGTGTTGGATTTGCCACTTGTTTTCGTGTTCTTTCTCCGGTCCAGGGCATTCTGCAACACAAAAATTAAACGTATAGATGCAGTATCCCAGAGGACAATTTATTGCTTCAATTAAAAGCAAAACCTCTTTACAAACTTCATTTTAATTCATACCTTGTATTTCATTATGTTTGCTTTCAGTAGACTGACTTCTTCTTGAATTTGTTTTAGCCTTTCATGCAAATACCTGGAGTTAAGAGAGACATGGCAATGCGAAGCACTTAGCTAATTTTAGTGCAAGAAAAAAAAAAATCTATTAGTTTTATTGACACTAATTTTAACATTTTAAATAATTGTTTGAATTCATTCTTCAAATTGTAAAAAGACAAGCCTTTAACCATGTCTTGTGCATGTAAAAACCTTCAAACAGAATATAGATATATGCGTGTTGACCTGCACAAATCAGGTAATAGAGCAAAAAAAAAATTTAACAATTTATATATATATATATATATATATATATATATATATAAAGAGGGTGAGAATTAAGCACAATTAATATTGTTGTCTAATAAGGACAAAACATATGTTTTGCACATCATCAGCAGGTACAGTCACAAAAGGAAACTATGAACTGCTCTTGATGGCTACTGAAAATGTAGTGGTGGATCACTAACACTTTGGTCCTGTTTTATGGTTTGCAGTTCAGAGGCTCTTGATAAATAAATTACATTTTCCTACAATAACCTTAAACCTGTTTCTGCCACGAGGTCAAAACTTGATACAGCTTTCATTAAAAGGGAGCTCAGTGATTTAGTCATTAGACATGTTATTGAAAAGGTTGCTAATTCAAATACCAACATAACCAACCTGCCACTCATTTCACTTGTACACTGTTATTTATTGCTCAGAATACAGTGATAAAAAAAATAAAAAATTAAATCAAGGAAAGCGCAGAATAAAAGCCCATCGAAAATACATGATAAAATGATTTTACAATCATTCACTTTCAGTTTTTCCTGCTTTAAGTGGCTTGAGTTTTGTCCAGTTTTTCCCTTCTCACCTGTCAATGTGCCCTTAAAGCTGTGTTTCATTCCCATCAAATAAAAAAAGAAAGACTGAACATGATAATATGATTAACCACTATAAGGCTTTATGAAAGCTTACATAGACTAAATTCCTTATAACTAAATGTTTATTACGAATGATATGATTTATAACCAGCTGTAGTCTGTAGCTACATGAAATGGTGCCTGACCTGTTCTCCATGCAGAGAGCATCCACGTCCACAATCCGTTTACCTCCACCACCTAATACATGGTTGAGCTCGAGGTTGAGGCGGTCAGCTTTCTCTTTGTATACAGTCCTTTCTGCTTTTACATCCTCCAATTCATCACTCACTGCCTTCAGGCTGTTCTCCAGCTCTTCTCTCTGCAACATGGGTAATATTGCACAGATGTTTGACACTGTAAGTACTTTATGGTTGGGGTCAGAGCTCTATAGCAGAAAAACCTCTACCCCAACACTTGGCGTTTTTTTCGTTAATAAGATTTTGCTTTTCCTTGAGCTTGGAAACCCAAACCTGTTCCAGGATGGCAATGCCCCTGTGCACAAAGTGAGTTTCTTGAAGATCTGGTTTACATGCTTTAGAGAGGAAGATCCTAAGTGGCCTGCTATAGATCTCTGATCTCATCCCTAATGAACACCTTTGGGATGAATTGAAACGCTGACTGCACCCCAGGCCTTGTCACCCACATCAGTACCTGCCTTTCATAATACCCTTGTTATGATTAACTGCTGATTAACACAAATATCCATAAGCACACTCCAAAATTATATATATACACCGTAATTTCTGGACTATAAAGCGCACCCTTATGTAAGCCTAAATTTTACAAATATTTTTTGTTTTTAACATCAATAAACCACACCTGTCTATAAGCTGCAGGTGTCTACACCAATGTACTTTACAGAGGCTTTAACGGTGTAACGGGTGAAATATGTTGCACTTCCTTTAGGAGCATAGCAGTATTTTGGGAATAGCATGCCACTGCATTTTTCCAGTATTACTGCGTGTGTTCAAGACGAGGATTATGTCCTTATTATTTTCTGATGCTGATTTCTAAGTTTCTTTGACTAACCCTTAACGCTGTTGCCAAAAATAATTAAAAAGCATGAGTTTTGGAAACCTGTCTGTGCTTATATCATTTCTGTTGCAACTGGAGTTAGTGAGCTCTCCCTTAACCCAGACTCAATGCGTTACAACGGCTTGTATCTAAACAGTAGCCTACCAAGTAAGTAATTGTTCACTGTCTTCCTCCTTCCTTTCACAACTATTTCTCTCAGGAGTTTATATATTGGCATCGTCGTGCGTTTAAAAAAAAAAACGGTTTTTCTTCCGATGCCATGCAGCTCAGAACATGGGTGAGGTGTGTTTTTTCATTTACGTTAGGAAATTTCATTGGTCTAATGTTATGGGGTTCAGTTTTTTGGCTTGAAGTTTGTGAAACCAGGAAACAGACACACACACACACACACACACACACACACACACACACACACGCACACACACACACAACCTATCCGAGTCAAACAAGTTTATCTTTGTCTCATCAGACTACAGAACATGGTTCCAGTAATTTATTCTCTTGGACGGGTCTTCTTCAGCAAACTGTTTTTAGGGCTTTCTTGTGAGTCAGCTTAAGAGGTTTCCTTCTGGGACGATGGCCAGGCAAACCGACATGTGGCAGTGTGCAGCATACGGTCTGAGCACTGGCAAGCAGACCTTCCTATAAGCACTCAACTTTTTTTAAATGGACCCGTGTTCCGAGTGAACCCCTTTTGGAAAACCTCTGTATGACCCTGGCCCCTGCACTGTAACTCAGTTTCAGGGTGTTACTGATCTTATATCCTGGGCATCTTTATTGAGAGCAACAATTCAAATTCTTAAATCCTCAGAAAGTTCTTTGTCATGAGATGCATGTTGAACAGCCAGTGGTCAGTATGAGAGAATCGTACTCAAAGCACCAAATTTTAATATTGCTGAAGTACAAGATACACAAATTTGTATGATCCAGTCAAGCAGACAAAAACATGAACATGATGAATAGGACATGTGGCTTTGCATTGTTACATGATGTGCAGCTGTTATCACTTAGGGTGTACTTACTTTTGTTTGCAGTTATTCTGACAATAATAGCTGTATGGTGAGTTATTTTTAGAGGACAGTAAATCTGTACTGACATACAAACTGCACATTAACTACTCTAAAATATATCCAACTTTCATTTCCATAGTATTTTCTCTTCAGTAGATGTACTAAAATGGTTGCTGAAATGTGAGGAGTACTCACTTTTAAAAGAGATACCGTAAAGAAAAAAAGAAAAAAAAAAGCTTTTGTTGGTAATGACGGCTTCAAGACACCTCGTGTATGGAGAAACTAGTTGCACACATTGCTTGGGTGTGATTTTAGCCTATTCTTCTACACAAACAGTCATCAAATCTTGAACGTTCATTGGACTCTTCTATAAACTCTGGTCTTTAGTTCTTTCTATAGATTTTCAATTGGATTCATGTCAGGTGGTTGGCTGGACCATTCTAGCGGCTTTATTTTCTTTCTTTAAAACCTTTCCTTGGCTGTGAGTTTGGGATCATCGTCTTGCAGTGATGTCCACCCTCGTTTCATCCTCCTCCTGGTAAATAGCAGCAGACTTTTATTAAGAATGTCTCGGTAAATTTTTTCTATTCATACTTCCTCCAATTATAAGGAGTTTGTCATTACCATGTGCTGAAAAACAGCCCCACACCATGATGTTCCCACCTCCAAACTGGTATGGTGTTGTGGATTATGGCCTCCAAAGAGTAAAATTTTGGTCTCATCTGACCAGACTATATTCTCCCAGTATTTCACAGGCTTGTCCAAATGTTGCGCAGCAAACTTTAAGCAAGCTTTAACATGCATTTTCTTCAGCAGTGGAGTCTTGCATGGTGAGCGTGCACACAGGTCATGGTGGTCGATTGCGATACTTGTGTTCTTTTAAACAATTGTACCTGCTAATTCCAAGGCTTTCTGAAGCTCTCCACAAGTGGTCCTTGGCTCTTGGATAACTCTTCTGATAATTATTTTCACTCCTCTGTCAGAAATCTTGCGAGGAGCACCTGGTCATGGACAGTTTATGGTGAAATGTTCTATCCACTTCCGGATTATGGCCCCAACAGTGCTCACTGGAACATTCAGAAGTTTAGAAATCCTTTGGTAACCAAAGCCATCAGTATATTTTGCAACAATAAGGTTGTGACAGTCTTGAGAGAGCTCTTTGCTCTTACCCATCATGAGATGTTTCTTGTGTGACACCTTGGTAATGGGACACCTTTATAGGGGCAGGATTGCTTTCTAATTACTGATTGATTTCAGCAGGTGTCTTGGCTTTCCATGCCTTTTTTTGTACCTCTCTCTCTCTCTCTCTCTCTCTCTCTCTCTCTCTCTCTCTCTCTCTCTCTCTATCTATCTATCTCTCTCTCTCTCTCTCTCTCTCATTTGTTCAATACATTTTTTCCCTGTGTCATTTCACATTATTAAAAATAAATTAACTAATAGACATGTATGGCACCTTTAGAAATATATTTACTGAGAAAAACTGTGACATATTCAATACTTATATCACTCGCTGTATATGATAGATGGACCACTGTGTAAAATTTCCATAAAAACAGAATGCAAATCTCATAAACCCACATTTTTCTCACAATAGAACAAGAAAACACATCAAATGCTTAAACTAAGAAAAATAAAAAAGGAAATGGCCTTAACACATCAATGAATTGGGGAGTGTACAGCCATCAGTGACTCTTTACCTGCAGTCCTGCTTCCTCCAACAGCCTGACTAAATCTTCACGCTCATGGGCTGGGAAGTGCCTGACCCCAACTTCATCATCCCCTAGCCTCTGTTTAGTGATTGTCATTCTCAAAAGCTGTAGAGGAAGCAGAAATGGTATCTTAAACCACTGTGGAGTGAGTCCATGTTTGTGTTGCATTCTCAACAACCATATATCTTTTGTGCTCTAGTTGTATCTTCACAGATAAATATATATGTGTGTGTGTGTGTGTGTGTGTGTGTGTGTGTGTGTGTGTGTGTGTGTGTGTGTGAACGCACTATTAAGTGTTGTTAATTACCTTGTTGTCACCCTGAGCCTCGGTTAGTCTCTGATTCAGCTCCTTCACTTCCTCTGATAACTGCTTACTCCTGTCCCGTGAATCCCTCAGCAGCTGGGCCAAATTAACCTGAGAGAGAAATACAGACAAAGAAAGAGAGAGAGAGAGAGAGAGAGAGGGAGTGAGAGAGAGAGAGAGAGAGAGAGAGAGAGAGAGAGAGATTATATAGTAGTGGAATATTATAGACATGTAATAGCTACTTTATAAATTGATAAAACTACTAAATAAAACACCATAATTTTAACCTATTTACAAATGCAATTAAATGTTGTGTTACTTCCAATGACTTACATTCTAAAAACGATAAGCAATAACTTCCTCTTTTTTTACTTTTATTGTTTTAGTCCTCCAGCGCCATGAGGCTCAGTGGACGGCAAGGGCCTGATGGGTTACTTGCCATTTCCATAGCGGTTTTGTTACAGGGTCAGTTTGCTAGCCAATGCCCACCCTTCTTTCGAGCTGGGTTTGGGACTGTCCCTGGTATCCCTGTTCCTCTACTTTATCCACATTCCCACAGCTGAGCACCCATGAAGTGGGGGGTTAAGTGCCTTGATCCATGGCCCAACAGTGGCAGCCTGGTATAGCCGGGACATGAACCCACAACCTCCAGATCCAACGTCCAATGCCATAACCACTAGGCTACCACCTCCCCCATTCCCTCATTAACCTCATGTTTTTTTTATGTCTCTTGATAATGTAGCTAGTCATGCTACCAACTTAAAATACAGTGGAACCCGGTTATGTCGATGTCGTAGGGGGTCGTCAAAAAGCATCGAGGTATCCGATGTTCGAGATAAACAAAAATCAAAATGGCGGCAGTATATTAACGTGCTTGAAATTTCTTTATGTTCATGATGTGCGTTAATAAATGAGAATGTGCATGCACGTGTTTTTGGAGGGTTTTTTACACAACAGCGTTGCTGCGATTTGTTTGATGAAGTCATGCTATAAAAATTTACATGTTTGTTAAAAACAAAAGGCACAAGTGCACCTACTAACAGCAGAGATTCACCAGTATACAATACAAACCACCATCCATTCTCCATACAAACCTTTATTATATTCTCCAACATTATAAACACAAAGATCACTCAAAAAAAAACAAAAAACCAGCGGCTGCACAGTGCCGTCTCACGTTTGAGAAAAGTCTCAAACGTGAACGGCTGAAGGGGGCGTGGCAGGTGCCTTCTCTGACACTTTCTCTGAAGCTCCTGGCTTTAACTTCTTACCGAGAGAGCCGTGCTCCTTACCAAGCGCGCGCGCGTCGCTCCTTACCGAGAGAGCCGTGCTCCTTACCCTGCCCGCGATCGGTAAAGAGTTGAAGCCAGGAGCGCCGCGCTCGCGTTCATCGCATAACATTTAACAAAAAAACTGCATATGTGCACTTACTAACAGCAGAGATTCACCAGTATACAATACAAACACCTGTAGTGTCTGTAAGGTTTGATTTTTCCGCCACTTTCGCGAGTTCTTCTGCGGCTGCACAGCACCGATCCACATAACTGACTTAACATTTATAATTTTTCCCCCCTTGTGCTCGAGATATTAGGGTTCAAAAAAGTCGACTTAATAGGGTTGTCGAGATAACTGAGGGCGAGATAACCGGGTTCCACTGTACTTCTGACGCTGTGCAATTGTTTATATGGTAAAGTTGAAGAGATGCTTGTTTTACATTGCTGTCGATGGGTGAAAAATCCCCTTTTTTGTTCATACTTGTGTTGATTTTTACCATTAAAAAATTTCTCTTGTCTTAGCAAATGTCCTGTGATTTACCTTTCAGCCGGCACTACTATCAATACTTTATGAAAAATGAGATGCTGAGTTGCTTGAATTGTATTTTGTTAGTTTTTTTGCTAACTGATATGCAAATGCTTTGGCTTTCGACAAAAAATTTGATTTAAATCTGTTTAAATCAAGTCTAATAGTTGATTTAAACCCTGTCCAACTGTAACTGTTCTGATGGTTATGCTATTGATCTCAGACCCACCTGGTTGCGTTTCTCTGGTGGTAATGTAGGATCTCCATCCTGTAACACAAAGTACAAGAGTAAGTGACAAGTTAGGAATGTTAATTTCTTTATTAAGTCATTTATCAGGGAATATCATCTTCAACATTAGAATGTTTCATAGAACACACAATAAGTTCTCTGTATTTTTTCTTCAGGCCCTGATGTCTCTCACGCAGCTGATTGGCCATCAGCTTGTATTGGTCTCTCTCTTGCTGACATGTGTCGAGCTCTTTGGACAGAATCAGCAGAGCCTCCTTCTTACTCTCCAGCTTACGCTTGCATATCAGAAACTAAAAAAAAAAAAAAAGACAAATGAAAAAAAAAAAAAAAAAAAAAGACAAATGAATATATTATGATGCATTTACGTGTTCACAATTTTCCTACCATTCTTTCCGTTTCATCATTTACCCATCTATTATATTTACGTATAACATTCCAGATATTAACTCCCTTGTAGAACTACACAGAACACCTCAGACAGGTCGAACCGTTTTAATTCGACACTCCTGGAAAAGTAAATACTCAACTTTGTTTGAGGGGAGGAGATAAGACCCGTTTCATTTTCTTAATGGAGTACTTCCTGCTAAAGTAAAGCTATTCGGATTTACAAACAGATTACCAGGACAGTAAACACTACAAATACCCGTTGCAAACAATACAAATAGAAAAACAAAGCACAAAGTTTTAAGTTTGATGAGTCATTCCAAATGCTCTCATCGGTTCAATTTGAGCTCTGAACAACATGCACTCGCAATTTCATTACTGCATGGGTTTTTAAACACGTGGCAATTGTACAATGTTGTTTTTATCCCAAATAAAGATGAGCCACTTGACATCGATCAATGCGAGGATAAAGGCAAGGTACTTAAAATTACTTACACCATTTATCCCAGAACACCGAAAAATAAATCTAATCTCACAACATAATTACATGTGTAACGTGATCAGCCTTTTTTGGAACCAATGCTCCAAAAGCTTTACATGCAACAGCTTAAGTATCCTTTGGTTCATAATTTGCTTGACATAACAATGCAGAGATTACCTAATATCAGGTTATGTGATTATAGTTTTTACACAATGAATCATTCCAACCATGGAATCTGACTGGTTAAAAATGCCCTTGCTGGCATTTTCTTTACCCAAATCTATATTTTTCTGTGACCATAGGTTGTTAAGAAAGAGCAATGGTAGCATTACTGCAGGTCATGTGACTTATATGTCATTGAGTGACATAATAGTGTCTCTCTGACACTATTCGTAACCTGAAAAGAAAAAAAAAAGTCTACAACAAACTTGCAAAGAGTAAACCTACAAGACATTATACACAGAAACTTGAAACATTGACAATACATCCAATTTTGTAAATCAAGGCAGTGTATATAAAATTTTATCTCAGATGACCTTCTTCTAACCAATATGATAACTGTTCAGCACATGCACCAGCTTATGAAAGCCTGCAGAAAACACAGGTAGAATTGGAGCAAACTACTTTTTAGTGAAGGATGAAATAAGCAGCATGAAACATGGCTATTTTTTTAATAATTGATTTTCTTTGCTACTTTTCTTAACCTTCAACCTGATGTATAAAAGCAATAAAATACACTGCATTATAGGCAATAACATCACACCTTTTTTTCAGCTCCTTCTGTGCCCAAATCAATGCAGCGATACTACACCAATTTGCCAATAATTACATGTTTAATGTTTCATGAAAGACGGACCAACTTTGATATACAACATAAAGAGATGTATATTATTTATAGTTCCAATATTTCCTATAAATGCAGTTCCTGTGCTTCGTTCCAGGCATGAAACCTGTTACATTTGTTCAGAAATCATCTGCTATGTGGGTGTGTGTGCATTTCTGTTCAATATCCTTCCTTTTTACCTACAGCCTGGTCGTAGATCATTTTCTACATAGAAAATGTGTTATATTGACAATATTGTTTATATTCGTGTTATCTTGTAATGTCTACAAGCAGGAGTACAGCAGAGTGAAATTCCTTGTAAAGCCTGTATGAAGTGTTTTTGTCTAATAAAACAGGAGACTGATCCTTTTTCTAGATCAGGGTATGGCGTTTTTTATAATATCTGGAAATGAAAACAGAGTTTCATCATTCTGCCTGGATTGTTTTGTTTATTTATAACAGTCAATACTGAACGATACACGGAAAACCAATGCAAGATATTAAAGCATAGAAACATCCTCGTGTAATGTAACTGTATGATCACGCCATATTGTATCATATCTATTCTCATTAGACACAATGTTGACCGGATCCTGATCCATATGTTACATGTGATCTCACTGCGCATGTCCAACACTCACCTCGCTCACTAATCCCTGCCAGTCACTTTCACTTCTCGTAGAGGAGTTCATGGTGGGAGAATTTATCGTCATCTGATTAATACATCCTTTATTTGATCTACTTGCCAGCATCATGCAACAGCACCTACAACGCACCTTTCACTATGGGGGGTTTATTATCGGTAGCAAGTTCCGCCCTCACACGGCTATTTACCCACGCTAAAGACAAGCAGCCAATCGGATTGCGGAGTTTTGTCACGTGATAGGATTCGCAGCAAGCAGGTCTGAGCTGCGGATTATAGGGCCTTCCAGGAGAGATGGACGATACCACTTTCTCAAACAATATCGAGGCACATTTTCGATACCGACAATCTGAAAAAAACTTTTTTTGTATATAAAAATGGTCCTTTGTAATAAAAATTTTGCAGCTAGAAATTGCGGACATGGGCAGAATTCTGTGTTGTTTTGGGGGTAGAGGTCATAATTACTGCTACTGTTTTTCGTCTGTTATACATTACATTTTGTACTTCCCTTTTGCACATCTCAATATATTTTCACTATTTTTTTTATATATCCCACCTTATCGGCATATAATATAATTTCTCATATTCTCTTCTATTTGATACTTATAGATTTTTTACCTAATGCACAGTTGAGCTATTGTCTGTAACACATATCTAAATGCAAATGCAAAAATCTTAAAATGTGTCCTAGAATTAAAGAGATGTACTTAAAAGTTGTATCAGGTGAAGGTCCTCACAAAGATTATGGTTTAGATATTATTTTATCTTTCTAATCATGTAATTCAAGCAGCAAAACAGTATCTTTAAAAAAACAAAAAAAACAAAGAATAGACCTGACAGGATCTGTTAATGATGTAAATCAAGAGACAAAGATCATCTTTATTGAACGTGTTTATGTTTGGAAATGTGTGCATCTAGAACAATAAGAACAAAACCACTGTCTATAATATATAAACATGTGTCTTGTCAAAATGTCCAGCTGGTAGTTGGTTAGTGTCTTTGGGGTTGTGCTGTTTTAATAATATGAATTAGCCTTCATTTTTGGGGGTGGGGGGAGCAGCCTTATAATAATAATAATAATAATAATAATAATAATAATAATAATAACAATCATCATCATTATAAAGAGGGATGTGACCTCGAGCTTTGGTGTAATTTCCGAAAGCATTTAATATGTTTTATCTTAACAATCCTGTTTTTATCCTGCTGATACTGGCTCGGTTAAAAAAAAATACTTATTTGCTACCTGGCCAGCACAGTGCACAGTTATGCATGTATACCTATAATACTTGTAGTAATTAATAATATAATCATAAATAAAAAGGTTTTATGGTGGACATGCCTCGATTTATCCAGGATTTGCATGTAGGATATGTATCCTGGTCATATCCTGGATACAGTCTTTGCAGAGTCCCATCGTTGTGCTTCAGACCATCCACTAGAGGGAGAACTTATCATGAGAGATTATAGCAGTAGTAGCAAAATACCTAAACCTTTGCTGCAGGATACATACATTACAGCAATGATATTCAGCTGTTAAAAAACAAAAACATTATATTCAACACTCGTTCAATGGTCTCCTTTTTATCTAATAGATTTTGGCAGCAAAAAGAGGAAAAGGGCAGTCCACAGGCAAAAGAAAGATCTAATGGAGGAGACTGAAACAGCTGCACGACACTTGGGTTGTCTCTGGAAGGCTCTAGTTTGTATGGGAAGAACAGAAACAAATAGTGTTAAATGTGTTAGAAACACCACGCACATTCGGACAAATGGTAAACAAAATGCAAAACTTAGAGGCAGTGGACATTACACTAGAGAGAGCAGTGACAATTGCATGAAATGGAAGCTGCAGGTAAAAACCCCACAGTACTTTGTAAAACCAGTACATACATTATGGTGCAGAAATAAAGTATTTGAAATTTCAAAGTCTTTCTTTCGGCTTCTCCCATTAGGGGTGACCACAGCGGACCATATTTATGATCCGCATGTTCGATTTGGCACGTTTTACGCTGGATGCCCTTCCTAACACAACCCTCCCCATTTATCCGATTAGGAGGTCACAGGAAGCAGGAAAACACACACAGCGATTTAAAAAAAATGTGAATTTATGCAGTTGTGTGGCTCAAGAAAAAATTTAATTTTCTATGCAGTGAGGGAAAAAATAAAATAGACATCAATTGTAATGTCAACACAAATCAAGAATTATGAAACTGAATTAGTACACAGATAATTTGCCACGGATTTCGTAATAACTTGTTTCCCTGTGTTTGTTTGATTTTTCCCTCTTTTTAGTGAACAGTTTGTATCAAAATCCCTGATATTTGGATGGTTCAATCAGGGTTCAATCAGTTCAATCAATCCGATCAATTAAATCCAAAACACAGTTAACTGAACAATAATTACAATTGTAGATGTCCATACCCCATCAACGAATTCTCAGTTTTGGTGGAACCGAAAGGAACAGTAATCGTTTCCTTAAGCTTTCAATCCGTTCAATAAAAAACTGCGAACTGTGATGTATTTTAGCAAAAAATTTAAAAAAGTATACCCAATGTGAATCCAAAGAAACGTCAATCTGATCCGTTCTGTGGGTGGCTCGCTATCTGTTTAGTCCCGCGTAGCGAACTGTCTCAAACCAAGTCCGAAAGAATGAAAAACCTCCAAGGGACAAATCTCCAAATGTGGAAAAGAAAAGTGTTCTCCAAAGTATGATTCTTGTACAAACACCAAATCTAACTAAGTACAGTTCTATGACAAATTTTAATCTAGATTCTAAATCTAAATTTGATCAAATTTTCTTTCCTTTTTCCATGATTTTTTTTTAATTTAGTTAATGCTACATCCACCTCAGCAGAGAAATGCTGTCATATAATTGGGTAAGTTTGACTAATCATATTCAAATCAGTATAAATGTAATATTACAGTTTTTCTCAAATGCTAAAACACATTTCACAAACGTTTCCTTTATGTTCCCCAATGTCTAAAAACAACACCCTTTTCTAAAGCTACATAAACACAACCACACCTTCTCACTTTAAAACTCAAACTTTCACACCAAAAGAGCAGCTCGAAGCTTTCAAAAATGTAAACATTATACACATCATTACACACTACATCAAAACAATTGAAAACACAATGCTCAATTTGTGAGAAGGTTCTTTGTTTTATACCTTCCAATGCATATTTTTGAAACTTTACAGTAATGGATGTTCTTAGATCTCTGCAGAGGATTAGGCGTTTAGATTTGAGAGTTTCATATGAAGAGTATAAATCTATAGTAAATTCTGCATGAACACTACTGTAACACAATTTAATGCAAAAGCTGAATCTATTGCACACAACAGTACTCTTGAAAACATTATCAGGGTGTAAAGTTTTTTTATTTACTTTATTCACACCACACACACACCACAATCATTGTGCGGCATCATGTCACTGAGCTGCATCAGGCCACATCACCTAATCCACATCGCAGGCTATATTGTCTCCTGCCAGGCACCGCGGGATAAACCCCCTGGAATGGCGAATCCATCCTTAGAAGGTTTTCACTGGGATGTCAACACAGGCCAGCTCCATTGCCCTTAGGAGGTTCTCTCTAGTGTATGGTTGCTGTCATAAACCTTCCATCTCCATGATGAGAAGAACTCCTCTATAGGTTTCAGGAAAGGGTAGTAGGGTGGCAGACAGACGTTTAAAAAGTGGTTACTGTGGGTGGTGAACCACTCTCTGATTTGGTTTGTTTTGTGGAAGCGTACATTGTCCCAAATGATCACATAAATTTGATGTGCGGGCCCAGGATGGTGTTGTTGGCGGTCCAGGGGAATGTCTTTTAGCTCCTCTAGGAGGGTGAGGAGACGTTGGGTGTTGTAAGACCCAAGGACAGCATGCCGGTGGACAAGCCCCTCCAAACCCATGGCCGCACAAAGAGTAATATTACCCCCCTTTGGACAGGAACCTCAGTGATTGCTTTTTGGCCAATGATGTAACGGCCTCTTTGCCTTAGTTTCTGCAGGTTGAAGCCAGCCTCATCCAGGAAGAGGTGCTCATGAGGTCTGGCCATCGTGTCCAACTGTAATATCCTCTGTAAAAATGTGCACAGGTGTTCAGAACAACAGTCAATCAGGTAGCATGGTATTGTCCAAAAGTAATGTAGGCCACTGAGCAACACAGTATGTCCACTAACTGTACTGTGAACATGGATGTATACTTACTTGCACATACTTGTAACGTAGGTCTTTGTGTCGCGCAGAGTTGCGCTCAAAGGAAACCCTATAGACCTGTTTCATCCTCATCTTTTGGCGCCGGAGAACTCGGTCTATTGTGGCCAAGCTGACATCATCAATGCTCTCAAAGTTGACATTATCGGCAATGACTTTGTCTCTGATCTCCCGGAGTCTGATAATTTTGTTCTCACGAACCATATCCACAATGAGGGTTTTTTGTGCCACTGTAAATATGGCAACCCTCCCCCCCAACCCACCCTATGTGGCATTCTTTCAACTCTGAAGAAAGATATGTGTTGTCAGTTTTACAATACAGTAACAACTGATTTGAAACCAATAGACTACTTTCACAGGCTTGTAAAATTGTATTGTGACATAGAAAGTAAATTACTCAGGTTTGGACGGATTCGTAGTCCTGCTTCAGCCATTGTCATGCCATGGACAATGACATGGTCAATGACTGTTGCTCACATCTCCTCCGTAATGATGGTGCGAGGTTGTATTGCTCTCCCTCCGGGACCTTCTCCTCTCCCTTGTTGGCCTGCTCCTCTTCCTGCTCTGATTTGAACTCCTCTTCCTCGTAGGCCTGCACCTCTTCCCCCTCGGATTTAAAATCCTCTTCCTCGTAGGCCTGCTCCTCTTCCTCCTCTGATTTGAACCCCTCTTCCTCGTTGGCCTGCTCCTCTTCCTACTCTGATTTGAACTCCTAGGAAAGGAGGCATTAGTTTATCTATTAGCAGGTCCCCAAAAGGTTTTGGGTTCAAGCCCTGACACAGCCAAGGTAACAATTTAATTTATTTTTTGAAATCTAATCGTTTGTCTACTTTGTGACATTAAATTGTAAATCTATTTGATGATTTTAAAAAAAACTTTAAAAGATTGCTTTATTTCTTTGTTTTTTTTTGAAAGACTTGTTTGGCCTTCTTTTAATGAGTTACATGGTGTTGAAAAGTATGGAATAGAAGCCATGTTGGTTCATTAGGCTTATTGACTGTTTGCAAACGCAGGAGAAGATAGCTCAATGGTTTAAGGCTTTGGTTTATCTATCAGCAGTTCCACGCAAGTTTGTGGGTTTAAGCCCCGACACAACCAAGGTAATAATTTAATTTCTTTTTTTGAAATCTATTAGTTTATCTACTTTGTGACATTAAACTGTAAATCTATTAGATAATTAAAAAGACCTGTTTTAAAGATTGCTTTATTTCTTTGTATTTTTTGAAAGACTTGTTTGGCGTTCTTTTAATACGAGTTACAGTGTTGAAGTATGGAAAAAAAGCCATGTAGGTTCATTAGGCTTATTGACTGCTTGCTCAAAGCAGATAGGATATCTAAATGGGTTAAGCCATTGGTTTATCTTTCAGGAGCTTCCCACAAAGTTGTAGGTTCAAACCCTGGCACAGTCAAGGAAACCTTTTTTTTTTTTTTTTTATCGAGTTGTTTTTCTACTTTGTCACATTACAGTGTAAATCTATTTGATAATTAAAGAGATGTGTTTAAAAGATTGCTTTATATCTTTGTGTTTTTTTTTGAAAGACTTGTTAGGCCTTCTTTTAATACGAGTTACAGTGTTGAAGTATGGAAAAGAAGCCATGTAGGTTCAAACCTGGGCACAGCTAAAGAAAATATATATTTTTTTCCTTTTTTTTAATCTTACAGTTTTTCTTATTTTCTTATAGTTCTTTTCTAAAAAAAAGAAGGAAAAAAAAGATTTCTGGGGTTGTGCCCAGGTTTGAACCCACAACCTTGTGAAGACATGCTGAAAGATAAACCAATGCCTTAACCCATTGAGCTATCCTATCTGCTTTGAGCAAGCAGTCACTAAGCCTAATGAACCTACATGGTTTCTTTTCCATACTTCAACACCATGTAACTCATATTAAAAGAAGACAAATGAACCAACCATGTAACTCATATTAAAAGAAGACAAATGAACCAACCATGTAACTCATATTAAAAGAAGGCCTAACAAGTCTTTCAAAAAAGACAAAGAAATAAAGCAATGTTTTAAAAAAGGTCTTTTTAATTATCAAATAGATTTACAATTTAATGCCACAAAGTAGAAAAACTTTGATTTTTTTTAAAAAAGGAAAAAAAAAAAGATTTCCTTGGCCGTGCCCAGGTTTAAACACACAGCCTTGTGAAGACCTGCTGATTGACAAACCAATGCCTTAACCCAATGAGCTATCCTATCTGCTTTGAGCAAGCAGTCAATAAGCCTAATGAACATACATGGCTTCTTTTCCATACTTCAACACCATGTAACTCATATTAAAAGAAGGCCAAACAAGTCTTTCAAAAAAAAAAAAAAAAAAAAAAAAAAAAAAAAGATATAAATCAATCTTTTAAACACGTCTCTTTAATTATTAAATAGATTTACAGTGTAATGTGACAAAGTAGAAAAACAACTAGATAAAAAAAAAAATTTTTCCTTGGCTGTTCCAGGGTTTTAACCGACAACCTTGTGAAGACCTGCTGATTGACAAACCAATGCATTAACCCAATGAGCTATCCTATCTGCTTTAAGCAAGCAGTCAATAAGTCTTTAAAAAAAAAAATAAAGCTATTAAGCAATCTTTTAAATAGATCTTTTTAATTATCAAATAGATTTACAATTTAATGCCACAAAGTAGAATAACTATAAGATTTTTTTTTAAAAAGGAAAAAAAATAGATTTCCTTGGCCGTGCCCAGGTTTGAACCCACAACCTTGTGAAGACCAGCTGATTGACAAACCAATGCCTTAACCCAATTGAGCTATCCTATTGCTTAGAGTAAGCAGTCAATAAGCCTAATGAACCAACATGGCTTCTTTTCCATACTTCAACACTGTAACTCATGTTAAAAGAAGGCCAAACAAGTCTTTCAAAAAAAAAAAATAAAGATATAAAGCAATCTTTTAAAAAGGTCTTTTTAAATATCAAATAGATTTACAATTTAATGCCACAAAGATAAACCAATGCCTTAAATTGAGCTATCCTATCTGATTTGAGCAAGCAGTCAATAAGCCTAATGAACTTACATGGCTTCTTTTCCATACTAGTTTTTCTACTTTGTGGCATTAAATTGTAAATCTATTTGATATTTAAAAAGACCTTTTTTAAAACATTGCTTTATATCTTTGTTTTTTTCGAAAGACTTGTTTGGCCTTCTTTAAATATGAGTTACATTGTTGGTTCATTTGGCTATTTTTGATATGAGTTACATGCTGTTGAAGTATGGAAAAGAAGCCATGTAGGTTCATTAGGCTTATTGATTGCCCTCAAATCAGATAGGATAGCTTAATTTAAGGCATTGGTTTATCTTTCAGCGGGTCTTTATAAGGTTGTGGGTTCAAACCACGACAGCCAAGGAAAACATTTTTTTTTTTTATATAGTTGTTTTTCTACTTTGTCACATTAAATTGTAAATCTATTTGATAATTAAAGAGACCTATTTAAAACATTGCTTTATTTCTTTGTCTGTAATTTCTTTCTTTGTTTGTAATATGAGTTACATGGTGTTGAAGTATGGAAAAGAAGCCATGTAGGTTCATTAGGCTTATTGTTTGCTTGTTCAAAGGTGATAGGATAGCTCATTGGGTTAATGCATTAGTTTGTCAATCTGCAGGTCTTCACAAGGTTGCGGTTCAAACCCAGGTACAGCCAAGGAGATGTTTCTTTTTTTTCCTTTTTATTTCAATCTTATAGTTTTTCTACTTTGTGGCATTAAATTGTAAATCTTTTGTAAATGTTTGATAATTAAAAAGACCTATTTAAAACATTGCTTTGTTTCTTTGTCTTTTTTGAAAGACTTGTTTGGCTTTCTTTTAATATGAGTTACATGGTTGGTTCATTTGTCTTCTTTTAATGAGTTACATGGTGTTGAAGTATGGAAAAAAAGCCATGTAGGTTCATTAGGCTTATTGACTGCTTGCTCAAAGCAGATAGGATAGCTAATTGGGTTAATGCATTGGTTTGTCAATCAGCAGGTTTTCACAAGGTTGTGGGTTAAAACCCTGGCACAGCCAAGGAAAACCTTTCTTTTTTTATCTAGTTGTTTTTCTACTTTGTCACATTACACTGTAAATCTATTTGATAATTAAAGAGACATGTTTAAAAGATTGATTTATATCTCTTTGTTTTTTTTGTTTTTTTTGAAAGACTTGTTAGGCCTTCTTTTAATACGAGTTACAGTGTTGAAGTATGGAAAAGAAGCCATGTTGGTTCATTAGGCTTATTGACTGCTTGCTCAAAGCAGGTAGGGTAGCTCAATCGGTTAAGGCATTGGTTTGTCTGTCAGCACGTCTTCACAAGGTTGCGCGTTCAAACCCGGGCACAGCCAAGGGAAATCTTTTTTTTTTTCCTTTTTTTTTTTAATCTTATAGATTTTCTACTTTGTGGCATTAAATTGTAAATGTATTTGATAATTAAAAAGACCTATTTGGCTCGTTTGGCCTTCTTTTAATATGAGTTACATGGTGTTGAAGTATGGAAAATAAGCCATGTAGGTTCATTAGGCTTATTGACTGCTTGCTTAAAGAGGATGCTTTGAGCATTTTATTTTTTAAATCTAAAAAAAGGAAAAGAAGCCTTGTTGGTTCATTAGACTTATTGACTGCTTGCACAAGTCGAAAGGGATAGCTCAGTGGGTAAGTTGTTGGTTTACAAGTTTGTGGGTTCAAACCCCGTTATTGCCAATGTAAAGTTTAATTTTGCTTTTTTTATCCAATATTTTGTTTACTTGGTTACATTAAACTCTAATCTATTTTATCACTTAATCTTTTTTTATCTAATAGTTTATTTACTTTGTTACATAAAACTGTATATCTATTTCCTAATTAAAGAGACCTAATTAAAAGATTGCTTTATTTCAAGACTAAGGTCTTTTGAAGTGCAGGGAGAGCACTGAAGACCTTTTTGGACTCGGTTGTGGCATCAGCCATATTCTATAGTGTGGTCTGCTGGGAAAGCAGCATCTCTACAGTAGACAGGAAGAGACTAGACAAACTGATAAGGAAGGCCAGCTCAGTCCTGGGGATTCCCCTGGACACTGTACAGGAGGTGGGAGAAAGGAGGATGGTAGCAAAAATATCATCATTACTACAGAACGCCTCTCACCCTCTGTATGAAACAGTTACCTTGTTGAGCAGCTCCTTCAGTGACAGACTGATACATCCTAAGTGTCTGAAGGAGCGATACAGAAGGTCTTTTATCCCTGCTGCTATTAGACTTTACAATCAAAGCTGCTCCCAGTGAACCATTAACCATAATACACACTTATTACTGTTCAATGGTGTAAAAGTTACTGTTATTACTGTTTTACTGTGTAATAATACTTCCTGTGTGCAATATCACCTGCAATACATGCAATATCACCTGTGTGCAATACTACCTGCAATACGTTCTTTTTCCTCATTTGTATTTATACATTGTTTTGTGTATATACTTGTATACTATAGGATGTCTATTCTTTTATATATTTGCAGAAATTTCCCCACTGTGGGACGAATAAAGGTTTATCTTATCTTATCTTGCTTTTTTTATCTAATAGTTTTGTTTTCTTTGTTACATAAAACTGTACATCTATTTGTGAATTGAGAAAACCTGTTTAAAAGATTGCTTTATTTCTATGTCTTTTCTGAAGACATGTTTGGCCTACTTTTAATATGAGTTACATGGTGTTGAAGTATGGAATAGAAGCCATGCTGATTCATTAGGCTTATTGACTCTGTGCATTAGTAGAAAGGAATAGCTCAGTGGTTAAGGTGTTGGTTTACCGATCAGCAGGTCCCCTGAATGTTTTGGGTTCAAATCCGGGTATTGCCAAGGTAAAGTTTTTATTTCGCTTTTTTTAAATTTAATAGTTTGTTTACTTTGTTACAGTAAACTGTATATCTATTTAGTATAGATCTATTTAAAATATTGCTTTGTTTCTTTGTATTTTTTGAAAGACTTGTTTGGCCTACTTTTAATATAATAAAAGACACCACGTTCATTAGGATTATTGACTGTTTACACAAGTGGGAAGTGGGAAGTCTGTGGGTAAATTATTGGTTTACAGATTAGCAGGTCACCACAAGGTTAGGGGTTCAAGCCCTGGCGTTGCCAAGGTAAAACTTTTATTTTTCTTTTAAAATCTAATAGTTTGTCTACTTTGTGACATTAAACTGTTAAAATATTTGGATTATTAGAGAGACCTGTTTAACTCTTTAGGCTTCTTTTTTGCGTGAGCGCAACAAATAGCCCATTGTTCTCAGGTGTTAATGTTTAGCAATAGATTAAATAAAAAGGGAGAAGAGTAACCATTGTAAATGACTGCAATACAGTTTAACTGTTTTTTGTTATTAATACAAGTTAATTTCAATCAATGAACATTTAAACAGAAGGTTAAAAATGTTCTATGTAATGTTCAGAGAACGTGTATGTGTATGTTTCTTTAAAACATACGTGATGTAAAAGTGATGCCAGTGTTTGTCCGCGTTACTATGGAATTATGGGTCAGAGCGTAGCAACGACATGGACACATGCTGATATGAATGGCTTCCACAAATAACTACCATTTATCTGCATGTGGTTCAAAAGGCGCACACGGTAACTGTAATATTGTGTCAATTATTATAATGTTGTTCATGTGCTGTTATGTAGGATGTGTTATGTATTATATAAAAGTTGTATATAAGTGTATTGTGCATTGTAATGTTGTGATTGGGACCAATTATGAATGGATTGTGCTTTGTGGATGTTTTTCATGATTGTGAGATGTGTATTTGAATGTTATATGTTTATATTTTTTTATAGTTTTCATGGTGTCTGAAGAGAGAGCGAGTGAGAGAGTGTGTAAATAAATTCAAACGACATCAGTACAATGCGTGGGCATTATTTTATTGAACCAATGCAGCTACAACACTGACTAACTATACATCATTCTAAAGCTCTAAGTCACAAGCAGCGATTTCAGATCACTGTTTCTCAATGAAAAAAGTATAACAAATGTATTTTCTGAATGTGTGTAAGCAGTATACACAAACAACTTAAAAAAAACCGCACTACTTACATTGTTATTGTAATAATATAAGGGTCCAGTGAACAACATGCTGTAAAGCATTTTTACCGCAAACAAACTATCGTGTTGTTATTTAGATGTTTATTCCTTTGTTTACATCACTGAACTTCGGCTGGTGTTTGTGTGTATATATTTCCGAATAACTTTCACATAAAAGATGACATCTTGCTGGTAAAAAAAAACAAAAAAAACAAAAACAAATATGGCTGGTAGAATATAGTGTTACAAAATGGTTGAGACCACAAAAAAAAAACTTAAAAGAGTAGAAATCTTTGGAGTCTCTACTCTCTCTGCAGGAGTCTCATGTTTTTTTTTATGCGCCGCCTATCATTTCAAACCTTTTATTTCCAGCCAGTAGCATTATGGAAACAAAACGATTGATGGAAAATGTAGCCAATAAGTGCAGGATTTAACAATATATGGGAGGATTTTATTCTCCACTTGTGAGATTCTTAGTTTTATTACTCTTTACAAACTCTTACTGGTCGAAGCAGCACGTGCTGTGTCAAACTAGGAAGTGATGCAGCTCTCAGGTCAACACAAACAGCTGTTTATAGCTCGTGCTAACTGGACTTGTTTACAAGAAAACAAGGGAAAAAATGGACAATCAAAAAAGTTGTTTTATCTGAGATTTGCAAAAAAAAGCAGCGATATGAAAAATATTTTTGAGGCGGAGTAACAACAGAGACTTAGAGATCTACATCTGTAGGTTACAATATATCTCCCTTTATAGTTTTATACGATTTTATTGATTTTATTGCCTGTTTGTTTTTATAGGAGAAATGCTTGATCAGTCTCTTGTCATTTCAAGACTTGACTACTGCCACTCTCTGCTGGCAGGTCATCCCCTGAACGCTATTCGTCCACTGCAAATGATCCAAAACGCAGCTGAATGGCTTATGTTCAATCTGCCCAAGTTCTCCCACACCACACCACTGCTGCACTCCCTTCACTGGCTTCCAGTAGCTGCACGTATCAGATTCAAACATTAATGCGTGCATAAAAGGCCAAAAATGGACCAGCACCATCTTACCTCAGAGACCTCATCACATCTCGCACTGCACCACGCTGTCTGAGATCCTCCAGCATGCTTGACTGGTACCACCTTCTCTCAGAATGAGAGGTAAGTACACTTCAAGGCTTTTCTCTGTTCTGGCACAGAGGTGGTGGAATGAACTTCTCCTAGACGTCCGTACAGAGGAGTCCCTGACTATCTTCAAGCGACGATTGAAGACCTACCTCTACCTGAAACACCTAAATTAGCACTTTCTAAGTTTGCTTTGTAGAATTCAAGAGTTGTATTTATATTAATTTTGTAATCTGGCATACCAGTGTAGATTTATTTATTGCTAGAGACTCAAAGCACTTTTTTACGTCATTTTGGATAAT
This sequence comes from Silurus asotus, assembly GCA_024362625.1. NCBI lineage: Eukaryota > Metazoa > Chordata > Actinopteri > Siluriformes > Siluridae > Silurus > Silurus asotus. Next base: position 173,931 of record MU550684.1, read on the forward strand.
TGTGTCTGCTAAATGCCGCAAACGTAAATGTTAAAGAGAACTGTTTAAAATATTACTTTATTTCTTTGTTTTTTTTAAAGACTTGTTTGGCCTTCTTTTGATATGAGTTACATAGTGTTAAAGTATGGAAAAAATGCCATGTTGGTTCATTTAGCTTATTGACTGCTTGTACACTTGGGAACAGGTAGCTCAGTATGTAAGTTGTTGGTTTACCGATCAGCTGGTCCCTGACAAAATCAGGGGTTCATACCCTTCATCATCAAAGTAAAATTTTTATTTCTCTTTTGAAATCTAATTGTTTGTCTACATTGTGACATTAAACAGTAAATCTATTTGTTAATTAAAGAATCCTGTACAAAAGCTTGCTTTATTTCTTTGTTCTTTTTTGAAAGACTCGTTTGGCCTACTTTTATTGAGTTAGATGGTGTTGAAGTATGGAAAATAAGCCATGTTGGTTCATTAAGCTTTCTGACTGCTTGTACTACTGGGAGCTCGTAGCTTAGTGATTAAAGTGTTGGTTTACCGATCAGCAGGTCCGTACAAGGTTGGGGGTTCAAGCCACAGCATTGCCAAGGTGAAATTTTTATTCTCTTTAGAAATCTATTAGTTTGTCTACTTTGTGACATTAAACTGTATATCTATGTGGTCAATAAAGAGACCTTTTTAAAAGAGTGCTTTGTTTCTTTGTCTTTTTTGAAAGACTTGTTTGGCCTACTTTTAATATGAGTTACACGGTGTTGAAGTACGGAAAAGAAGCCGTGTTGGTTCATTAGCCTTATTGACTTGCTGCTCAAAATCATCAATATATATGGCATTAAATACTTATCCTATCTCTATTATTTGCAACATCCTGGCTGGGCAAAAGCTTTGATTAAAAGAAGGGGTTCTGGGAGATGTGGCACAACACTAGCAACTGGTGGTACTGCAAGTGTTTGCTCTTGAACAATATGCAGCCATCTACACAGGTCTTGAAGAGCAGACTTGAAGAGCAGACTTTAAGAGCATAAGTTCATTGCTTTAGAAATAAGTGCTTAGTAGTTGTGCATTCTTTTTTGGTTGAACCACAGGATCAGGGAGAGCCCAGGATTTACACATATCTGCTGGATTCCTGGGTGGCATTATTGTTCTGTCAGGCTCAAACAGTGGTCAACACTGAGCAGCAGGGGTTTTCAAGATGGCGGCTTGAAGGGAGGCTGTGTGTAGTTAAGCGGTAGTGTCTCTTTGCTGAGTTTCCTATTATTATAACCCGGATATTATAATTTTAACAAGCTCATGTCTTCTAATTGCTATTATGAGCATAAATAACTACTTTTTGAGGCAAACAGAAAGCATGCCACGTAAGAAAACGCATATTGCCAACAGCTCTGAGGAGGCCGATGAGCGAGCTGAAACTGCTAATGCTAATACGAGCTCGTCCGCGACTCCGCTGTCTGACGCGGTTGCGAAGATTACAGCCAATATCTCCAAGCTCATCGAAGAAAAAATTGACCCGATATCTCAGTTGTTACAACTGCACCGTTCTGAACTAGACAAGCATAATAAGCGGATCACTGAAGCGGAAACGAGGATATCAGATATGGAAGACGTGGTAACCCAGATCAAGGCTAAGCTACAATCCCTTGAGAAACTAGTACATGACATGGGCAAACGGGCTGAAGACCTTAAAAACAGAAGAAGGAGGAAGAATATCTGCATTGTTGGATTACCTGAGGGCACAGTTTTTCGAATCATGGCTCCCTAAGACTCTATGTATTACTTAGAAGGCGGGACGTATAAAGCTGGAGAGAGCTCACCGATTGCTCGCCCCCGAACCCTCCTCTACGCAGCGACCGCGAGCCATTTTTGTGAGGTTCCACAACTTCCAAGACAAACAGCGAGCGTTAAGTGCAGAGCTGGAGCTGGGGATCAAAGGTTCCCCTTTGAAATTTGGGGACAGCACGGTGATGTTCTTTCAGGATTTTTCTGGGGCCATCCTTCACAAGTGCAGGATATTCGACAAAGTTTAGTCCCTCGGCGTGGAATACAGGCAAATTTACCCTGCCCTCCTCAAGGTGAACATCCGTGGCTCGGTGAAGGTGTTTCATGAGCCGGCCACTGTCGAGGCGTTCCTAAGTTCGCTGGATGCAGAGCCTGTTGGTAATATCTGATTGCCCAATTTACACTGAATGCTTTCCGGATATTTATACACTGGCGTGGGTTTAAATATTGAACATTTACCTCAGGCATTAAAACGTGTGTTTACTGTATTGTTTACTAAGCTGTGTGGTCATTAATGATGGCACTACCGCTCAACGTTTTGGTTGGATTTTTCCTTGTTTCCTTTTGCCGTTAGGGAACCTCTTTTCACTGAAACTTTCGTTATGCAACGAGAGATAAAGTGTGTAATTTTGTTAGTGTTTAACAATTCTTGTTCAAGTTCTTTGTATCTGTTAATCTGTTTTTATTTTTTGGCTTACCACTTGTTTATTTGGGTGACATCTATATTTTTCCAATTGTACATTTTGACTACATTATCTCTGGTATACAATGGAATGATAAAGCTTAAAGTGTGTACGTGGAATGATAATGGAATCCATACACCTATCAAGAAAATAAAAGTTTTAACTTACTAAAAAAGGAGGGGGTACAAATTGCTTTACTACAGTAAACCCACTTAAATGATCAGGAACATGCTTAGCTATCACAAGGGGGGTTTGGCCAGGTCTTTTTCTCATCTTTCACTTCAAGGAGCAGAGGCGTAGTTATTTTAATTAAGAGAGGTATGCCATTCCAATTAGTATAAGTTGTAATTGTGAAGGGGGTATTATATGGGGAGGAAAATGCTTTCTTGAACATTTACTGGCCCCCTGGCCACCCAGACAATTTTCTGACTACAGCGTTTGCAAAATTAGCAGAGTGGGGAGTGAAGACACTGTTTATTGGGGTGATTTTAATTGTCATTTATGCCCCATTATAGATAAATTCACGACATTTAAACCATTAATATCAACCTGGGCTAAAACTGTGAAGACTTTGACTATGTAGATATTTGGAGGGCCTGCCAACAGGCAAAACAGGAATATACTTTTTTCTGGAGTCCACAGCTGCTATACTAGGAAAGATTATTTATTTTCTCCAAAGAATATGTTGCAGCATATAATGTCTTGCCATATAGGTAATATATCTATATCCGACCATGCAGCAGTTTTCACTGAATACTCCTTAGGCACCCAAAATACTACATCTAATGGTTGGAGATTTCACACATTTATTTTGGCTGATCATAATTTTATATCATATTTTACAGAGGAGTTTAACTCTTTTATTTCCATTAACTCTGCCTCAACCGAAGATCCATCCCTACTATGGGAAACTGCCAAAGCTTTTTCTAGAGGCTTTTTCTATCATAGCATATACACTTAGTAAAAGGTGCAGACAAGCCAAACAAAAAGAGATCTTAGAAACTTAAGAATCTTAAGGATGCTGAGAGACTATATATTACAAAACCAACCCCCTGGTAGAATGATGGAAATTTCAGCACTTAGATCTGCTTTAGATTCTCTTTTAACAAAGCAAGCAGAGGTAAAAATCCATTTTGCTAAACAGAAAATATACGAGCACAGGGATAAAGTGGGGAAATATTTAGCATTTTTAACAAAGAAAAAATCCGACTCTCAGTCTAACCTATCCATTGTGGATAGTAACGGTAAACGTTTTCTAGACAGCTTATCTATTAATATTACAATTAAAGAATGTTTTAAGAATTTTTATAAATCAGAATTAAAAGGGGATACAACACAATCCACAGAGCTTTTTTTCTCCACCCTCAACCTACCCAGTTTATCAGAGGATCAGACCTCTTCTCTCAATGCTCCTATATCTAAAAAGGAAGTTCTAGAAGCAATAAAGAGTTTGCAATCTGGGAAAGCACCTAGCCCAGATGGGCTCAGTACTGAATTCTACAAAGAATTTAAAGATTTATTAGTTGACCCCTTACTAAATATGCTCAATGACTTATTTGTAAAAGGCCATTTGCCACGATCCCTGAGAGGCGAATATATCCCTAATTTTGAAAAAAGGTAAACAAGCAGAAGGACTGTTCGTCATACCGACCTATTTCACTGCTTAATGTAGATCTGAAGATTCTTTTTAAAATATTAGCAACACGGTTAGAATGCCTTCTCCCCACTCTAATAAAGGATGACCAAACAGGTTTTATTGTAGGATGCAACTCCTGTTGAATTTGATGCAGTTTGCTAGGCAGCAGTCAGTGGGTAGTCTTGCGATTTCTCTAGATATAGAGAAGGCATTCGATTGCATCAAATGGCCCTACTTATTTCATACGTTACATAAATTTGGTCTTGGTGAGCACTTCGTTAAGTGGAACAAGTTATTGTATAATGAGCCTCTTGGTGCCGTGCTGACTAATGGATGCCGCTCCTCTGAGTTGGGAGAGGGACGAGGCAAGGCTGCCCTCTATCACCTCTTTTATTTGCTTTGATAATCGAACTGCTGGCAGAAGCTATAAGGATAAATAATGAAATTTGTGGGTTAACAATAGCAAACAATCAACATAAGATTGCCCTATATGCCGATGATACTTTGATACCTCTACCCCAGTTCTTTTAGACACAATTAACAAATTCGGCACCTTCTCAGGATATAAAATTAATTATGATAAGTCAATGGCAACACCTATAGGTGGATTAAAACAAATACCCCAGACATTATCACCCTTTCCGATTAGATGGGCCCTCCGAGGGTTTTATATATATTTGGGCATTAATGTTACTCCCTCCTTTGAACAGATGTATAAAGTAAACTTTCCTCCACTTTTTGAACATATTTGGTTGGATTTAGAAAGGTGGAGTGTTCTTCCTGTTTCTTGGTTGGGACGGATCTCCCTCCTAAAGATGAATATTTTCTCAAGATTACTTTACCCCATATAAATGATTCCAATAAGGTTTACACATAAAACTGTTAAGTATTGTATTGGTTGGTTTAGTTCTTTTATACGGGCTAAAAAAAAGAAAAGGCACGTATAAAACTTTCAACTTTATTGCTTCCATCTTCAGTGGGAGGTCTTGATATACGGAGATATCAGTTAAGTGTTCACTTGCATTACATTTCTGACTGCTGTGATAACTATGACTTCCTGCTGGGGACTGTAGACCCAAAGTTTCGAGTTTGGACACACAAAGGTCTTAATACTTTACATGATCTATTTGAGGGGGACACTTTGATGTCATTTGACCAATTAACCACCAAGTACAACATTCCACGACAGGATTTTTTTCATTATTTACAGTTGAGAAACTATGTGAAAAAGGACACTACTTTGCTCACAAATTAGGACATTTCGGCTGTGGAGAAACAGCTTTTTTCACTAATGAACAGCTCCGTAAGCTCTTTTTGTAAGGTTCTCAAGGATTGTGGATCTTCAAAAACGGACTTATTGAAAAGGACATGGGAAAGGACATTTGATATGGAAGAATGCAGGGACCTTAAGCATATGTAACAGAGTAAAAGCAATGCAGTTGAAAATTTTGCACAGAGCTCAAATTTCACCTTCGTGGAGGCAAAAGTTTAAAGAAGACTGCTCGCCAATGTGCCCGAAATGTAAAACAGAAGAAGGAGATCTTATTCACTCTTTCTGGTCTTGTAGGGAGAGCCAGAAGTTTTGGGTTATGGTTGAAAAAGAATTTAATGCTATCTTATCTGTTGATATTGGCTATGATTCAAAACACATATTGCTTGGAATATACGATGACATGGTTGCAGACAAACATAAAAAGACACTTTGCAAGTTCCTAACATTCTGTGCAAGAAAATGTATTCTTTTGAACTGGTTAGTTGATAAGGCCCCTTCTAGGTTATTATGGCACAGGGTTATATTGGAATATGTCTCATTAGATTATCTAACCTGTGCATCCAATAATAAAGATGTCCTGTTTCATAAAAGGTGAGACCCATTTCTGATATATATGGGCTTAGGTATATCCTCTATTCTAATTAGAGGGTTTGTTTAATGAGGTTTAGATATGTGGAGTAGAATATGTAAGATATATTGTTTGTATGACTAGGTCATTCTTTATTTAATCTATTTCTTAAATTGATTTATTGAAGTGGTAAGCCATATGTTTGTAAATTTTATTTTATTTATTATTTGTTTGTTTTTCTTGTTCTTTTGTTTGATTGAAGATTTTTTTGTAATGTTAAAAAATTTATAAATATATTTCACAAAAAAAACACTGAGCAGCAAGAGCACTAGCAGTCTGACATTGGGAGGTGTGAGAATTCACAAACCAACTCAAATGTTAGGAAATCCATAGTTTTTATTTTAAAATGTTCAACGAAAATTAAAGAGAAAATTTCATTCACAATCTTAGGTCCCCAAAAATACAGCAAAGTGGAAAAACAAAAGGCAAAATTCAAAAGAGGTAAAAAAAAAAACTCATCAGGAACTAAGGAAAATCTTAAGCACAAAAGTCTGTCTCAGAAACGCAAAAAAAATTATAATAATAATAGTAGCATAAAATAATCACAGGAAACAAACCACACAACTTTAACAATAAAGCCAAATGATTGCCACACAAGGGGAATTTAAATACACACAGATTTGACTGCACCAATGCAGTGCACATTTTAGCACTCCAGAAAATAAATCAAATTTCTAACATAAAATATTCTCTTATAATCCAAACAAACAAACTGATGACATTTCTGAAAATTTCATGCTTTTCTGTTATTTCCTGTTAAATTGCTGGTACTGTAACAAAAAATTTTGTCAGACTTGGTCTTGAGTTCCATCCTCTTTTTTTAGCAAACTTGAAAGCGTTTCCAAAAAGGTCAGGGAATAATGTCATCAAGTTGAACTTCTCTGCATCCTCAATGCTATTCAAACAAAACAAAATAAATTAGTCGTGACACAGTACAAACAAAATCATCTCAGTAATGAATATTTTTGGTAGCACTCACTGATGTTCATGCAGATTCCGTATGAAGCGCAGCAGCCCCAGTGTGTTCTCCGGATACGGCTTTTTCTTACCTTCCAATTTTTGTACAAGCTCACAGGGAAACTGAAAAATACAGGCATTATAGGAAACCATGTACTTTAAGATGCACAAACAAGTATTCTGTTGTTTCATGAATCATATTTTCATGAGGGGATCACTGATACATGCTACTATTAGCAAATCTTTAAACAGAATGAGTTTATAACCATTGAATTTTACAGGTATAACTTGTATTACAAATTAATAACATTTTTTATAACATATATAATATATTCACTGTTTCAAAAAACTAATTATTGCAGATTACTACACACATGCCCTGATTTAACTTTAGTAAACAGATTTACAATGAAACACAATCTACTGTACATTTTGTTGTACTGTTAAATGTGGTTGCACTCACTTTTGTTTTCCACTCTGAGAAGCTTTTCTCCACGGTAAATGCAGAAAGAAGGTCTGGCTCAGCGTTGCGGCAGTTCACAACCTCCTTTTCATTCCCCAGCTTTTTTAAGTACTCCACTTTCCTAAAAATTATATATATAAACACTGGAATATCAGTCTGTATTAAAGTAAGGAGAAATAAATGGCAAAATACCAAATCTAGTTTTTCTTCATTTTCACACACTTTTTTTTAAATAAAAAAAAAATCACCTCAGCACAAAAATGAATATTATGACCAAAATGCAATAAAAACGCTAACAAAAGAACAGACAAAAGACTTCACTCAGAGCACAGAGCACAATTTTACTTCAAATCGGTCCCATGTTCTAGTAAATACTAGAGTTGGAATTCTTTGAATAGAATATCCAAATAAAAATTATGGTGTCCATTACAAATGCTTGCTTTCTTTCCAGTTTCCTTCCACACAAAACTCATCATAATTAGGCAATATGTATTGTATTCAGTATTACTAACAGAGAAATCTTCTGTCTGATATTCCTGTACACACTGTGCTTATTTATTACATCTATATAATATCTTGTAACATATAAAAACATTCACAAGTTCTGCTAGTGATCTGCAAAAATGTTGCAAATTATGCTCAATTACTTTCCTGGTAATGGTCACAGTGGATCTGGAGTCAATACCAGGAACAGTGTGTACAAATCATATGAATTCACTACTGATGGGATACAACTTAATTACAGGGCACTATGCACACACATTTAACAACTCACTTTGCACATTTGGGCAATTTGGCAAAGAAAAATTTAATCAGAGATTACAAGTAACATCCGAGATAATGTTACTGTCACTAACGCCATGATTTGTTAGTTATATCTTAATTAAATTAAATTAAATTCATATGTATTTGTATAAATTTAAAATTAAAATTGTATTTGTCAGATACACATACATACAGAGTATGACATGCAGTGAAATGCTTTGCAGTGAAATGCTTTAGGGCTTTTAACAATGAACATTTTCTCAAAGCAGCTCTTACCATGCATCTGTCCAAAAGAATGGGTGGCAAAGAGTCTCCTCTACATTAGGTCTGTTCTTTGGCTCATGACTGATCATCCACTCCACTAGGTCCATCGCCAGGTCATCCTCCAAGTGTTCCAAGGAATATTTCCCTTCAAAAATATTAGGTTCACACCAGACACCTTTGCCAAATGGATGATGTCCACAAGAGAGGATGTAATACATCAACATTCCCGCAACCTAAATGAGTATAAACAAAAAGATTTAAATCAAAACCCTTTTTACTATTTAATATGCTTTTGTTGCTTGTTTGGGAGTGGAGCACGCTATTTCGGTTCTCGAAGGAGCCTATTGCCAGCATTGCCCTCATGCGATTGACTCTTCCCCTTTCCCCAAGACCAAACAGCACCTCCTCTCTTCCTCCGAGGGGCGGGGGGGCAGGCTCTTGCAAACCTGATAGCAAGGAGCTCCTGGAGGTTGCAAAACGTGCCGTCCAGAGACTGGATATAGCTTGGCCGGCCGATGAGCATAAAGCAACTCCGTGTCGGGGCCTGCCATTTTTCCCTGACATGAATACCAAGGTGTCCAGGTCCTGGGCCCGGCCTTTCTTCGGCCCGCCCCTTCTGCCCCAAGACCGGGGTGTATTACAACGTCCTGGGATTTTAGGGATTATGGATATGGTGTCATGCCACGGGTTAAACAGACGCTAGCAGGCTATCTTTTCCCAGGTGTGGCATCTTCTCTTAAGCCCCTGACACTACCCACTTAGCCCCTGTGTACTACGTCGGTGCTGGTGGGGAAGGATTATGCCTTAACAGGTCAGGCCGCTGGATGTCTGCACACCACATCAAAAAACCTAAAGCCGACCTTCTGTGGGAGCTGGATGTGGGAGACATTATGAGCAACCAAATACTATAGCATTGGCGCACAGCGGACTTGGCTCTACAAGCCACTAAAGAGACCGCTAAGGCCATTGGCGGGTCTATAGCCACCCTAACTACCACAGAGAGACATCTGTGGCTCACACTGTCTGGAATCCCTGACAGGGACAAGGCTGTGCTGCTGGACACCCCACTCTCACCCTCAGAGTCTTTTTCGGCAAGGCCATAAGTTTGGTAGTCTAAATGTTTCAGGAAGCCAAGAGACAATCGGTGGCGTTCCAGCTTTACTTCCCATGTCGCTTTCATGGGGCTGCGCCCACCGAGCAGCCCCATGTAAGCGGCATGGGAGGTACAGCTGGAAGGCCACCGATTTGTCTCTTGGCTTACTGAACCCAGCACTTCCTACCGGCAAGTGCATAGACAGAGTGTTCCGAAGTGCTCTCTGCCCTGTGCAGCGCCCTGAGCCAAAGCCCTGTGTAGTGAAAGATCTAAGGACTGTCATCTCCAAGAAGAGGGCTTTGGCCAAAAGGTCCTGACCGGACTTGTGAGAGGGTGACTGGAGGGCCTGTAGCACCGCTTTTCTTGGTGCCCGTTTTCCTCCGGCCCCCTCAGTGAGCTCCCTTCTTGGTTTCAGCCCAGCATTATAGCGGACCAGGAGGGCTCACCATGGCACTGCCAGAGTTTAGTCCAAAAAGTTTAGTCCCAAGAGACACACACCAGAGTTACTCCCAAGAGACTGATACCCATAAAGGAGCAACTTTCAGCCTAGATAGTTCTGCCAAATGTGTCCCGATGGGACCTGCGCACTGTAGAGCGAGGCTATACATTTCAGCTCGGGTCTTGTCCACCCTGGTTCCATTCTGGTGAGAAAAAAGCAGGCTCAGGTTTAAAACATGAAGCTATACTCTCTTGAGGAAGGAGGCGGTCCCTCCATCAGACAAAGGGCCCAGGTTCTATAGCCAGTACTTCATAGATTCTAAAAAGGACGGTGGGTTGTGTCCTGTCCTAGATCTATGTCAGCTGAACTGCTCTTTGATGAGGCTCTGGTTCAAAATGCTCAAGCCTCAAGCAGGTTCTGTCTCAGATCAGATCCGAGGACTGGTTTGTCACGGTAGATCTAAAGGATGCGTACTTTTATGTACCCATCCTACCTTCTCACAGAAGAAGAGGTTCGCTTTTGGTGGTCAAATGTCATTCCACATGGCCTTCTGTACATGAGACTCATTCAGTGGTGGCTCAGGGCCTATGGGTTCTCATGGAAAGGCAATACCCTCTGTACGATTAAGGTCATGTGGCAATGCCTATGTGCCTCAGATGCCTGTAGAGATGGGAGAGTCTCCATCTGTTGTGGCACATCAATTGCCTACAGATGCTGGCTGTGCTTCTGGCTCTGAATCGGTTCCTTTGGGACCTCAAAGGCCATCATGTGTTGATCTGCTTGGACAACACCTTGGTGGTCTCGTATATCAACCACCAGGGGAGTCTACGCTCCCAACCCCTGTACAGGCAGGCCAGATCCTCCTGTGGGCCCAGGGAAAGCTTCTCTTCCCGAGAGCAGTTCTTGCAGGCTGGCTGCTCTCTGAGGAGAGTAGGTAATCTACAGGCCCTTTCTGTGGCACCATCCTTCCTGGAGTTCTCTCCAGGCATGGGCATTGCCTTCCTGCACCCTAGAGTGGGTTACATCCCCAAAGTGCCCTTGGTCGTCCCACAACCTGTCAGGTTCTAGGCATCAAATCCTCCTCTATTCCAGACCCCAGACCAGGAGAGATTGCACCGGCTGGTCTGAGCACTGGACTGGTATGTCCACAGGACAAGTTCTTGGAGGAAGTCGCAACAATTGTTCATCTGCTACAGCCCTCTGAGGAGAGGCCTTCCTGCTCATTAGCAGACCCTCAGCAGATGGATTATTGACGCTATTGCATCCTTTTACGGGTCCTCAGATCTTGAAGCTCCATTCGGGGATAGAGCACACCTGACCCAGAGTGTGGCAGCCTTGAAGGCTTGAACCTCTGGAGTCTCCCTCCATGACATGTGCGACGATGCAGGCTGGTCCACCACACTCACCTTTGTCATGTTTTATACCCTTGACATTTGTGCCACTCCTGGCACCTCTATCCTTCGTCCTAGCTGTGCTCTTTCACACTAGTCGGGGACTGTTCTGACTGGTCCAGTCCAATGCAGCCGAGTTCCTAAAAGGGAACGTGCCTAGTTTCCTGAGGCAACCAGGCACTACGTCTCTATGCCACACCTCCGGCATCCCTTCAGCGCTTCCTTCTCAGTTACAGAAGCTGAAGCCGGCTTCACCCCATGTGCGTTTTATACTTCCTGGTTGTGATGTCACCCTGCCGGTGACAGCCTGCCTTCAATTTTGACTGATTACACACATTATTCAGAGCATGGACAACAACCCAGCCATTGAGGTTGCACAAGCCAGTGCACTCTTAGTGCTGGTAAATAGGGAGGGTTTCATTAGTAAGGGCATGCAGTGTAAAACATGTGCCAAATCAAATATGCGGATCACGAAAGAGAAATTTATAATGGCTCACTCGAGGCCCGAGTTACCAATGACTGCCACAGGTATCGTTAGCCAGCAGGGTAGCGGTGGACATTGGGCTACTGTTGGCCAAAGGAGGAGAAGGAGAGGAGGAAGACATCTACAGAGACGGCAGTGACAGGAGAAGTGGAGGAGAGTGGAGGTTAGGGTGGGCACTATAAATGTTGGTACTATGACTGGTAAAGGGAGAGTGGAAGCTGATATGATGGAGAGGAGAAAGGTAGATATGTTGTGTGTTCAGGAGACCAAGTGGAAAGGAAGTAAGGCAAGAAACATTGGAGGTGGGTTTAAACTGTTCTATCATGGTGTGGATGGAAAGAGAAATCGTGTAGGGGTGATTCTAAAGGAAGAGTACAGTAAGTGTGTAGTGGAGGTGAAGAGAGTTTCTGAAGGGGAGAGTACAGTTGAAGGGGTGATGATAAATGTCATCAGTGCTTGTGCTACACAAGTGGGTTGTGAGATGGAGGAGAAGGAAAAATTCTGAAGTGAGTTGTATGTGGTAGCAAGTGTACCTAGAAATTAAAGATTGGTGATTGGGGTGGATTTCAATTGGAATGTAGGTGAAGGGAACAGAGTTGGTGAGGAGGTGATGGGTAGGTATGGTTTTAAGGAGAGGAATGTGGAAGGGCAGATGGTGGTAGATTTTGCTAGAAGAATGGAAATGGCAATGTTGAACACTTTTTTTAAGAAGAAGGAGGATCATAAGGTGACATATAAGAGTGGAGGAAAGTGCACACAGGTGGACTATGTTCTATGTAGGAGATGCAACCTGAAGGAGATTGGAGACTGTAAGGTGTTGGCAGGGGACAGCAGAGCTAGACAGCATCAGATGGGTTTTGGTTTTGGTGGTGAAGAAGAAGAGTAGGAGAACGAGGACTGAAAGAAGAATAAGATGGTGGAAAGTGAAGGAGGAAGACTATGGTGAGAGATTCAGGAAAGAGGTCAGACAGGGGCTCAGTGGTGGTGAAGAGGTGCTGGATGATTGGGCAACTACTAGTGATAAGGAAGACAGCTAGAAAGGTACTTGGTGTGACATCTGGAAATAGAAAGGAAGACAAAGAGACATGGTGGTGCAATGAGGAAGCGCAGGAAAGCATAAGGAGAAAGAGGTTGGCAAAACAGAATTCGGATTGACAGCATGATGAGAAGTAGACAGGAGTACAAGTAGATGTGGCAACAGGTGAAGAAGGATGTGGCGAAAGCCAAGGAAAAGGCATATATGAGGAGCTGTATCAGAAGTTAGACACTAAGAAAGGAGAAAAGGATTTTTACCAATTGGCCAGGCAGAGGGACCGAGCTGGGAAGGATGTGCTGCAAGTTAGAGCAATAAAGGATGGAGATGGAAATGTGTTGACTAGTAAGGAGAGTGTGTGGAGAAGATGGATGGAGTATTTTGAGCAGCTGATGAACAAGGAAAATGAGAGACGGAGACGGTTGGGTGTTGTGGAGTTGGTGAAGCAGGAAGTGGATAGGATTAGTGAGGAGGAAGTAAGAGCAGCAATTAAGAGGATGAAGAGTGGAAAGTCGATTGGACCAGATGACATACCAGTAGAAGCATAGAGATGTTTAGGTGAGATGGCTGTGGAGCTTTTAACAAGATTGTTTAACATGATTTTGGAAGGTGAGAGTATGCCTGAGGAATGGAGAAGGAGTGTGCTGGTACTGATTTTTAAAAACAATGGAGATGTGCAGACCTGCAGTAACTACAGGGGAATTAATTAATTAGTCACACCATGAAGTTATGGGAAAGAGTAGTGGAAGCCAGGCTGAAAGAAGAGGTGACAATCTGTGAGCAACAGTTTGGTTTTATGCCTAGAAAGAGCACCACGGACGCCTTATTTGCTTTGAGAATGTTGATCGAGAGGTATGTGTGTTTTTGTGGATTTAAAGAATTTGTACAACAGGGTGCCAAGAGAGGAGTTGTGGTATTGTATAAGGAAGTCAGGTGTGTCAGGGAAGTAAGTGAGGGTGGTGCAAGACATGTATGAGGACAGTGGGACAGCAGTGAAGTGTGCAGTAGGAACGACAGACTGGTTCAATTTGAAGGTTGGACTGCATCAAGGATCCGCTCTGAGCCCTTTCCTATTTGCAGTGGTGATGGACAGGTTGACAGACGAGGTCAGACAGGAGTCTCCATGGACTATGATGTTTGCGGATGATATTGTTATTTGGGGTGAGAGTAGGAAGCAGGTTGGGAGGGGCCTGAAAAGGTTGAGGTACGTGCTGGAGAGAAGGGGAATGAAAGTCAGTAGGCGTAAGCAGAGTACATGTGTGTGAATGAGAGGAAGGGCAGTGGAGTGGTGCGGTTGCAGGGAGAAGAGGTGGTGAAAGTGAAGGAGTTCAGGTACCTGCAGTCAACAGTGCAAAGTTATGGAGAGGAGTGGCAGGAGTGATTTGTGATAGAAGAGTATCTGCAAGAGTAAAAGGGAAAGTTTATACGACTGTAATGAGACCTGCTATGTTGTATGGTTTAGAGACAGTGGCATTAAGTAAAAAACAGGAAGTGGAGCTGAAGATGTTGAGGTTTTAGTTTGGAGTGACGAGGATAGACAGGATTAGAGAAATGGGAGAAACCAAAAGAAGAAGAAGATTCAGAGCATGTACAACACCGTTCCGACACAGTGTCTCGTTCTCTCAGGGGACTACAGTTAGATGCGTAACCTAGAGACGATGCTGTTACATATCCAAACCTGAATATCAGAACTCCTCTTGTAGCCACGGTTACTGTCCTCATCAACAGTTTCCCTGGGTTTCCAACATTTTGTTCCAGCAGCATTAGTGCGGCAAGTCGTCTCTTCCAACTTCAGCCTTCGACTTATGCCAAAATCAGCTAATCTCGCCTTTCCAGTTATATCTGTAAAATAATAATATACTATTAAATCTGCATGCATTTACCAGTGATCATTTCACAATAATTACAGGTTTGATAAGTTGGGACTCCTACCAATCAGAACATTTTGAGGTTTGATGTCTCGATGAAGAACTTTAGTATCTTGGCTGTGGAGAACCTTCAGGCTACAGAGCACTTCTTTTACAATTTTCTTCAGGACCTTTAGCTGCTCAGAACTGTCTTCTGGCAAATGGTTCTGGATGTATTCCTCCAATGTGTATTCACAAAGTTGAAGGACAAGATATCCAAATTTGTCATCCTCTGCAAAGTCCACATATCGAACAATAGAAGGATTGTCAAGCTCAGGAAGGCGTAGAAATTCCTCTTCATTTTTTAAATCTTGATAATTGGACTTTAACATTCGCTTGACAGCTACCTCAGTGCCATCATCCCTCAGTCCAAGAAAAACTCGTGTTCCATCACTTCCTTTAGCTATCTCAAATTCTGCACTTTCACTAATGGTAAGGTTCCCCAGGTGATAAATGTTACTTGCTTCCATGCTAGCCAGTTTCTCTAGTTTGGGCTTCCAGCGTTGGCTGATTGAATGCCATTTTCTTGGCACTGGTATATCATCCGTGCATACTATAAATGGGCGCACAGTGGACTCTTGAACTGAGGTCTCTGAATTAAGTTTTAATGCTTGTACAGCATCATCTTTTGAGCTTGTTTCTTGCTGAATGGCTTTCTTTTTTTTCTTCTTCTTCTTCTTTTTTGACTTTGTTGATGACTTGCTCCCTCCTGCATCATCTAAAATACTTCCAGTCACTGGGCTTTGAGGACATCTGAGATTTGTGTCCAGTTTTTGCAGTTTCTCTTTGAGTACGTCATCTGTTCCTATGTCTACTACAAAAAGAACCTTCTCAGGCACTGAGGTTAATCCACATGACTTAACGTGCTCTGGGACAAACTCATATAGAGCAGCAAACAAATGGTAAGTAAGAATGCTAATATCTGTTGAGCCGTCAGGATTGGTGAAAGGCATAATTGCATTGCATAACTCTTCAAGTACAACATAGTTAAGACCATCAGCAGTAGGTTTTTGTTTTGAGAACTTGTCCATGGTCACACAAAGAGTACTTAGTGTAGGATGATTAAAAATATCTCCCTGCACTGTATTAGTGGGCTGAAAGCATTTGATCAGAATGGGTACGATCCCATTAAATATTTCAGGGGATATTTCTTTCATCATGCAAATTACAGCATGTAAGCTGCTCATAGCGAAAATCCTGTGTTCCATTGAAATTTTGGGAAAGCGTTTGATAAATCCATTGATGTAGATCTCTGATTTCATGGAGTCTCTCATCCACTTTATGCTACTTTGCCGATATTGTTCCTGTGATCTGCCAGTTACATTATTATATAGTTCAAAAAGTACAAGATGATTAATAGGATGTTCCTCAAGAAAATGTTCCTTGAAGCAATGGAAAACCTCTGGCTGAGACTTTTTGGGAACCATAGCAGTAAAATTGAAAAACATTCTACATTTCTTTACAGCAGCATTTTCTGCTGTTAAATTATTAATAAGAGTTTCTACTTTGTTATCAAAATCAGGGTTTAACCCATAATTTCTTCCAGGGTCAGCACCAGCTTCTAGAAGTACTTGGAACATGTCCAGTCTGTCCTTACTGGCAGCAAATTGTAATGGTGTAAAACAAAATTCTTTGTGACCATCTGGATTAGCTTTTGCAGCTAATAATCTTCTCACAATATGCAGTGGAACTCCCGGTGTAATTGCAGCATAATGCAGAGGTGTGAGGCCATTTGCAGACTTTATGTTGGGATCTCCATTTTCTCCCAGTAGAAAGTTACAAATCTCCTCATTCCCACATACAGTTGCTGCTGTCAGTAGAGAAACGTCATCATTCCAGTTTGCAGAAGAGTACAGTTCATTAATATTTACACCTCTTACAAGTTTCTTCAGTTTCTTCAGTTTGTTGTCAACTATGCATTGTATTAATGGACTTGTTGTTCTTGGCTCAACTTGAACAGGAACTGCCACCGCAAGTGGAAATGGTAATTGTATTTGGAATGCCATCAAGTCTCAAATATTCTGTTGAGATAAAATGGGGTGGCACTGATTTAGTTTATTCATTTACATCCATACTTTTTTTTACAAAAATAAAATCTGCATTCTAATAAACAAAAAAAAATTATTAAAAAATATTATTAATTCACAAGCCACAGAAATTACAGATTGTAATTAAATATTTCAAAAATAAGCCAGAGATCTTTATCTACAACAACAGCTTTTATTGAACAATTTATCCTGTTCTAATATGATGTGATTATTTTGTTTGAACAAGCACACATATCACGAATATTTAGACACTCAGTCATTGCAGATAAACATGATTTTCTGTTTGCTTTATTTGTCTTTCTAATTTAAAGCACATTTAAAAACAAAGAATGTTGACCAAAGTGCTGTGCAAAGTATTAAAGAATCCCAAAGATACAGACAAAATAAAACATAAAATAGAGACTTTATATTGAATCATGAGTTAAAACAAAAAAAGTTGTTTAAAGAATGACTTAAGACGTGATTCTGGGAGGACTTGATGTGGCTCAGCAACGAATTCCAGAGCCTAGGTCCAGCAACTAAGAATGTTGCTACCCTTTGTTCCTCAAAGGTTCTTAACAAAGATTAGATCTGTTTAATTTCCAAAGATATTTCCAAGTTAGAAATTTGCCACACTGATTTAATCTTGTGGCAATAATCTGTGCATCATTTTTGGCTCTGCTACTTAATGCCACTAGAGCACCAATTAGATTAAAAAGAAATTCAAGGTACATTTATGCTTCTAAGTTTGAAGCTTTTTAAAGTAGTAACAAAATAAATGTTGTTCCTACCTGGACAATTACAAGTTCAACACATCCTGCAACATTTCCTAACATTTTATAACTAGCTTAAATACCAATACCAATGCCATAACATAGAATTTGACTAATAGAATTACTTAGAGAATAAAGACTGAGCTAATCACACATAATTTATTATAAAGGTTAAATAATAAATTCTTTGGTCTACTTTCTTTTTGTTAGACCTCCATTAAATATGTATGCTCTAAAGCAGGCAGTTTTGCCAAAATAAAAATGCAGGAGATATTGTTGGCATTCTTCTAAGAAGAAAGACATTCCAAAGCCTGTGACAGCGGCTTCCTTATATCTGCAAATACATACAATTAATATTGTAGAAAAGAGAGAGAGAGAAAGAGAGAGAGAGAGAGAGAGAGAGAGAGAGAGAGAGAGAGAGAGGAAAAAGTGGAACCATTGTGCGAAAATTACTGTTTACTCTCAGCAAGTTAAATGCAACAGACCAATAGACACAATAAAAATTTAAAGACAGTAATATTAATTGTTTGTTCATTTCAGATGTCTACTTTGTAAATTTTGAATCACTGAGTGAGAATTTGCTGTTTTGCAAGTATGTTCAAACTAGAGCAGTGGATGAGCTGTTCAAGATTCTTGACAGGTACTTTACAAAGTTTGAGCTGAATTGGTGTTCTTTTTGTCTTGACTTGTTCATCGTTCTTGCCATTTGCAGTTGCTTTTTTTTTGCATAGATTACAAAGTTACAGTAAGTCAACGTGATAATTACACTTTTATTTTACATTTTTTTAACTTAATGCTAAATTAATGTTGTGATTTAAACTGACATTTCAATACAGTAGACATTTTTTAACTTTTAAGTATTTCATTGTCAGTTTTTGGGTTAATGGAGGTCAGGTGGAGCTTAAAAAGCCACCCTCCTCTAAAGTATGAGAACCACTGATTTAGACAGAGAGAGAGAGAGAGAGAGAGAGAGAGAGAGAGAGAGAGAGAGAGAGAGGAAATTTGTATATGGGCACTGGAGTGAACAAGTGACAAGACAGCGGAAGAGTGAAAGAGCGCGAACTCTCTTTCTTCTAAAAAACCAATCAGCTTTCTCTGTGGGTGGGTTTATAGACCAATCAGCTTTCTCTGTAGGCGGGTTTTACAGTCGACCTCTTTTTGTCTCGCTTCAATTCATCACTCAGTTCAGTAATGCAACTCAGACCACACTAAACATACTCCTGTTTAATGGGGTCAAAAACAAAGAAAGGTTTCCCCGTACTTTTTATCACAGTGATTTTTCTGATTACCTGCGTTGGAATAAATAAGTGTAAAATTCTTGTTTAGGAGTTTGAGAGTTTGTTTATTAGCAGATCTAACATTATTTACCTCTAAACAGCTATTAGATTGATGTCGGATCATTTCCAAAATGGCCAAATAGTAAAAGTTTAAGGGTCTTAAAAACAAATGACTGGATAGTGTTTATGCAGCCGGATCAAAGTGGATTTTAGCCGAGGTGTAAAATATGTCTGACCTGCATTACAAGTAGTTAATCTAAAAATATTTTGAGATTTAGAAATATTTAATCAGTGGCTTGTTTTATCTTTTTACAGAGTCACAGGTAAAGATTAAATAGGCTGAAAAAAATCAGTAGGAGTAAGCTTGTCCCTCTGCCAGCACCGCTGCTTACACTTATATTGTCAGCCCAGTGTTGGGTTTCCAACCACTGGCACAGGGACAGTTTCTACAAAAATTCAGACGTCAGTTTGCTAATAAGGTTTGAATGTTGTTGTTTTTTTTTATATTCTATATTTGCATGTAGTCTCACTCCCTATCCCATATTTTGTCTGGTGTCTAAAAAAACTGATCAGAAATCATTATAAAATGACTTATAATAACCGTACTTACTTATTTTTGCGGTGTCATTGCCGTTGTTTGCTTCTAAAGAAAAGTGTACATGAGTGTACAGGAAACACCCCTTTTTTTCTTTTCTTTTTTTTTTGGCGTGATGATGCAAAACTAGGAAGAGTTCATACCACATTCTTCTAGTGGAAGAACCAACAAAAATCACAAAACACTTTATTTGTGCAGCACTTTACTGATTCTCATTAATTCAATTCATAGATTCCAAGCATTTATTCCATTTCACGTTGTTATATATTTTGTTATTTCATTTAGTTTCTTTATTTGGTTTTATCATTGTATCACATGTCACTTTCACTTTTTAAAATTTGTACCACTCAGTATAACCAAAGAAAAAGTGCACTCTATATCTACAAGAACTTCATGGCCTTATAGGGAGTTTCATCTTCAACACAATGTTTCTGTCCTGGCCAATACAAGACTGATTATTAAAAAATAAAAAAATGTAAAAAATAAAAGTAAAAAGAGTTCTGCCACTATTAGATCTATAAACTAAAATGAAATACATCAACCTACTACAGGTTAGGTTAGGTTAGGTCAACTTTATTATCCCCAAGGGGCAATTTGTTTCACAGCCAGCAGAATCCATACACACAGCAACAAACAATACAGAGGAAGGAAAAAAAAAATGTAAATAAAATAAAAATATTTAAGTATTTAAAAACCCAATAGCAGCTGGTACAAAATAAATCTATTTGTCCTGCAAAGTGGTAAAAGATATCTATATGAAGAAGGTAACAATATAAAAAGATTCTGCAAGGGATGGCTGGAATCTCTTAATATTAACTCGGCCTTCCTCAGAGTTCTTGCTTTATACACACTGTTTAAATCCATCAGGTTGTTGCCGACAATCTTACCACACACTTTAACAATACCCTGAATTCTATTTCTATTTTTCAGATTAAGCAATCCATACCAACACACACATGTAAAAGTAATAACTGACTCAATAAAACAAGAATAAAACATTTTCATAAAAGTGCTATCTACATTAAAACCACAGAGTTTCTGTAAAAAAATACATACGCTGGTGGGCTTTTTTACAAACAGCATCCACATGAGCCCCAAAAGTCAACTTTTCATCTATTATAGTATCAAGATATTTAAAATGATGTACAATCTGAACAGCATGATCATTAATAACCACAGAAGAGATGGCTGTACGATTCTTCCTAAAATCTACAATCATCTCTTTAGTTTTTAATACATTAATGTCCAAAAAGGACAGTTTACACCAATCAATAAAATCTACCAGTACAGAACCGTGAACAGAATCCTCATTATCAAGGAGGGAAACGATCACTGAATCATCAGCAAACTTAATGATATGGCGCCTCTCAAGTTGAGAACGACATTCATTAGTATAAAGCACAAATAAAAGAGGTGAAAGAACACACCCTTGCGGTGACCCAGTAGAGGAAAAAAGTACATCAGACAAAACACTGTTCACCTTCACACGCTAAGACCTATTGGTTAAGAAATCCATCAGCCAACTTATCAATCCATAATCAATATTAAAAATACTCTTTAACCTTTCTGCTAGGATATGAGGTTGGATACAATTAAAGGCTGATGAAAAAATCAATAAAAACCAAACGTACAAAAGTTATTGCGCCCTCAAGGTGTGCCAAAATCATGTTTAATAGAGCACATATCGCATCATTAACTCCCCTACCTGACCTATAGGCAAACTGAAACGGATCAAGATTTGCCTGTACCATGGTCAAAAGCGCGTCCTTCACAATCCTCTGAAATGTTTTCATTATCAAAGAAGTAAGTGCTACTGGCCTGTACTCATTTAAAGATTTTGGTGCATTATTCTTAGGAACAGGTACGATAATAGACTCTTTCCAAAGACAGGGAACCTTATGGAGACTCAATGACATTTTAAAAATAAAACAAAAAATATCTGCAAGTTGTTCCGCACAATTTCTAAGAATACTTTTCCTCTCTCTTACACCTCGAAAAAGTTTTAAAACATTAACCCTATTCTGTTCCGGAGCAACATTATTAAACACTGCCAATTCCTGACTAAAATCATAACTATTAAAATGATTATAAATAACATTCAGATCATTAGAAAGATCAAAGTCAAGCTTCCCATCAAGAGAAATATTAAGTTTATAGAATTCATCCCCATCATGGATTTCACCCCCTCCCATGCAGAACGTGAATTCCCGGTTTTTAGCATATTTTCCACTTTGACCTTATTATTAAGCCTTGCCATTTTAAGTTGTTTTTTTACTTGTTTTTTTAATACCTTATACTGAGTCACATCACCTTGATTAAAACAAATATTTCTCTGAATAATTGTATTTTTTACCGATTTAGTGACCCATGGTTTATTATTCTGGTAAATGGCTATTTATTTCCTGGGAATAACTAGATCTTCACAAAATGTAATATAAGCTGACACCGTCTCTGTAAGTTCATCTAAATCTGCACAAGCATCAGTAAACACATCCCAATCTGTGCAGCTAAAACAGTCCTGGGTACAATTTATAGATTCAACTAAACGACGTTCCGGCTTAGTTTTCTTCAGGACCGATTTGTATAGTGTAACCAAGTGCACAACATTATGATCAGATGAACCCAAGGGAGCTCTACAAAGTGATTTGTAAGCTCCCTTAACAGACCTGTAACAATGATCCAAACATTTCATATAGCCTGTTAAACAGGTTACATACTGATAAAAACCACACAGAGACTTCTCCATATTACAGTGATTAAAATCACCCATAATAAAATTAGGTGCGTCTGGCGAGATCCCTTGAAGCCTTTGCACAGTTTTAACAATAATTCGGGTTGCAGATTCAGCGTTAGCTCTCGGGTGAATGTATACGAGCGTGATAAATATCTGGGGGAACTTCCTTAGGTAAGTAATAGGGTCGAAGGGAAACAGATAAGAGTTCAATGTCAGGAGTGCATAGTGTCTCCCTAACGACCACTGTATTACACCAACTTTTATTAACATAAAGGCATAATCCTCCACCAAGTGATTTACCCGTCACAGTGGGATCTCTGTCCACACGATAGGGTTCCCCAAATCCATCAATTTCCAAGTCGGAATAAAAGTCTTGTTTCTTGAGCCATGTTTCCGTGAAAGCAAGAAGACATGCTTCTCTAAACTCCTTCAGGAGTTTACATTTGCCCGAAGCTCATCCAGTTTATTTCGGGGTGACTGAACGTTAGCCAGCATAACAGTAGGAAGAGGAATGGCCTAGAGAATGGCCTAGTCTCTTCAATCTCTGACGCATACCGTCGCGACTCCCCCTCTTCCTCACCCCTTTCGGCTTGGATACACACTCTTGGTTTGCCGCGGTAAAATCGAACTGAACAACCTCTGCTGGGAACGCTGCCAGGGGATCCACACTTTCCTCTCCAGAGTTACGTAGTAGGAGAAGAAACTCGCGGCTGTACTGAAGAGATACACGGGGCTCGCAAAAAACACAAAAAAAGTGCAAAAAAAAAAAAAAAAAAAAAAAAAGTCATTAAAAAAAAAAAAAAAAAAAAAAATAAGTCATTGTTTCCAAACAATAAAAAATTCTAATAGAAAATAAAAAAATACAAAAAATAACAAAGATAACAAATAAAAAAAAAGCACAAAACAACAATAAACAAGCACAAAACCGCAAACAAACAAACAATAAACCACACTGCATGCTTCCCAAACTGCTGCTGCGTGTCACCATGCACAGCGCCACGCAGTACCTTACGTACTCCTTACGTACTCATTAAGAACACAGTTCGTGTTCTTAACAATGCTTATGATGAAATAAAGGTTTATGCTCTGATTCAACGGTGGTGTGTTCAAACATGTACAGTTGTGTTGGCCTTTGTTGATAACAGATGCATTTTAGGCTAGGCTAACCTGTTTTTCTCTGGATCTATCTCATTGTGATTCCTGGCTACGCTAGTGCTATTTGCTATAAACTCATGCTATTGGGTGTTATTTCTTTCTTTATTGCATGTTTCTTTATTGAATGTTAAAGATTACCAGTCACAGTTCTAGCTCGAATGGTGAATCAATGGTTGAAATGGGGCTCAACACTTGCAACTGGTGACACTGCAAGTGCTGGCTCTTGAACAAAGGCAGGAATCTACACAGGTCTTGGAGAGCAAATACTGTCTCTATTAGCTATCTTGGCTGTGAAGATCTTTCTTTAAAAATTTCCTTCAGGAACTTTAGTTTCTGTGAACTGTCTTCTGGCAAATGGTTTTGGATATATTCCTCCAGTGTGTATTCACAAGGTTGAAGGACAACGAAATCCAAATTTGTCATCCTCTGAAAAGTCCACATATCGAACAATAGAAGGATTGACAAGCTCAGGAAGGCGTAGAAATTCCTCTTAATTTTTTAAATCTTGATATTGGACTTCAACATTTCCTTGACAGCTACGTCAGTGCCATCATCCCTTAGGCCAAGTAAAACCTGTGTTCCATCATTTCCTTTAGCTATCTTGAATTCAGGGATTTGCTAATTGTAAGATTCCCCACATGGTAAAACTTATTTGCTTCCATGCTAGCAAGTTTCTCTAGTTTCGGCTTCCAGTGTTGGCTGATTGAATACCATTTTCTTTGCACTGGTGTATCATCGGTGTGTGCTGTTAATGGGTTTACAGTGGAATGTGACTCTTGAACTGAAGTTTTGCAGTATCGGAATGAAGTTTTAATGCTGTAAGTGTTGCAGTGTCCTCTTTTGAGCTTGTCTCTTTCTGGTTGTCTTTTTCCTTTTTTGACTTTGTTGATGACTTGCTCTCTGCTGCATCATATAAGTTACTTTGAGGACATTTGAGATTTGTGTCCAGGTATTGCAGCCTCTCTTTAAGTGTGTCATCTGTTCCTATATCTACCTAAAAAAGAATCATATCAAGCACACTTGTTTTACTTGTTATTCAGAGTTAACTGCTGGATTCCCAGGGGGATGTTTACCATTTCCTCACTGATATTGTGTGATACAAATACTTGTAGGTACAGCATATGTGTACTGAGTTGTACTCACTTTTTTCATATTTCTTCTCCTTTCCTTTACAGTGCCTTTAACCAAGGTTAATAACTTCTTGAATTAACTTGAAAACTCGTCCTTAGTTTAGCTTTTTATTAAAACTCTTCAGAACATTGCTTTTCTTACATAAAAAAAAAAAAAAGATTGTGCAGCATCCATTTGATTATAAGTTTGAATAGAACTATATAGAATCGGGGATGTATTCTTTCATAAATTTTGTTCTCTTCTGCAGGTGGCGCTGAACAGCAGTAAAGGGAGAAAACATCAGCAGTGATGGTGTGGATTAATGGCAGCATATTTGTCTAATATGTCTAAATTGTCGAAAAAACTCTCTTAGATGGAATGAGGAAGAAACCTTGAGAGGAACCAGACTCAAAAGGGGAACCCATCCTCATTTGGGTGACATCAAGAGTGTGATCATAAATCTTTCAACAATACAGAACACTGGAGAGTGAGAACTAACATGATTACTGGAGTATAAGATTAAAAGTGATGTTCTTTCTGCAGTCTTATACAGTCTATATGGTTAGTAGCTCCTAGTTTTATGAGCTCAACATTTGTGATCATCACAGATCCAGCATCAGCTTCTCCATGCCAGAGCCTTTAAACACTCCAAGAGGTCCAATGTCAAAAACACACATGTAGCAGGATCCTACTGCAGTATCTCTGTATGTATCACCTTTTATCCAGAAATCCTTTGTTTTGCTGTCTTCTGTATTGTTCCATTCTATAGTGTGAATTACTCTCCACCGTTGCTCTGCTTTTCCTACATCCCCCCTATAGAGGTGGAGAAATTGTAGATTTGTTGATACAGCACCAAATTCTACAGCATCAAGGGGCAAAAGATTTTCATCACAAAGGTAACGACGGACGCATCCCTCACGGGGTGACAAGCATTCATCAAGGTCAGTGGGACAAGTCATTGTTTATGGCACATAAACTGCTTGAAAATGATGGCCATGTTCTTGGCACTGGAACACTTTAGACCTTAGAGGTCGCCACGTGTTGGTCCGTATGGACAACACATCGGTGGTCTTGTACATCAACCACCCCATCAAGCCCCCTCTACAGGCTGGCACGGCAGATCGTCCTATGTTCCCAGGGAAAACTCCTCTCATTGAGAGCGGTTTATATCCTGGGCCGGTTAAACTGTGGTGGAGCAGATATGGCAGAGATATTAAGAGCCCAGGTGGATCTGTTGCGACTCGGAGAGTTTGCACTGTCCCCTCTGGTTCTCCCTTTCTTACCCAGCCTTGTTGGGGCTGGACGCAATGGTGAGGATGTGGCTGGGGCTACATCTGTACGCTTTTCCCCCCATCACGCTGCTCCAGTGAGTTCTAGAGAGAATCCTCCATAAAGAAGCATGCCTTCTCCTGGTGGCACCTCGGTGGCCAGGCAGACTGTGGTTTATGGAACCTGCTGTCCCTCCTCGAGGGACCTCTTTGGAAAACTCCTCCCAGGATGGATCTCCTCTCACAGGAAGGGGGAACCCTGGTTCACCCCTGCCCAGAGTTATGGAAGCTGTGGCTGGCCCCTGTGGGGGTGCAGTTCCTAGCAGCTGATATCTCTACTCTACTGGTAGAAGAAGCCATTCTCCATTCCAGAGCTCCCTCCACGAGGAGGTTGTATAATGCTAAATGGCATCTGTTCGCTATGTGGTGTTAGCATCTTCAGTTGGACCCAGTTAACTGCCTGGTTGGTTCACATGGCCACATACCTCCACAGGACGAGTCCATGGAGGAAGTAGGAGCAACTATTTGTCTGCTATAGCCCTCAAAGGAAAGGTTTCCAAGGAGGCTCAATAGATGGATTGTGGATGCCTTTTGTCTGTGCCTTCTGATTTACCCACTCCTTTCGGAGTTAAGGCTCATTCCACCCGGGGTATGGCAGCCTCTACGGCCTGGTTCGCGGGAGAGTCCCTCCAGGACATTTGTAACGCTGAGGGTGGTCCACCCCGCTGACCTTTGTCATGTTCTACGAACTCGACATCAGAGCCACTTCCGGCTCCTCTGTCCTGCATGCAGGTTGTGCTCAACACATTAGGCAGGGACTGGTCAGTATGGCATGATTGGACACTTGTTTCTAAAGCGTTTTCGATGCAGCTCGAATGTTCACTTACTGCCTAATATACCACCCAGGGAACCAGGGTTACCTATGTAACTAAGTGACGATTTGTTCATTGTTGAAATGACAAAAAAAGCTACTTGACTTTGTCCAGAAATTTGAAGTAAACATAGCAATGATTGACCAGCTACTATATTTATAATTCCTGCAAAAGTGGAAATGATTTGTGAGAGCTTCTTGCTGTAATATTTGATGACTATGCAGAGCTGTTTTCTAGTCGTGGAATCAGCAATCATCAAGTGAGTATGGTCCACTTGCTATATCCTTCAGAAGCTCTTCATGCGCTACTGGTGCTACTGCCTAATTAATTAGTGCTGTGCATTTTGCTCAGTGTAAACTAATACCTTGCTTAAAAAATCCTTCAACAACACTTCCTAAATGATCAGCAGTTAAAATGCTTCAGTGGCAAGTAGCGTCTGTGTTTTGTGTTGTTTTCTGTTGACATGAGAGCCTTTTAATCCAGATGTCTCCACAATTTGTGTCCTCAGTGTTTGCATACAGCATGTAGGATTTACCTTCATGTGTAACTCTGAAGGAGATCTCTAATAAGACAGCAGCACCTGAATAACATGATGTGCTTCAGCTGCGGGTGTTCAGTTCAGTGAAACTATGTTAATGGTATCTTCCCAGCTCACGCTCAATGTTCTCATTAACTATGAGCACAGGATGTTTAAAATCGTTACAGAAATCTCATGCTCAGTCAGTTCACCCATCAGGCATTTCTCCTTTACGAACACTAACAGTGACATCATGTTCACATTATGAAACCCACCCACTTAACTACAGTAATTAAGGAAAGTTAGATTAGCAATGGTGAATTGGCATAAAAGTAAAAAAAAAAAAGTGTGCATAGGATACAAGTAATTGTATCGCAATGCATCGTTTGTAACATATTTGCATCGGCAAAAAACTATTTATTATGTATATTAAGATTAAAAACCGATTGGCAGAAAAAAGCCAAGAACCCATGAATGCTGTAAGTAACGAGTAAGAACACTGAAGCTAGCGTTTTACACCACAAATGCTACTTAAACCGAACAGTCATAACATTGACTTTATAACATTACGACCAGTGAAGTAAATAACACCGAGTATCTCTCAATCATGGCACCTGTTAATGGGTGGGGTATATTAGGCAGTAAGTGAACATTTTGTGCTCGAAGATGATGTGTTAGAAACAGGAAAAAGGGAGAGCGTGAGGATTTTGCGAGTTTGATGAGGGCCAAATTGTGATTGCTAGATGACTGAGGGATGTTCCCGGTCTGCAGTGCTCAGTATCTATCAAAAGTGCTCCAAGGAAGGAACAGTGTTGAACCGGGTCATGGGTGGTCGAGTCTCATTATAGCACATGGTGAGTGAAGTCTGTCCTGTGTGTTCCGATCCAACAGACGAGCTTCTGTAGCTTAAATTGCTAAAAAAAAAAAAAAATCCTTTTAATGCTCAATAGATCAGGACTGTATTGGCAGCAAAAGGTGAACCAACAGAATATTAGGCAGGTGGTCATGTTATGCATGATAATTTTATATACAGTATATCTCACCGCACAGTGCACCCCGTGTCTGAGTTAAACACTGGTGCTTGACATCTGATTGTATTCTGGTATTGCTACGACTTTACAAGATTGTACTTCTCTAATATCCTCCTTATCTGGTGATTAATCTCTGCTAATTGGTCTCTTCTAGGCCATGGCTGGACAATATTTCTTCCAGTAAAAACTTTATGGTAACTTATGCAAGCTGTGGCAATGACAATTTAGAGATGCAAAAATCAGTTTTGGTTTAGAAAATACATTTACAGTAATTATTAAACAGTTGCACTTTAAACATTAAACTATTTGACAATAATTACGTATTGTATCTCTATTAATTGCAACATCCTCAGAAAGTGCAGGGAGGCTAAGCAGCACCCGTAGCAGGGCCATAGGGAGGCTGGGCAAAAGTTTTGCTTAAAACAAGGCATAATGGGAGATGTGGACCAATACCAGCAACTGGTGGCACTGCAAGTGTTGGCTCTTCACCAATAGGAAGCCATTCACACAGGTCTTGAAGAGCAGACTAGAAGTTCATTGCTTTAGAAATAAGTGCTTGGTAGTTCTGTATTCTTTTTTTGTTGAACTACAGGTTTAGGGAGAGCACAGGATTTCCTGGGTGGCATTATTGTTCTGTCAGGCTCAAACAGAGGTCAACAGTGAGCGGCAGGAGCACTAGCAGTCTGCTATTGGGAGGTGTGAGAATTCACAAACAAACTCAAATGTTAGGAAATGCATAGTTTTTATTTTAAAATGTTCAACAAGCATGAAAGAGGAAATATAATTCACAATCGTAGGTCAAAATAAAATACAGCAAAATGGCAAAGCATAAAAAAAAGGCAACATTCAAAAAAGGTACTCAGGAACGAAAAAAAGAGCAAAGCCAAAAACAAACTCAAAGTATAAAAGTAAAATAATCACAGGAAACAAACCACACAACTTTAACAATAAAGCAAAATGGTTGCTACACAAGAGGAATTTAAATACACACAGGGATAACAAGGCTCAAATTGAAACAATAGGAAACTAATTAAAATGGTGACACAAATGGTAATACAATGGTGACATCTAGTGCAGAAAACAGAGAAGCCCAAAGGAAAAAACGGTAGAAACCTCCAGATCCTGATAAATTGGGCATTTTATAAGTGGTCATGTCCCCCAGTATCCCCGTATAAATTATTTTTAAATGATATACAGATAGTGCTGAGAACTGATTTGACCGCACCAGTGCAAGTCAAGTCAGGTTTATTTGTATAGCGCTTTTCACAACAGACATTGTCTCAAAGCAGCTTTACAGAAATCAACAGTCAAGATGAATGATGTGTATGTGTCCCTGATGAGCAGTCGTGGCAACTGTGGCAAGGAAAAACTCCCTTAGATGTAATGAGGAAGAAACCTTGAAAGGAACCAGACTCAAAAGGGGAACCTATCCTCATTCGGGTGACATCAAGAGTGTGATTATAAATCTTTAAACAATAAAGAACACTGAAGAGTGAGAACTAACAGGAGAACTGGAATGTGAGATTATAAGTAATGTTCTTTCTACAATCTTTTACAGTCATTTGTGGTTATAAACCTAGAAGCTACTGAGCAACTCATAAAATAGCTCAACACAGATCCAACACCAGCTCCTCCATGCCAGAACCTTTAAACACTCCAGGAGGTCCAATGTCAAAACAAAGTAGTGCACATTTTAGCACTCCAGAGAAAAATTCACATTTTTAACATGGAATATTCTCTTATAATCCAAACACACAAACTGATGACATTTAAAAAAATATTTCATGCTTTTTAGTTATTTCCTGTTAAATTGCTGGTACTGTACGAAGCCATTTTCTCAGACTTGGTCTGGAGTTCCATCCTCTTTTTTTCGCAAACTTGAAAGCGTTTCCAAAAAGATCAGGAAATAATGTCATCAAGTTGAACTTCTCTGCATCCTCAGGGCTATTGAAACGAAACAAAATTAATTACATGTGACACAGTACAAAATGTTTTTCTCAGTAATGAATATATTCTGTAGCACTCACTAATGTTCATGCAGATTCCGTATGAAGCGCAGCAGCCCCAGTGTGTTCTCCGGATACGCCTTCTTCTTACCATCCAATTTTTGTACAAGCTCACAGGGAAACTGAGAAATACAGGCATTATAGAAAACCATGTATTTTTATAATGCACAAACAAGTATTCTGTTGTTTCATGAATCATATTTTCATGAGGGGATCACTGATACATGCTACGACACGACAACAAGTTTAAACATGTTTGCAAATCTTTAAACAGAATGAGGTTAAACAGGTAAACAGTTGACTTTTTCAGGTATAACTTGTATTACAAATGAATAATATATTCTTATAACATATATAATATATCCACTGTTTCAAAAATGAATTATTGCAGATTACTACACACATGCCCTGATTAAACTGTAGCAAACAGATATACAATGAAACACAATCTACTGTACATTTTGTTGTACTGTTTAAAGTGGTTGCACTCACTTTAGTTTTCCAGTCTGAGAAGCTTTTCTCCACTGTAATAGCCTCTATAGCAGAAAGAAGGTCTGGCTCAGCGTTGCGGCAGTTCTCCACATCTTTTTCATTCCCCAGCCTTTTTAAGTACTCCACTTTCCTAAAAATTATATATGAAACAAAACTCAATTTGGGCAGGTTTTGAATAAAATCTAATAAAATGGAACTTTGTAAACACTGCAATATCAGTCTGTATTAAAGAAAGAAGAAATAAATGGCAAACTACCAAATCTAGTTTCTACTACATTTTCACACACTTTTGTTTAATAAAAATAATCAGCTCAGCACATAAATTCATTATGCAAAATGCAATAAAAACGCTAACAAAAGAACAAAAGTTCTAGTAAATACTAGAGTTGAAAATCTTTGAATAGAAAATCCGAATGAAATATGAAAACATTCGCTAGTGATTTGCAAAAATTTAGCAAATTATGCTCAATTACTTTCCTGGTAATTGTTACAGTGGATCTGGAGTCAATACCAGGAATAGTTTGTACATCATCATGAATTTATTACTGATGGGATACCACTTAATTACAGGGCACTATGCACACACATTCAACAACTCACTTTGCACATTTGGGCAATCTGGCAAAGAAAAATTTAATAAGGAAATACAAGTAACATCCGAGATAATGTTACTCGTCACTCACTTGATGATTTGTTTGTTATGTTTTAATATAATTCAATTGATTTTTATTTGTATAGCGCTTTTAACAATAAACATTGTCTCAAAGCAGCTCTTACCATGCATCTGTCCAAAAAAATGGGTGGCAAAGAGTCTCCTCTACATTAGGTCGGTTCTTTGGGTCATGACTGATCATCCACTCCACTAGGTCTATCGCCATTTCATCCTCCAGGTGTTCCAAAGAATATGTGCCTTCAAAAATATTATATTCACACCGGACACCTTTGCCAAATGGATGATGTCCACAAGAGAGGATGTAATACACCAACATTCCTGCAACCTAAATTAATTATAAACAAAAAGATTTAAAGCCAAACCCTTTTTACTATTTAATATGGATGCTGTTAAATTTTCTAACCTGAATATCAGAACTCCTCTTGTAGCCACGGTTACTGTCCTCATCAACAGTTTCGCTGGGTTTCCAACATTTTGTTCCAGCAGCATTAGTGCGGCAAGTCGTTTCTCCCAACTTCAGCCTTCGACTTATGCCAAAATCAGCTAATCTTGCCTTTCCAGTTATATCTGTAAAATAATATATACTATTAAATCTGCATGCATTTACCAGTGATCATTTCACAATTAATATAGAAAGGTTTGATAAGTTAGGACTCCTACCAATCAGAACATTTTGAGGTTTGATGTCTCGATGAAGCACTTTAGTATCTTGGCTGTGGAGAACCTTCAGGCTACAGAGCACTTCTTTTACAATTTTCTTCAGGACCTGTAGCTGCTGTGAACTGTCTTCTGGCAAATGGTTCTGGATGTATTCCTCTAGTGTGTATTCACAAAGTTGAAGGACAAGATATCCAAATTTGTCATCCTCTGCAAAGTCCACATATCGAACAATAGAAGGATTGTCAAGCTCAGGAAGGCGTAGAAATTCCTCTTCGTTTTTTAAATCTTGATAATTGGACTTTAACATTCGCTTGACAGCTACCTCAGTGCCATCATCCCTCAGTCCAAGAAAAACCCGTGTTCCATCACTTCCTTTAGCTATCTCAAATTCTGCGCTTTCACTAATGGTAAGGTTCCCCAGGTGATAAATGTTACTTGCTTCCATGCTAGCCAGTTTCTCTAGTTTGGGCTTCCAGCGTTGGCTGATTGAATGCCATTTTCTTGGCACTGGTATATCATCCGTGCATGCTGTAAATGGGCGCACAGTGGACTCTTGAACTGAGGTTTTTGCGGTATCTGAATTAAGTTTTAATGCTTGTACAGCATCATCTTTTGGGTTTGTTTCTTGCTGAATAGCTTTGTTTTTTTTTTTCTTCTTCTTCTTTTTTGACTTTGTTGATGACTTGCTCCCTTCTGCATCATCTAAAATACTTCCAGTCACTGGGCTTTGAGGACATCTGAGATTTGTGTCCAGTTTTTTCAGTTTCTCTTTAAGTATGTCATCTATTCCTACGTCTACTTCAAAAAGAACCTTCTCAGGCACTGAGGTTAATCCACGTGACTTAATGTGCTCTGGGACAAACTCATATAGAGCAGCAAACAAATGGTAAGTAAGAATGCTGATATCTGTTGAGCAGTCAGGATTGGTGAAAGGCATAATTGCATTGCATAACTCTTCAAGTACAACATAGTTAAGACCATCAGCAGTAGGTTTTTGTTTTGAGAACTTGTCCATGGTCACACAAAGAGTACTTAGTGTAGGATGATTAAACATATTTCCCTGCACTGTATTAGTGGGCTGAAAGCATTTGATCACAATGGGTACGATCCCATTAAATATCTCAGGGGATATTTCTTTCATCATGCAAATTACAGCATGTAAGCTGCTCATAGCAAAAATCCTGTGTTCCATTGAAATTTTGGGAAAGCGTTTGATAAAACCATTGATGTAGATCTCTGATTTCATTGAGTCTCTCATCCACTTTATGCTACTTTGCCGATATTGTTCCTGTGATCTGCCAGTTACATTATTATATAGTTCAAAAAGTACAAGATGATTAATAGGATGTTCCTCCAGAAAATGTTCCTTGAAGAAATGGAAAACCTCTGGCTGAGATTTTTTGGGAACCATAGCAGTAAAATTGAAAAACATTCTCCATTTCTTTACAGCAGTATTTCCTGCAGGTAATTTATTCATAAGAGTTTCTACTTTGTTATCAAAATCAGGGTTTAACCCATAATTTTTTCCAGGGTCAGCACCAGCTTCTAGAAGCACTTGAAACATGTCCAGTCTGTCGTTAGTGGCAGCGAATTGTAATGGTGTAAATTGATGTTGTGGATGACCATCTGGATTAGCTTTTGCAGCTAATAATCTTCTCATAATATTCAGTGGAACTCCTGGTGTTTTTGCAGCATAATGCAGAGGTGTGAGGCCATTTGCAGACTTTATGTTGGGATCTGCATTTTCTCCCAGTAGAAAGTTACAGATCTCCTCATTCCCACATACAGTTGCTGCCGTCAGTAGAGAAACGTCATCATTCCAGATTGCAGAAGAGTACAGTCCATTAATATTGTTTCCTTTAACTAGTTTCTTCAATTTCTTAAGTCTGTTGTCAATTATGCATTGTATTAAGGGATCTGTTTCTCTTGGTTTAACTTCAACAGGAACGGGAACAGGAATTTGAACAGGAATTGAAACAGGTACAGAAAATTGAATTTGGAACGCCATTGATTGTCAAATGTTCTGTTGAGATAAATTGCAGTGGCATGGGTTATCATTTCAGCTTTATGTCTTTTCATCCATATAATATAGAGCATGACTATATAGTTCACAAGCTAACATCATGTTCTGTTTGCTTTTAATGCTATCATCAATATTGAAAATGGTTCCTAACTTTGTAAATTATTTCTAAATAAAAACTTTACATAAGAGGATCTTATTGCTTATGTGACATTTATTCAATCTCCCAAAGGGACCAGTGAAAGTTTTTATCTGAATTTGATTGTAGATTGAAAATTGTAAACACTTGTATCGGAAGAAAATGCTAATTAAATAAATACATTTAATTATTAGTTAAGTAATTGCTTATTCATCACTCTTGCTAGGTATGGAAAATCTCCCAACTGCAAGGACATTGTGTTTACTGTATACATTCACTGTATGTTGGATATGTTGAACTGGAAAATACTTTAACACACCATATTTTTATACATCTCTATTAAACTAAAAGAAAAGCACCAGGAAGTACAGTACAGACCAAAAGTTTGGACACACCTTCTCATTCAAAGAGTTTTCTTTATTTTCATGACTATGAAAACTGTAGAGTCACACTGAAGGCATCAAGGGCTATTTGACCAAGAAGGAGAGTGATGGGGTGCTGCGCCAGATGACCTGGCCTCCACAGTCACCAGACCTGAACCCCATCGAGATGTTTTAGGGGTGAGCTGGACCGCAGAGTGAAGGCAAAAGGGCCAACAAGTGCCAAGCATCTCTCAGGGAACTCCTTCAAGACTGTTGGAAGACCATTTCAGGTGACTACCTCTTGAAGCTCATCAAGAGAATGCCAAGAGTGTGCAAAGCAGTAATCAAAGCAAAAGGTGGCTATTTTGAAGAACCTAGAATATGACATTTTTCAGTTGTTTCACACTTTTTTGTTATGTATATAATTCCATATATAATTCCACATGTGTTCATTCATAGTTTTGATGCCTTCATTGTGAATCTACAATTTTCATAGTCATGAAAATAAAGAAAACTCTTTGAATAAGAAGGTGTGTCCAAACTTTTGTTCTGTACTGTATATGCTAATCATTAAACTTGGTGTAAATAAGGCAATGCCCATAAAGCTCGACTTTGACTATAGTATAGTCTAATGATTGATACACACTTATTAATGTTAACAAACATCAATGCATCATAACAAATAAATTGGTTAAACTCGGAAATGATGGTGAATTGGAATACATAATTTGAGACTGCATAATTTGACAGCATTTGTTTCATCCCCTGGGGATGTAGTAGAACAAGAGATTTGCAATAAAGGGCACATGAGAAATCTGCAAGAAATGATTTCATGTGATCAAATCAACATGAACCAGAATCTCATAGGAATGTTTCCAACAGCTTGTGGAATCAATGCAATGAGGAACTGAGCAAATGTTGGACCTACCCATATCAAGTGTTTATATGTTCTGTATGACCTGCGTTATAGCAGCTACACAGTTATGATACATTATGTACGCGTCGAAATAAATTACAGTAAAGAATAAATCGGCGGAAGTGATTTTTTTTTTCATCTTCTCGCGCCATCTAGAGAACTAATTTACACAGTGCGATTGGACACAAAAATTGTAGGACAAGTAAAAAACAGCAGTGTGTCCGCCTTTCCTGAACTAAACCTAAACCTAAACCTTAACAGTGCGCATTATTTAGTCTTGCATAAAAGCGGACATAAATCGAACAATCATATCGATTAATAATAACCATACTTACTTATTTTCAAAGTGTCATTATGAGTTGATGATTCTAAGCAAAAAGTAGATTCAAAGAAACAATGTAAACTGCTGGACACGTCCTCAGACACGTCCCTCCTCTCCTCCACGGAAGTTCCGGTGTCGGAATCTCCGGTTTTATTGATAGTGGCTCCCTGACACGCGCACATTACATTCATTACAATAATCCATTTCAAAAAGAAGCACAAATACAAAAGCCCAGTTCACCGTACCCCTGTTTGAGAGATGTCAAAAAGGGTTTTGCAACCTGGCTGAAATCAGCAGGGTGGACT
Source organism: Silurus asotus (assembly GCA_024362625.1). NCBI lineage: Eukaryota > Metazoa > Chordata > Actinopteri > Siluriformes > Siluridae > Silurus > Silurus asotus. Next base: position 209,959 of record MU550684.1, read on the forward strand.
GTCTGGCTTGTGAATGTCCTTTTCTGCCATTATACAACGGGAGATATTGTCATGATGAAGGAAACAGGAATACCGAATGAGTATGCGCTTGAGCCTGGAGAAGCCGCATTTAGATCAGGGGTGTCAAAATATATGTTTGACAAATAATATATACAAATATACAAATAATATATATTTGTATATTTGCCCCGCGAGATCATATCACATGTGTATTAGAGCTGCCAGCCAGTATATAGCGCATACACCGCTAATACTACAAATCCCAGAATGCTTTGTTGGTGCGTTAGCGCGTCAGTCGAGTCCGCTGAAAAACTCCGCGTAATCAGCGCTGAATTTACCGGGTGATTTGCCGAATTTTAAGCCCAGAAATGCAGAATTGAACTGCTCAGTAATCCGTTTGTGTTTGACGTGGAAAGCGCAACCAAATGGAGCTGATTGAACTCCAGTGTATGACACTCTCAAGCTAAAGTACTACTCTGTTTGTGCTGCACAGTTTCCCTGTTTCTCCCCGACACACTGCTCCAACTCCGTGCCCAAGCTGCTCAAACACTCTCTATGTTCACCAGCACATATCTATGCGAGAAACTGTTCTCTTTAATAAGGATGAACAAAACACCACTCAGGAGTCTCACTGATGAAGATCTTCACTCAATCCTGAGGATTTCCTTAGCTCAGAGACTAAACCCAGACATGAGCTCAGCTCAGAGACTAAACCCAGACATGAAGCTCAGCTCAGAGCCTAAACCCAGACATGATGCTCAGCTCAGAGCCTAAACCCAGACATGAAGCTCAGCTCAAAACCTAAACCCAGACATGATGCTCAGCTCAAAACCTAAACCCAGACATGATGCTCAGCTCAGAGCCTAAACCCAGACATGATGCTCAGCTCAGAGACTAAACCCAGACATGATGCTCAGCTCAGAGACTAAACCCAGACATGATGCTCAGCTCAGAGCCTAAGCCCAGACATGATGCTCAGCTCAGAGACTAAACCCAGACATGATGCTCAGCTCAGAGACTAAACCCAGCTCAGAGACTAAACCCAGACATGATGCTCAGCTCAGAGACTAAACCCAGACATGATGCTCAGCTCGGAGCCTAAGCCCAGACATGATGCTCAGCTCAGAGACTAAACCCAGACATGATGCTCAGCTCAGAGACTAAACCCAGCTCAGAGACTAAACCCAGACATGATGCTCAGCTCAGAGACTAAACCCAGACATGATGCTCAGCTCAGAGACTAAACCCAGACATGATGTTCAGCTCAGAGACTAAACCCAGACATGATTCTCTTTAATAAGGATGAACAAAACACCACTCAGAAGTCTCACTGATGAAGATCTTCACTCAATCCTGAGGATTTTGGCTTGAACCAATGTGCATCAGAGTAAATTAGAGTGTAAAAACTGAGTTTAAATAAATGTTGTCTTTATGCACCTTTTCTACTCCAAGGCATGAACTGTTAATAGCTGAAAAATTGCTTTTTTAATTGAAGGAAATTATTATTATTATTGGTTGTTTTGTTGTTGCCCTGTGAAAAAAGGTTTACATTAAAAAGGAAATAGAAAGACTATAGATAGAGAGAGAAACAGACATAATACCGAAACGAATACCACTGATGTGTGTTTTATTTCAAATGTAATTTCTCATCTGTTTATAATTAAAAACTTTGGTTGTTCCAGATTCAATGTTTATGCAAAACTTAAGTTTGTTTCCATATGAAAAGGTTCAACATTACACATCTGGAGAGACGGAAAACATGCACAACTGCAGTCAATTTTTCAATAAATATCAAGTTTGGCCCGCGACTTCTTCCCAGTTTTTAATATTGGCGAACTGTGAATTTAAGTTTGACACCCCTGATTTAGATGATCAGAAATCTGGTCAACTTTATGTAAAAGTTCCTCTAACTGTAGCACTGACACACAATTTGTCCTCCCTAAAAATATTGGGACAACAAAGCAGCGTTGTGTTATAGGTACAGTGAACACTTTTTGGTTTATGTGTTTAGTAGATTAATACACAGTATTTAAAAAAAAAGCTGTTTATATTTACATTAAGATCATTTGTTTGAACAGTTAATAGCATTACATGCCTACTCTGGGTTTGAGCTCTTGGTTTCACCTGTGAAGACTTTGTTTGTTGTTTAAAAAAGGATCAATCAAATAGAGCTCTCAATAGGAGAGAAACAAACCCCACTGAAGCTGAGAAAAGAGGGAGTATCAAACAGAGCCATTTGCACCAGCAAAACAATTTGTAATGACCTGAAAAGGAAAGAAGCCACTGGTGTACAATCATACATGTTAGCAAAGGAAAACAACAGCAGTTGATGACTGAAACAGTGCTGTGAAGAAAAATCGAATGAAGATAACAAGCCAAGCAAAAATATAAAGGCCTTATTGCACAATATGCAAAACCAGTCATCTGCAGAATCAGAATGCCATATTGTTATTTGCAAAATAATCAAACAAAGGTTCTGCACCCAAGATTATCTTTTATCAAATTGACAGAAATGATGAAGTATGGGTAAAGAAAGGATCTGCTCATGAGTAAAACATACAAGCTATTACTTTTTAAGATGTGCAATAACTCTATCTGTGTACAATATTATGTGCAATATTACCAGCAATTTATGTGCAATACTACCTTAAACTACCTACTGACTTAAAAAGCGTACTTTAGTTTTTTCTTATTTGTATTGTTACATTGAACTGTATATATACTGGTATTGTAGTATATGTATATTATTATTTTTTTTGTTATTTGCAAAATAATCAAAAAAAGGTTCTGCACCCAAGATTATCTTTTATCAAATTGACAGAAATGATGAAGTATGGATGAAGAAAGGATCTGCTCATGAGTAAAACATACAAGCTCATTGGTCAAGCACATTGGAGGTAGTGTCATGGCTTGGTCTTGCATGTCTGCTTCTGGATCAGGATCTGTAATGTTTATTGATAGTGTAACTCATGAGAATGTGTTGAACAGTCTAAAGAAACACTGTGTCACAACGTGCCAATTTATAGATAATTCATCAAACTAATTTTGAGGAACTTTAATATGTTGGGTGAAAGTGTGTCGTGGTTTGAATAAAAAATATGACATATTCCATAGTATTCACAATAAAAGTAAATACCAGCTGTATATTGTTTCATACGAGCAGTGTGTGCCTGTGAAAACCCTACACAGAGATCAACCCTACAGGAAAGTAAACAATATTAATTAGCATTTACTTTTATTGTATTAGTATTCAAAAATGTACAGAACATTCAAACACAAAAGCAATGTTTCAGAATTAAGCAAAATAAATAGCATTGGGGGAAAAAAAATGTACAGTAAATATTAAAGTGGAACTTTGTAACTAGTATGTTTTCTACTAAAATTCAGAAAGTTTTAACTCTTATGCTATTACAATCTGCAAAGGTCTGTCAGAGTTTACAATCCACGTCTTTATGCAGCTAAATCATTTTTATATAAAACACCAATTTTTCAAAGTATGTTTGACATTCAGTACTTTTACATAAATCACTGACATAATCATCACTGATCAATTAAAATACAAAAGGCAGAGTAGTAGGAAAAATGTAATGAGTAAGTAAAGTAATGCATGATTAAAACTTTGTGCTTTTAAGATTTTCCCTGTAATTTTGTTGTTGTTTTATTTTGTGTTTTAAACAAAAGGTATTCCACTGATCTTACAGTAATTCTCTCAGTTCAGATCTTACATTAGAAACAGTGATCAAAGCGTTTGTGTAAGTGTAAGAGACATTCAAAAGTCTGGAGGAAGACGAGTATTTATGCTATAATACACATCACTTCATGTTTAATTACATAACAAAAGGGCTCAATCAGATCGTAACATTCAGCACTTCTAAAATAAACTACAGTCGTAAATGTCATTAGGAGAAGCATTAACACTGCCCTCTAACGGATAAACTCGATACTACAGTTTAGGCAGAGTATACGGGAAGTTTGTGCATGAACAAAGGACTTTTTTTTATTTTCCATGGAAATGAGAGAGGAAAATGTATCCAATGCTCAGACAGTGGACTTAATATGTAGTGTCTCAAGATTCAGGACATGGTTATATAGTTGGTAAAAAAAAAAAAGTTTCATTATTTACTAAATGACTATACATGCCTAAAGGATTTTATGGGTGTCATAGGCACAGATTAGATATAAATTATCAAAAGGATCCAAAGCTATGTCCCTGGATCCTCTGTCTTTTTTACTCTATAGTGCATATACTTATTCAAAGAAAAGTAATATTAATAACAGAAGAGTTCAAACTGTTGTATTTGTATAGTTTTTGTATGTGTAATGGAGTCTTAATGCACATTGGCCAATGTTAAAATGTAGGGATTGATAAGGATAAATGGAACAAAAGAATATGTTTGCATTTATTGTAAAAAAGTCACATTTATTTATTTTTGTTTTCCTGTAAAATAGTATTTAATCAAACCTAATTTGAGTTTATGCTGACTATGTACATTTACATATACATTTCAGCATTTAGCATGTAATAGTACACAACTGGTTTTGAATGATCAGATTCTATATTCAGCAAAAATATAGATGTTGTCACTGTTTTTTCAACATCTTTTTTTTCAGCATGCATGGTTTGAAATCTCCTTTGCAACGGTATCATGCAGGTGCCGCAGCACAAATACTGAAGGAATGGAAAGACTTTAGAGATTATTGTTAAATATGCATATGACTCGGCAGCTCTGCTCAGAGCTATGTTCCCTTAATGAATATCCTTATTTTTTTTCAACTGGGTGGAAAGACATCTCCGCTAAAAAGATGTCTAAAAAATGACACAAAGCAGAAATACAAATAAATGAACAAATCGAATACAAATGCATGAATTAACATGCACATAAATTAACATTATAGACCTGATAAAACCACAAAACTACAAATTATTTCGAAGTCACGGCCATCATTTTGAACCCTTCCTTGGAAAATATTCAATTTTAAATGGAAGACATTGTAGGATGTAGAAATGCTTCCATTCAACATTTAATTTTACATGCTGTCTATAAGACCTCAAAGGCTCAGATCGATAATGATGTGCTCAAATATCTGAGTGCTTCCCTTGAAGCTGGAGGCAAAGATGAAGTCCCTGCGGTATGTGGAGACCACGGTAAAAGAGCGCGGGGCCTGAATGTAGACCTCCTTAAAGCGATCAAAGACCTTGTCCTCTGCATTCCACAGGTAGACCTGTGAGAACGTGTAGTCACTACCTAAAGCCAGATAATAGCGATCTTTAAAGGAAAACGGCTGAAGAATCATGGAACCTCTTGATGGAAGGGCCTGTACCTCAGCAAAATGCTTGGCAGTCCAGTGTAGAACTTTGGAGTCACCAATATATCGCGTCATAGCCAGATACAGGTCCTCTTTCATCCAGAACGCTTTGACAGCCACTACATCCTCCATGTTTGGGATTTCACCCTGCAACACAAACTTCTGTGCACTCTTGCTCCACTGGTAGATTACTGGAACTTGTGAACGACTAGCCAGAATCAGGTGGGCCTTGCCATCCAGGTTCACAAACTCTGCATCAGTATCCCGGAACCACTCGTGCAGTGACTGATAGGAGTAGAAGCCTTTGTCATTCCACTTATAGAGGGTTGAAAGACCAGCCTTAGAGCTGTCAGCAATGATAAAGAACCATTCATCACCAATTTGGAAGGTCTCTATGTCATTGGGCTTGGAGATCTTGGAGACTTCAATGTCCTGAAACTTGGTGAATTTGCTTTGGTCTTCATCAAACTTATAGATATGAGAACCACCAAACAGCTGAGCAACAATCATAAATACCAAGTTCTGGATGATCACCGATTTGCAACCAACAATGGACTGACCTGAGAATTGATCAAGAAATAAAGTTACAGACCTCAAAATCTCAAGAAATGTGGAAACATTATTATAGTTTTAAAATAAAATTTCTATCCCCAATTAATGTGTTTATACTGACAAATTTGTGATTAGAGATTCTAATGGTAGTTTGTTAGTGCAGTATTATTATAATTCCGCTACGATGTTTGCAATCTAACACAGTTAAAAGATTTTTGCAGTTTAACTGTGGCATAGTTAGCAATGCCAAATGGGATGGATTTAATATTTTAAAAAAATGATAATGCAATGGGATTTTTTACACACAGCTGTGTCTTTAGGTTACACAGAATGATGGAAGAACGCTAGTTAGAGGTTGTAATGCATTGTTGCTGAGAGAAGTCAGAGGAGCATGGCCAGACTGGTTTTAAGTGGCAGCAATGCTAAAGTATTGCTGCTGTCCTCTACATCTGCCCCTTTCCAACCAACTCCCTACATGTCTTCCCTTACCACATCCATGAAACCTCCTTTTTGCCCTTTTTTTTTTCCTCTCCATCCTGGTGGCTCCATCCTCAGCGTTCTCCTACCGATATACCCCATGCCCCTCCTCTGCCCATGTCCAAACCATCTCAATCTCTCCTACCTCACCTTGTCTCCAAAACGTCCTACATGCGCCGTTAAATTAGATTCATGCCTCTAATAAACTAATTTCTAATCCTGTCCATCTTTGGCACTCCTAACGATAACCTCAACATCTTCAGCTCTGCTACCTCCAGCTCCACCTCCTGTCTTTTACTCAATGCCACTGTCTCTGAACCATACAACATCGCAGGTCTCACCACAGTCCTATAAACTTTCCCTTCCACTCTTGCAGAAACCCTTCTATCACGAATCACTCCTCCACTCTTCTCCACCCACTCCACCCTGCCTGCGCTCTTTTCTTCACTTCTCTAACACACTATCTTTTACTTTGCACTGTTGACCCCAGATACGTAAACTCATCTTTCTTCTCCACCTCTTCTCCCTCAACCGCACCACTCCACTGCCCTCCCTCTCATGCACACACATGTACCCTGACTTACTCCTACTGACTTTCATTCCCCTTCTCTCCAGCACGTACCTCCACCTCTCCAGGCTCTTCTCAACCTGCTCCCTCCTCTCCCCACAAATCACAACATCATCCCCATACATCATAGTCCATGGAGACTCCTGTCAACCAGTCCATCACCACTACAAACAGAAAAGGGCTCAGAGCTGATCCTTGATGAAGTATGACCTCCACCTTAAACCAGTCTGTCGTTCCTAGTGCACACTACTGCTGTCAAACTGTCATCATACAAGTCCTTTCTCCTCTCTATAATATCAGCTACCTCTCTCACTTTACCAGTCATAGTACCAACATATAACCACAAATCACAATATCATCCATAAACATCATAGTCCATGGAGACTCCTGTCAACCAGTCCATCACCACTGCAAACAGAAAAGGGCTCAGAGCTGATCCTTGATGAAGTATGACCTCCACCTTAAACCAGTCTGTCGTTCCTAGTGCACACTACTGCTGTCAAACTGTCATCATACAAGTCCTTTCTCCTCTCTATAATATCAGCTACCTCTCTCACTTTACCAGTCATAGTACCAACATATAAAGTACCAACCCTAACCATAACTCTTCTCCACTTCTCCTTTCCCTGCCATCTCTGTAGATGTCTTTCTCCTCACCTTCTCCACCTTCGGCCAACCGTAGCCAAATTTCCACCGGTACCCTGTTGGCTAACGATACCTGTGGCGTTCGTTGGTAACCCAGGCTTTAACCAATCCGGTATGAAATTTTGATTCGTGATTCACATATTTGATTTGGCATATGTTTGTTTACGCTGGATGCCCTTTCTAACGCAACCCTCCCCATTTATCCGGGCTTGAGACTGGCACTAAGAGCGCACTGGCTTGTGCAACCCTAATGGCTGGGTTTAAATTTTATATATATATATATATATATATATATATATATACACATATAATGAACAGGTCACATATATGCTGCTTAAGCATTTTATTATTTACAATGTAAAAGGCCTGCTGTGTCCACTCATTTTGATTATACATATTTGCAAACAAGTCTTTCATAGGTGACTTTCATTTTAGTCTGTTACATGCTGTTGTGTCTGCAGTATATAACACATCAGGAGGTGAAATTAGGCCAGATACAGTATGTCTGGATGTATTTATGAAAATACAAATATAGGATTTTTAATTATTAGTGCTGTTAATCACTAAGGTTAAAAGTTGCTGCACAGCATAGTTTTGTGTTTTGCTGCTTTAATAGACTTAATATATCAATATGTGGGTAAAATATTCAATTAACTCTGCTAGAGTTAAAGGTTGGAATTGCACTTGGCAGTTCTGCAGTCCAAAGTTTTGAGTATAATCGAGACAATTATAAGCATACACATACAACACAGTATCACAGCATTTCGTGATATAGTCACAAACTTTAATCTTTTGTTCATGGACATGAATTTCCCTCTTTTTTCGTGTCACTCAACATGAGGATCATGGGTAATGCTTAAAGAACTGCCAAAGGTAATCTTTTATTCTTTATTTTTACCAGGGAATAAGGCAGAAAACATATTAGTGTTAGGTTAAGAGTTAGGGTAAGCGTTTGGTTATACTGTAATAAATGTGTGTTTAAAATGAATGCAGTTTCCTTAAATAACTGGGAGAATATATTTACTATATTTTGACTGGAAGGAGCCACTGACGATGGTTAATAATAGCAAGTAGCTTACCGAATATAATGCTGAGTAATAGTGCTTAAAGATTAAGAAATCAATAACAAATGAGAAAAAAACAATACCATGTCTGTGGTATCCAGTGGCAGAAAGAAAACTTTGTCGAAGGCAATTGGTATTATATATATATAGACACACGGAACAAAATTATAAACGTTTTTGCCCCTATTTTTCATGAGCTGAGGCTCTGACTTTTTCTATGTATACAAAAGTCCTATTTCTCTCAAATATTGTTCACAAATCTGTCTAAATCTGTGTTAGTGAGCACTTTTTCTTTGCTGGGATAATCCATCCACCTCACAGCTGTGCCTTAGGCTGGCCACAAAAAAAGGCCACTCTAAAATGTGCAGTTTTACTGTATTGGGGGTCCGAAAACCAGTCAATATCTGGTGTTTCACTAGCCTCACACAGTGAAACACATCTCCTTTGCATAGAGTTGATCAGGTTGTTGATTGTGGATTGTGGAATGTTGGTCTACTCCTCTTTAATGGCTTTGTGAAGTTGCTCGATATTGGCAGGAACTGAACAAGCTGTCGTATAGGCCGATCCAGAGCATCCCAAACACGCTCAATGGGTGACATGTCCGGTGAGTATGCTGGCCATGAAAGAACTAGGATGTTTTCAGCTTCCAGGAATTGTGCACAGACCCTTGCAACATTGGGCCGAGCATTATCATGCTGCAACATTAGGTGATGGTCGTGGATGAATGGCACAACAATGAGCCTAAGTATCACATCACGGTATCTCTGTGCATTCAAAATGGCATCGATAAAATGCACCTGTGTTTGTTGTTCATAACATACGCCTGCCCATACCATAACCCCATCGCCACCATGGGCCAGTCGATCCACAACGTTGACACGAGCAAACCGCTCACCCACACGACACCATCTACGCTGTCTCCAATCTGCCCTGTACAGTGAAACCTGAAATTTATCCGTGAACAGAACTCCTCTCCAAAGTGGTCATGGTTTAAAGTTCAAGTGGTTCAAAGACGCCATCAAATGTAGGCATTTGCCCACTAAAGTTGGTTACAACAACAAACTGCAGTCAGGTCGAGACCCCGATGAGGACGACGAGCATGAGACGTTTTCTGACAGTTCGAGCAGAAATTCTTTGGTTATGCAAACCGATTGTTGCCGCAGCTATTCGGCTGGTATAGCTGGTCTCAGACAATGTTGGAGGTGAAGATGCTGTATGTGGAGGTCCTGGGCTGGTGTGGTTACACGTGGTCTGCGGTTGTGAGGCCGGTTGGATGTACTGCCAAATTCTCTGAAACGCCTTTGAAGACGGGTTACGGTAGAGAAACGAACATTCAATTCACAAGCAACAGCTCTGGTGAACATTTCTGCAGTCAGCATGCCAATTGCATGCTCCCTTTAAACTTGCGACATCTAAAACATTGTGCTGTGTGATAAAATTGCATATTTTAGAGTGGCCTTTCATTGTGGCCAGCCTGAGGCACACCTGTGCAATAATCATGCTGTCTAATCAGATTTTGATTTGCCACACCTGTGAGGTGGATGGATTATTTTTGCAAAGGAGACGTGCTCACTAACACAGATTTAGACAGATTTGTGAACAATATTTAAGAGAAATAGGCCTTTTGTGTAAATAGAAAAAGTCTTAGATCTTCAGCTCATGAAAAATAGGCCATAAACAAAAGTGCTGCGTTAAGAATTTTGTTCAATTTGTTTAATACGGTTGTGCCCTGGCTAAAGCCATCCTCTTACTTAGTTTAACCCACCTGTAATGTTGTCATAACTTCTGAAGTTCATCTCGATGTGGTCCCACTGAAGCACCATGCAGCTCTCTATATTAGGGGCAGCGATGGTCACATACACATCATTCTTGTAAGAGAACGTGTCCACAGAAAGAGACTCGGTGGTCACCGACTGAAGTGGAATGAAATCTGTGTAAACAAGGTTATCATATAATAGGTTTGCATATTTTACAAAGTCTGATTAAAACTAATAGCATCTGAAGATGTCTCAGTAGTTATGGCACTGGGATTTGTATTTTAGTTATTGCGAAATTAAACACCAGCATTGCTACATTTGGGCCTTCGAGCAAGGCCTTAAATCCACCAACCGCGTATATGTATCCTCTCTAAATTGTAAGTGATTTGAATGCATGCAGCGGATAAATGTGTTTAATGGAAATATTTGAAAGGACAATAGCATGAATTAAAACCTAACAATGTATATATGTTGTTTAAGCTACATTTGAAAGCACTTTTTCACATAAAGAACACACACACAACCTGTAGAGATGCACTCATCATGGAGGCTTGTCATGTCATTGAGCCTCTTGCCCTTCATCTCCTCTGGGCCAACACATAGGATATCTGACACTGAGGCGTTGGTGTTCTTCAGCCACGTCATCAGCCATTTAGCACGACAGTCACATTCAAACGCATTGCCCCTCAAATCTCTGTTAAAGAACACAGTTAGCCTGAGATGATTCTGACCAGCTAACACAAGGTTTGAAGTGAAAAACCTTTTAAACCTGCATTACCTAAAGTTATAACAACCATTAATGATGAGCTTTCGTAAAAATCACCATGACTTCCATGCGAGCGGAATAATTAAAAAGAATACTTTGTAGAAGTCGAAATAACCAATGCAAGATGACATTTCCATGAAATACTGTTTCATTCATCCAGATCTATATACTGTATCTAGGAGGAAGAGCATTCATATGATACACAGAATACATTTAAACACAAACTGGAATGTAGGCTCACAGCTCTATTAGCGAGTCCAGATCGCTGAAGAGATCTCTTGGCAAGGCTTTGATGTTGTTGTTCGCCAAAGACCTGTGTGTGAGCGAAAGGGGGTGGTTACAGTCAGAATTTAGCAGCATCGAAATCAATTTGGTAACAGTGTAAATAGAAAAATAAATAACATTGCCAACGTACAGATGGGTCAGGTCCCTAAGTCCTCTAAAGGAATATTTGGATGTGGTCTCAATCTTGTTGTTTTCAATAAACCTAGAAGATGACAGATTGGTGAAAGAGAACAAACAGGATAAGATTGTA
>MU550684.1:224129-236032 GCA_024362625.1 Silurus asotus
CTTCATTACCTTCTATAATTGCTTCATGGTTCAGTTCGGATGCCTGCAAGCCCATTGTAGGCATTTTAAACAGTTGAAAAGAGTCGGCACAGGCACCCTGATCTGTCTGTGCCTACGCAGCCCCATTCGCATCAATCTGGAATGCAATGTGTTCAACTTTGTGATTATTAGACAACTGTCAGTAGTTTTAACATTAGAGATGATCAGTCTATATACACCTTCCCTTAACATACAAATGGTACACTGTATAGCTGAAGATACATATGGCCGTCACATGCATGTCCTTTGAATGAGTGCTTATTTTTAAGTCAAACTAACCTCCACTTTGTTGGTAAGGTTTTCCATTACATTTTGGAGCGTAGCTGTGGGGATGCGTGCCTACATGCCAGCAAATGCATTAGTGAAGTGCTGCAATGATGTAAGGTGGGGAAGCCTGGGGTGCAATCAGAGTTCTTATTCATTCAAAAAGGTGCTTTGTGAGATAGGGTTTTGCAAAGGACACTTGAGTTATTTCACTCCAACCATGACAAACCACCTTTTTATGGAGCTAAAGCAATTTGACTAAAATATGTTTGTGGAGAGCCTATATAAAATAACACTGTCATCGAAATCGAATAAAGCAACACATGAAGCTAATGAGGTATGATCATGAAGAAAGCATGAAGAGCAGGGGCCAGTTTTGCGAAAGTATCTAAAATAATCTGACACAGAGAGCGAGAGAGAGAGAGAGAGAGGTCACTATAATGCTGCCATTTAATAATGATCAAGTTAAACAATAATTCAAAAAAATAAACATTTTAGCCAGTTATATGAATGCACACACTGCATTTATGTGTATGCTAAATTTATTAGATCTGTAAAAAACATGTTCTTACTGTCAGTACATTGATGATTTGACCCCCATGTTGTGCCTACTAATATACTGTAATAAATAAATATTAAGCCACAGTGCTCGGATGAGTCGTTCCTCCAGTGAAAGCAGTACTGGATCCATCGCAAGAATTCAGCACTGCAGTGAGACTGATCAATATTACATAATCATCAAGCACAAGTTAATGTATGCCTCTTAGCCGCTGTGTAAATGCTGTAGTGCAAAGTCAGCAGCAGGTGAGCAGTGCAAAGGGTGAAATAGGAAATAAAAATGTGTACTCTATAGATACAATGCATATTAATAAACTGTTGACTCAGCAGATAGAGAATGGGAGAGAGAGAGGGAGGGAAATCATTCTGGCACTACAGTGGCAGAGATTAAGCAAGTCTGTAAGGAAAAAGTGTATTTAAAGAAAAAGTAGAACAAAGGAAGAAGAGAGGAGAGTAAGCAAGAGAAATGGTTTCAGATCATCTTCCATGAATTATTAATGACAATGTTGCTGTGCTGAACATAAAAACCATTATGCAGTGCTGGGAACAGGCTGACTCAACACCTTGTTAGAAACAGATGCTGCACATCCCAGCCACACAACCAAACAAATAATATCTTCCGCAGAAAAATCTTCTAGTACTTACACTATACATGGAGCTTGTTTCTATTTAGAAAAATGATGAAAACAATGGAATGTTGGTTTAACTTCCTAAACTCGTTGGAACATTGGCTGAGTCCTCACTCAAAACTTCTGCACATGTTCAGAGTGTTCTGCAAAAGGCCAACCTACAAAAGTATCAAGAATTCGCAAGTAGCATGTTACCCTCATATTTAATGCTAATGCCATTTGTACCTGTGTACATAAATAAGACTATAAAAAAATAATACAAAGTTGGGTCCTGACATTTTGGATAGCCAGTAGCTACTTAATAATATTTTAATATTTAATAATAATTTTTCTGGGAAAACTCTAAAAGGGAAAAATTTTCTCATAGTGCTTAACATAATATATGATCTATAGTAGTTCCCTCAGGGGGACAAAGCAAAGAGCCTGGGGTCAGTGTAGTGTGAAAACCAACATATACCGATACCATCAATATGACACAATAGCATGATGGGTAGCATTGCTGACTCCTTGGTCCAAGGTCCTTGCTTTCGATCCTGAGTTTAGATTACTGTGTGGTGTTTTGTATGTTCTTCCTACATCCATGTAGGTTGTTTTCAGGTTTTCCATTTCCTTCCTGTTTCCCAAAAACTAAATCTAACTAGCTATGATACACTGCCTGTAGGTGCTTAGTGCTCGACCGGTTTTCCAGCCATTGTGTTGGAAATGCAGTAAAAATAAAAAAATTAGACAATGTTGTATATGTAATGTATATGTTTGGATTAGTAATCAGTTGCTGTGCAGCAAATAAATAAACTACGAGAAGTCCATTCAAGTTTAATAATGCAGGTAATTTATACTGCAATTACGGAAAAGGCTTACAGTCATTTCAACCTATGTATCTGGGAAAATTGTTTTAGTTAAGGGAAATGACACTCCCTGGGACAATAATGAAAGACTGAATACCGCCACATTCTGAATAAACCTGAATTCTCGATTGCATTATTTGTATTCAGCATTCAAAAAAAAAAAACAGAAGTAAATGCTAATTTAAATACCTACTGCAAAACAACTGCTCCTGAGGCACAGAACACGTGCACTCTTGCACAGTTTAAGTGGATTGCATTTCAGTGGCTTGTATTCAAGTCTTCTAAATAATCAGGTATAGGCTTCATAACCTCTCATTTATTTCCCTGTAGGCTTCCTATTTGTATCTTGTATGGGTTCTAAATCTTGGCAGTAACACACTGATTTTTTTCCCCAGTGCATCTGATCTGCAGTCTAGCGAGCAAACATACATTACACTAATATGTATCGCCTTTAGGTATTCTTTATCTACTGTCGATGTGGATAAGAAATACCAGCTGTGTAAAGATCAGTTCCAATAACAGGTTTAATGAAATGCCCTGTCAATAGTTTACTTCCTGTTAAGGAAATTTGGATCTTTCTAAGATGCTCATCATGATGCATATTGTATATCATAGGGAGGTCTGCAAGTAGTGTAATATGATATTTCTCTCAGCCCTAGCAAACATATCCTATTAAAGGGCTTCTGTAAGTAGCAACCATGCTAACAATTTAAAATAATTAAATAAATAGCTTTATTAACACATGCCCTCAGTCATAATCTGGACAAAATATTTTGCCAAGAGAAGACCATCAACTAAAAATCTCAGCATGGCACTTTTTAAAGCTATTTTTAGGTTTCAGCACAAAGTGGGAACTGGCTCTTTTATTGAGCTTTATCCAGAGGAGAGAAGTGCAATACAGACAGATCTCATGGAAAACAAAAACTAAACGCAATATTTGGTTCAGGGAACAGTTTGATCATCTGGACCTGAAGGCGATGACACGGACTCACACTTCTCTTCTTTTGTGTCTTTCTTAAGAGCCTTGAGGCATTTGTCAAGTCTTTTAATGGAGAGCTCCACATCTTTTTTGGTGATGCCAATAGCAGAAGCAGCATTAATGTATGGGCATGGGTAGGCATCCGAATGTGACATGAAGCCACGAAATGTGTGTCCGCTCACAGTCTGTTCGGCGCCCAGTGGCACAACCCTAAAACAACAGAGGGAAAATAAGTTTGAATCTATTACTTTAAATGTATACATATTTGCAGAAATGTGATTGTGAAAAAACTTTATATTTACATGTTTTTCCCCTAAAAGCCCTTTGAATTAAGAAAATACCCTTAACCATTGAATTATAATGGATACAGTAATGACCAAAGTGGAAAGACTTTCTGGTCAAACTAAACATTTGTAAACTTTTTAGCTATTTTAGGACACTTCCAATACTATATAAAGCATTTCACTACATGTCACACTCTGTATAAATGTGTAAAGTGTGTCTTGGCAAACATATTTTTGGATGGTTTCTCCCATTCTTCTTCTTTGCAGAACCTTTCAAGCACCATCTGGTTGGATGGGGAGCGTCGGTTCAGATCTCTCCAGAGATGTTCATTTGGGTTCTGGGATCTGGCTGGGCCACTTAAGGACATTCACAGAGTCGTCCCATAGTCCTTTGTCATCTTTCTGTGTGCTTAAGGTCGTTGTCATGTTGGAAGCTGAACCGTCACTGCAGTCTGAGGTCCAGGGCGCTCTGGAGCAGGTTTTCATCAAGGATGTCTCTGTACATTGCTGCATCTATCTTTCCCTTGATCCTGACTTGTCTCCCAGTTCCTGCCACTGAAAAACATCCCCACAGCATGATGCTGCCACCACCATGCTTCACTGTAGGGATGGTATTGGAAAGGTGATGATAGGTGCCTGATTTCCTCCAGACATCACGCTTGGCATTCAGGCCAAAGAGTTCAATCTTTGTTTTTCATGGTCTACAAATCCTTCAGGTGCTCTAAAGAAAACAACAGGTGAGCTGTCATGTGCCTTTTACTATGGAGTGGCATCCATCTGGCCACTTTACCATACAGGCCTGATTGGTGTAGTGATGCACCAATATTTGTTCTTCTGAAAGGTTCTCCTTTCTCTACAGAGGAACACTGGTGCTCTTTTAGAGTGACCATCAGGTTCTTGGTCACCTCCCCGACTAAGGCCCTTCTCTCCCGATCGCTCAGTTTGGCCAGGTGGCCCACTCCAGGAAGAGTCCTGGTGGTTCTGAAGTTCTTCCATTTCTGGATGTTGAAGGCCACTGTGCTTATTGGGACCCAGAAAGTTAACTGTACCCTTTCCAAGATCTGTACCTCGATATAATCCTGTCTCGAAGGTCCACAGACAATTCCTTGGACTTCATGGCTTAGTTTGTGCTCTGAATTGCACTGCTAAATGTGGAATCTCATACAGACATGTGTGTGTCTTTCCAAATCATGTCCAATCAAATGCAATTATCACAGGTGGACTTCAAGTTGTAGAAACATCTGAAAGGTGATTAGTGGAAACGGGATGCACCTGAGCTCAATTTTGAGTGCCATAGCAAAGGCTGTGAATACTTATGTATGTATTTTTTTTAATACATTTGCAAAGATTTCAACCAAATAAGGCTGTATTATGTGAAAATATTGAAAACGTTAAGCGCTGTGAATACTTTTCGTATGCACCGTGTCTATTAGAACTTCAATAAAGACAATTTTGCTACCAGCTCAGTGAAACAAAAAGAAAATCAATGAAACAGGTCTAGATTATGTAAATGAAAAAGCTGGAGAACACTGCTGACATGTAGTTGGAACTCATTCTGTATTGGCAACGAAAAGTCCATCAAAAATATGTGGTATACACATTACCAGACACATTTACAAGTGCTTTAATAAGTTGTGTTATGTTATTTTAACCATTCCACATCCACAGTGAACTGAAATTAGTTCTAAATCTAGGACAATCTTCCAGGACCTGCTGACATTGCTTACTTCCATTACTTTCCCTATTAGTTTTACAGTGTGAATACAGTTATACTATATCATCTATAGCAGGGGTCACCAACATGGTGCCCGTAGGCCTTTTCTAAAAATAGCTCACCATAGCGCCACTTACCAGTGAGCTGCATCAAATTTTTTTTGTTGCTTTTTTTTTTTTTAATCACACTTCCATTGGTGTGAATTAAAAAATGACAATATTAAAAAGAAAACTTAGATTAACTGGTCTCCAAGTTGATTTTTGTATGTTACGTAATTGATAATCTGTACAAACATGATGCAACGCAGTGCATGATTTGTTAAAAATTGTTAGTGGCTAGTGAAAATGTTGAAGAAGTGATCATTTGAAAATGTAAATACTTGCAGAGATTTATAGAAATAAAGTTTTGCATATTGATATTTATCCGTTTCCTTCCTTGTTAAATCACTGTTGATAATTATTGTGAGAAATCATTAACATGATCAGTGTCTTCACATAGATGAATATCATTAATTATTAATAATAACATATAATTAAAGGTAAATTGAGCAAATTTGTTATTTCAGAAGTGTGTATCAAACTGGTAGCCCTTCACATTAATCGGTACCCAAGGAGTAGCTCTCAGATTCAAAAAGGTCGGTGACCCCTAATCTATAGTATGCATCATATTATAATAGTAATAGTAATAGACTTTCACAAAGCACTTTATTAGGAAGACTGTATCAATACCAGGCAGGACTCTCCCAACCGCTGCCATGCTAATGATTGATTAAATATTTGTATTAATGAGTATGTGTATATTAGGTCTTTCTAATAAAAGTGCTCATTGAGTGTATAACAGTAACAGTTCAAGTACCAAATAATTTGATCAAATGAATAAGTAAAAGTAGTTTAATCGGTTGATATAAAGTAAAAGGATAAATCTTTAATATTCAAATTAATTATTGTGGTAACTGATAACTGCAACAAATTGAATTTGTTGTATAAGTAGGATGATATAGGTATATATATATATATATTATAATGTAGTGTACATAATCCATTTGCGATTTAAAAAAAAATGATACCAGTGGGCATTAAAATACATATTTGCACATCCTATTTCAGTCAGTACTGCCTGATAAGCTATAAATAAATGCTCACCTGGCTCCCGACACCTGTCTGGTGAAGAGCATAGAGCCCAGCTGGGTAACGGCTTTATCACAGTTAGCCTGAAGAGCCTCCAGGGACATCGCTAAAGAGGATAAAATCACAAAAGCCTTTCAGCCCAAAACTGGATTTACTGTCAGTTCACTAACTTAGCTGACACACAATATCTCACAGGGAAGTAAATGAAGTGGTGTGTGACAGTGATTTTCTGCAGATTTAAAATGATGACTTGTTCACACTGTATAATACTTTACGCATTTCTCCTACCGACATTCACCTTCAACCCTTCGAGTTTAAACACCAACTTAGACAACGTGACTAGCCTTAATAAAAAATACGAAAAAAACAAAAAAAACAAAAAAAAACAAAGCAAAATCATTTAGTTTCATAATTCCTCACATTTTTATCTCTTACATTCCTTCAGTCTCAAGTGCTCTGGCAAAGAACATGTTCAATAATGATCTACCCTTTTGTTTTGAATGAATGAAGATTTGCTCTGGTGATTTCTGTACTAGGTTTTTTTATCACTTACAGGTTTGTCTCGTCATTTTCACAACGTGGACACAGCATATGCATGTATGAGTGTACTTTGGGTAATTCTGATTAGGAATATTAATTTTTTATAAAAAATTTTTTTTTTCCTGTTATAGTTTTAATGGCAATTGATTTAAATAAGAACATTGGTCTTGAATTGCAGAAAGACTATGCGAAGGAGCAGAAACATCTGACAGCACTGTGTTTATATTTGACTTGGTTATGTATTGTGATGCAATGTATTAGCCTTATCCAGTGAAAGCTTAAGGTAATGTTATTTATATCAATTTGTGTGTGGGGGGGTGTCTCACCCAGTGATATGGGATTATGTGGTGTGTTCAGCAGTCTCTCTCCATGTCTATCAGCCAATGTCTTCAGTTCCTGTGCCAGGTGGGTGTACAGCTCCTTCAGGCAGTGCAAAATCACAGTTATAAATAGCACAACAATAATCAGCCTTTTTTCCTTTTTTTGCTGCACACAGTGTTTACTGCTTATGCTGCAATTTTCCATCTGTTGTTCTACTCTCTCCATCTGCTTCTCGCTGCCTTTCTGTCCTCTCTCTCTCTCCCTATCTCTCTCACTCCCTTTCACACATATCTCTTCTTCCTTCATCCATTTCGCTTTTCATTTCTCTCTTCTACATGGCTTTATTAGCATCCCGTTAGCTCTCCTACTGCTTTTATAGCAGTGGTGTACTATGTATAGAGGCATTACTATACAGGACAAAACGAGATGGTGAAGCAGCACATGATAAGTTCAGTGTGAGTAAACAAAGGACTCTTTTCATCCTGAAGATGCTGCTATTGCTGTTCTAATAACAGCATTAGGTTTATAATTCTAAACAATTTTCATTAAGCACATATTATATTGTATATCGCTGGCAAAAACAAATCAAAATATTTAGATAATAGATAATAATTGATAATGAAATTCCTTGTCAATGAATGCCATTATCGATTAGTTGGGCTGCTCAATTTATGGTTTTAGCGTGACGGTAAGATAACAGAGGCAAGGTGTGAGAGCATTTTACATTAAACGCAACAAAAGAAAAGTTATTAAAGTTATGCAAAGCGGAGCTTGTTTGGCGTGGAAGAACCACAGTGATGCACAAGCACAAGAAAAGAAAACAAACTGGTGTCACAGATGAAGGTAAAACATCAGCACGGTGAGCAGAAACTGTATTTACTCATCATGTGTAAATGGTATAGTTTATTGAAGTGCTATTGTGTACTTCAGGACAGTCGCTCTGTCTGTAACTCGCAAGCATCAGCAATCAGCTCGCTCACGACATAGTGATGGATTTAATTATAATGGTGAAAACAAACACTAAATCTAAAAGCAGCAAATAACAAAAATGACAATAAAAACCTCTTAACTTGAATTAACAGCAGCAGTTTATTTTTTTTTAAATAAGCCGGTTAACTTGTTGCGTTTCTCCAATTTATTCTCTGTTTATAGCTTTTGTCTCCTACAACAGTAACTTATCTGTTTTCAGTCAGCTTTACTACACTCAAATGCTTGTTTTTAATGTTTGTATATTTACTTATGCATATATCATTTAACTATTATATCAAATGGAATGAATTATGTATTCTAGATGCTTAGATCTTCACAAGTGAACACAATGTGTATTGTCTTTTAAACAAAAATTGTCCAAAAAATATTGTATTATATTTTATAGAGATTTTTTTAAGCATGGTTGTCCACTTGCCATCTGCAAAATACAATACAAATGTTGATTTACACAAATTGCTTCGCCCTGCATACTCAAATGCCTTTTATTTTTTATTTATTTATTTTTTTTTTTTAACAGAAAGAAACAACCCAGCAGGAGGGAATTTGTTCAAAGGATAAATCCCACATGCCCTACTTAACAAGCAGCCATTAACATGTAAAATCTAAAGATAAATCAATATGTGGCTTTTGCATTTTTTTAAGTACACCTTTATACATAAATACCTTGAATTAAGGTCTTATATAGTTATTATAAGCAAAACATAATTTTTTTTGATTAAATATCCGATAAATCTAAAAAAGAATTGTCCGATTAATCGATTATCAAAATAATTGTTAGTGGCAGCCCTAATAAATATATGTATATACAGCAGGCTCTGTATCATAGAGGGTTAATATGATTTTTCTGTGTTACTTTTTCAAAGTCTGGAGAAGACTTATTGTAGCTATTCGTCTGTGACAGGACCATTTATCCACAAAAGCTTGCAGTACATGCAGGTGGCTGGTGCAGTGAAACTCTTTGTTTTGTTTGCAACAATCCTCGATCAATATTTCCAGCTCTCTTTAGTTAATGTTAGCAGGTGCTGCAGAAAATGGAACATTCCATCATATCAGGCATCGACCGCATCAGTGCAGCATGTTGGTTGGTGGTTTACCTTTCTTTCAGACAGGAGTTTCTTATAGCCCTTGGCCCCGAGACTGAGCAGGGTGATCAGCACGTCCAGAGATGGGGACGCTGATGCACGACCTGTTAATGGGGGAAAATCATCAGAATAAATTAAGGCAAGGGTTAAAAATATGTTTAATAATAATAAAGCTATAGGGGTGTAAAGAAATATAACATACTTCACATTTATATTATATTATAAATGTTTATGCTAATGGTTCTGATAGAAAATAATGTGTGCGTTAAATGTACTCAATATAATAAAAAACAGTCCGGAACTAAAGGTGTAGCACAATTAATATTAGAGCATTTGGTATTTATACTGCAGTCAGAGGGTGTGAATGATGCAGGTAAAGAAGAATAGCTTGAAGGGGGAAAAAAATCTGCAGAGTGAAATAAAATCTCAAGTCTAACAACTACAACTTTAGATGTGGTGTATTTGTAAAAAAAAAAAATCGATTAAATAGCAAATAAACTGAAATGGACATGCTCAAAAAGGAAACGAAAATGAGCTGTTTAATGACAGAAATGTGCTTAGATTAAGTGTGTCATTTACAAAACACATTCACACACTAACCAGGGTACATTTTACTGATCTCGTTAACGAAGCCCTCATCAAAGCCGGCAATAATGGCACCTCCAACAGGAACCATGAAGTTTTTGTCCATGCTCTGAACAAAAGCATCAATTCTTCCCACTCGTGCACCCTGTAAATACACTCGATTAACTCACGTCTGAGGAGCTTAGCTTAAGCAAGACTACGCAAAAAGTAGTAATGTGAACTTTACCTGCTGTATGAGGTGCATGCATTTAGATGATTGCACTCCATAGGCATTGTTGACTATATGAGGGATGTTATATTTAGCACACATAACAGCGAGCTCTTCCAACCTGCACAATAAGACACACAAAAATGACCTGCATGACTATTATGCAACTATCTCAGTTCTAAACCAGTTATTTCTTAAAACTTTATCATGTGTGGAATCTGTAATTTTGTAAAAACAAATAATAGAGTCCATAGTCAAGTCAAGTTTATTTCTATAGCGCTTTTCACAACAGACATTGTCTCAAAGCAGTTTGACAGAATTTAACAGTTAAGGTGTGCGATGTGTATTTATCCCTGATGAGCAGCCATGCCGACTGTGGCAAGGAAAAACTCCCTTAGATGTTATGAGGAAGAAACCTTGAGAGGAACCAGAGTCAAAAGTAAAACCATCCTCATTTGGGTGACATCAAGTGTGTGATTATAGTCTCTTAAACAATACAAAACACTGAAGAGTGAGAACTAACACGAGTAATGAGTAATGTCCTTTCTACAGTCTCATACAGCCATAGTCGGGCAGTTGACCTACCTGTCAGGGACACGAGGAGCAAAACAGGAAGTGGTGGAATGAACACAGAGGATATTCTCCGCTCCAAGTTCTTCTATCTTCTTCTCCACAGCATCCAGGTCGGTCCTCAACTCATCTCCTTCCAGAACATTCTCAATGACCACTGGCTCAAAGCCTGCTCATAGACATACAACATTTTACATAAAACAAATACACTGTTTGTGTGTTTTTAGGCACCAAATTCACCACTATTGAAAAACACTGACTATGCAGAGAAGCTTTTTTTTTTTAAACAAAAAACAATTAAAATTAAAAAAAATTCATGAAGGAGTTTCAAAATATGGCAAGATCTCCTGTAAATGAAACCCTGTACAATCTGACCTGTTCTAATGGGTTACTTAATTTTTTTTATGTCACACTTCCAATATCAGTGTCATACCAGCAGTGACCATGGATTTGAAACAGGACTTCTGGTCAATGCGAGGCCAAAGAATGTAGCGTGCTGACGGCCTTCTGTGTCGGAGCGTCAGGAAACACAGCGTCAAGCTCATTCCGGTTGCCATGGGCACAACAAAGCATGAAGACACGCTTCTAACACCTGTGTGATGTAATCCAATGAATCCATTAACACAATCAAAAGAAGGCAAATCTCGGTATGTTTTTAAAAAATTCCGTGATATTTACCGCTAAACCTGAGAACATCCAGCACTATTGAATTGGTGATCTTGTTGAGGAGACTTGAGCCAGCGGCCTTCGGCTGAACAGCTGCGATGTCACCAGAGCGGCCGATGCCATGGATCAATCTAAATCAAGGAAAAAGAAATGCATGAATTTTGTTTCCGTTTGTAACATGAATGGAGCTTTACGTTTATTATTCTGCAACACTTTTCTAGATCCTTTCCTTGATGGCATTTAGAAAATATACAATATCATGTAGGCAAACACAGCACTCAATAATCTATTCAAATTGTTACTGATCACGATTCTTGGTTGAAGGCTTAGATTTATGAACTTTTAGAACTACTGTAAACTTTTTTGTGGAAGAATGTAGTGGATATTACTATTATTAATATTTATGAATATTACTTGTGTCCTGTAAACTACTTGTGTATTATAGTAACAGATTGTATATATGCAAAGCAATACAATGCAGGTAGAAAAGCACATTTTTGAG
>MU550684.1:236052-272770 GCA_024362625.1 Silurus asotus
CACCGTCCATTCTCCATACAAACCTTTATTATATTCTCCAACATTATAAACACACAGATCACTCAAAAAAAAAACAGGGGCGGCACAGTGCCGTCTCACATTTAGTCCACATGTGGAAAAAAAGAAAAATAAACAGTAACTAAGTTTCTAAGTTAACTAAGCAGGTGCTTTCTCAGCCGCTTTCTCTGAAGCTTCCGGCTTCAACTCCTTACCGAGAGAGCCGTGCTGCTTACCCTGCTCACCCGCGCCAGCGATCGGTAAGGAGAACGGCTCTCTCAGTAATTAGCGACGCGAGCGTGCTCGGTAAGAGTTGAAGCCAGGAGCGCCGCGCTCCCGTTCATCTCATAACATTTAACAAAAAATACATATGTGCACTTACTAACAGCAGAGATTCACCAGTATACAATACAAACACCCTTAGTATCTGTAAGGTTTGATTTTTCCACCACTTTCGCGAGTTCTTCTGCGACTGCACAGCGCCGATCCACATAACTGACGATAAAATTTCTATTTTTTTCCCCCCTTGTGCTCGAATAAAAAAGTCGACATAACCATTAAAAAATGTTTTTTTTACGAGAATTTGGCGGTTCCACTTCAAAAACGTTGACTTAATAGGGTTGTCGAGGAAACCGAGGGCGAGATAACCGGGTTCCACTGTACATACATATACACACACACAGTATATATACATACATACATACATACATACACACACACACATATAAACAGTTATGGTGTGTGAAGGAAATTTTATGTAAAGGTTCCTATTATCACCCTGTTTCCTTTGACATCATCTCTATATTACAGTTCCAGAAATGTGTAGAATCTTTGCCAGACTGCACTAAAGATCTTATTCTGGTGAATCATGCTGGCCCAATAAAACTTTGGAAACATGTCTTTCCTTTTGATTTCATACCTGTCTGTATTTCAATTTATATTTTCTTTTCTTAATACCATCCCTTTTTGGAGTGGAAACAAATTAATTACATAAAATAATATCCAGTTCATGATCCAAAGTCTAGATTTCCTTTTTAATTGAAATAAAATTAATTCATTTTTCATGCAATTGGATCAAACCCCAATTTTCATATAGCATATATGCAATATACATTATATATTTATACACTTATAGACTTGAGTGATGATTGTTAATAAACTGGCAAAGATTATTCTTGGTGTCGTCATTTAGCATAATATTTGCTCCATGTGCTTTTCCTTTTAAAAAGGAAAAAAATAAAAAATAAATGTAAAAAGCAGGCTAGACAGGAATTGTATTTACGTTAATGTTTGATGCTAATGCAATACACACAGCTCATGGATTGACACTACACACATAGTATCTAGGTATAGACTTAGTGTGGGGTTGATACAAACTACTAATATAATATGTAATATTTCCAAAAATGCTCATTATTAAAAAAATGCCACTGCTCACCAGGATACCAACTCCAACAAAGTAATTCAAAGCATGTAAATCACCTGTAATATCTTCGGGCCACCAGGTCAGAGGCGACTCGTCCCTCTCTCTCCCCAACTCCACAGTTCCCCAAGAAATTATTACTGTCCATGACCGCGAGCTCATTCAGAAAGAGCTCTATGGTGCTCTCGCTCCATCCCTCCTCCGGACATTTGCCCTGGAAAAGCAATTAAACGTTTAAAACCTAGCAAATTATAAGGTGGAAGCAGACACTGTAGAATATAGTGACAGATGAGCATGATATTAACCGGGCGGTCTAAAAAATAAATCTATTTATAGTTCAACAATGAAATGATTTGGAATAAGTGATATATCGTGATGTTTTATCGTTGATAAGAATGATGTGGGGCAAACGATTATACATACACTCATACTTGTGGGCAGAAAGGAAGTTACAATTATGATTTGATAGTTGTTTTTAATCAAACTCCATCAGAATCACTAACTTACTGTTTAAAATTTTTTTCTATGAATATGTATGAAATAGTATAATTTCTTCTCTTCGTAGCATTTTTCTCTGATGTGCTCCTTCAAGGAGAAGTGCAACCAAGTGTTACATCACGTTACATCGTCACATCACGTAGTGCCAAAATACATGCAAAAATTAACACTGCGGGCTCTTGATAGTTTTATATCCATGTTGCTTGAAGCTATTGCTTTAACCAATCAGAATGTGATTTGCTTATCGCAAGGCCCGCTAAAAGGCATAGAATCATGTCTGCATTGTTATGTCCTTTGATTGGATGGTCAGAGAGCGTACTAGTTAGAGCTTGCATCCGCATCTGTAGCAAACTGCACGAGTTCAAATATATTTGTGCGGATTTAATAGCTGTTTATTTTTTCATTCCACAATGGATTGACAGAGGAGAACATTTTGATTTGGACACTGATACATTTACAAGAACATTTACAAAATGGACTTAAAAAAAAAAAAAAGGGGCATTGTGAGGTTGGGAAAACTGTTCAAACTTTTAAAAAGTAATGCATTAAAAGAGGCACAAAAAAAACAGGGTGGTTTTATGGTGCTATATTGATATTGATGCTTCTGCTAGTGATAATGAATGTATGTGGCTGCAGTTAATGAGAATTGTTAAATTGAATTAATTGGGTTTCTTGCTTTAGTAAATGCTTTTATTTTCTCTGCACAAGATATCGCTCTGTTAAACTGCATTTCTGTAAATTATTGGTGTCCACCACTGCATTTGTATGATGTGTGGAAAAAAAAAATGGATGATCGAATGGAGATCAAATCCAAGGTGGGTTTTACTTTGTACACTTGACTCTCACTGATACAGGAATCTACATTCTGGGCTAGAAAGAAATCAGACCCTTGGTTCTTAATAAGAAGCTGGCGTTGTGCTCGGTTGCACAAAAAAAATGAATAAATAGACTTATTTTAGACATTTTTGAATGCTAAATCATATATAAAAATAGTAATTTACCTGTAACAGGAATGTAAGAAGACAGGATAAAGTTGAAAATAATTCTGCAAGCGCAGGAGACACCAGCATTAAAGCAGATACTGGGAAATAAAAGCTATCTTAGGTGGACCCCAAAATCCTAGAATGGAAAGCAATAGTGCTGAAAGGTGCTTCCCATTCAGATTTTCATTTTGGCCTTAAAAGTTTCAGAAAAAAGTTTTTCTAGAGTAAAGAACTCCATACAATCAATACTCAAGGCAATAAAAAAACCTGCTCGCATATGATAGAGAATACAACACATGACTCCAAACCTCTGAAACCACACTGACAGGCCATTTCGAAATATTTCAGACAAAATGTCTAAATGTTCAAGATTTCCAGATCCGGATTTGAATGAACTGTTTTCTTTTGTATTGATGCGTGTGTTCAGATTTGCTCTAAACCGGATCATGAGGCAGCTGTTTTTAAAGCAAAGGTGGAGGAATATGTAAATAGCATGCAAATGTAATGCAAATATGTCTGATAACACTTATAATAGTGAATTAGCCTATATGAATAGTAATGTAGAAAGAATATGCTGCACATGCGCAGTCAGAGGACAATGCTCTTATACTTGTGTGCTGTACGATGATAGTTAAAAGTGAAATCATGGCTGTTGCAGGCTCATATCTCGTGGTTGATGTGTTCAGAAGAAGTTTAGAAAAATTGAACCTGCTCGAGAAGAGTCCTGATGAGCTGCTGGTGACTGCGCCGAGCCTGTTCACCCTGCCGCACATAGGAAGCCGACACGAGCTTCTCACTCAGCCTGAAGTTCTCCTCATTCATCCCCAAAGCTGTACACACTACACGGAGACACACCTGAACCACCAACCAGTCAGTGCTGGATCTTACAGTCACCTTTAACCAGCTAGTTTTACAGTTAACCTGCACTACTTTATATGAACTGATCTAACGTTTCTACAGCCTGACCAATGTTCTTATGAAACCCTGGTTAAACAAACATCTCAGAATATCGCCATTCAGTATGGGCAAATCCTAAATGCAACGCGATTGAATAGGTAGTGCACTAGATATGGCGTACAATGCATTATTTCATACCCTAGATAGGCAACATGTCTAGGGAGAAGAAAGTCGATTTTTTTTTTAGAGCGGCCCATGACAACCGCTATATACAGTACTTCCTGGTTTGGCGTCCTCTGAACTCTGCCCACCAACTGATCTAATCTCGTTCAAAATAAAAGTAATGTTGAAACACTACGACCATAAGACATCAGAACAATTTATCTTTTATTTTAATTTTTTAATTTGAGTAGATCATGTCCATAAAATGCATCACATCATGTCAATAGAAGTGAAAACTGTATTGCTGTTTTTTTTTTTGTTTTGTTTTGTGCACAATTATTCCCCCCAAAAATCTTAATTTACCATTTATTTGACAATTCAAGTGTGATGTTAAATATGACAACCTTATAAAGAGGTATATAATATACTTGTATTATAATGCTGTTGGATATTTTAGCTCCAGAACCTCAGGATTCAATGTTTCTCCAAAAACAAACATGAAAATTAAATGAACTAGGGTAAAGTACGTGATTAGTGTATAGCAAAAAAGCTCACAGAACTGTTACATCACCACCGTAACACGAAAAAAAATAAAAATAAAATAAATCTGTTTTGAAAAGATGACCAAGCTTCCTATATAAGAAACACAGTGTACTACAGGCACTTGGAGGAATCTCACACGCTAATCAGAATCATTGGGTTTGCATACACACACGTTTAATACACTAAAATATAATGATTTATACAAAATTATATCAAAAGATTTCTGGACAAAAGAAAAACAATCTGTATTTTAGTCACCAGTAATTAGTTATATATATATATTTTTTGCCTTTTTGTTGTTATTAGTTGATTGCTAAACAAGCTGGAGGGCAAGGAGGTCCAATGAATGTGAGGATCAAGGCTCAAGAGTATCAGAGCATTCTTCATTTCATAGCCTGTTTATATGGATGAAGCTTTTACGTATTAAGAAAAAAAGTTTAATTAGTGCCTTTGTGAAAGTAAAAGTTTTCCTGATAGAAATAGCATTACAGCCGTTCGAAATTGAAAATGAATGCAAGTAAATGTGTTATTGTTTGGCAATGCTGAGGTAATAAATCTTCCGCTGGATCTGTACACACTTGCAATCTGTCCTAATGGTTAATTATATTCTCCCAAACGCTAAATTATCGCCTCTAATCATCATTAGCTAGTATATTATTCTGGTTGTATGATCAGTGACCATTCCCAGTGATAGATAATAAAGGTATTTTGTAGGCCAGATGTCATTTGACCTTCACAGATACCGTGTCTGATTTCTGTCAACTGTAAATGCCGTACCTTTATACTTTTCCCCAGTGTATTTCAACCTGATGTGTTGTATATGCAGTACAATCACAAACATAAACGTTTACATTTCATTCACAAGAAATTAACTTTTTCCCAAAGCGTACAGGTTTGCACTTCCAAAACAAGACAGATGATGAAAGAATGACTTCTGGTGCACTTGTCAGCTGCACTGGACGGAGGTGAGACGGTCTCTACTTTTCAGACATCTTGCGGATCATGTAATTCAGGATGCCGCCATGGTGGAAGTAGATGAGCTCCACATCGGTGTCGAAACGCATCCTAGCCTGGAACGTCTTTCCGGTATCCAACTGAAAAGAGCAATAAGGAAATAAAGAAATGAGACATGGCATAAATTAGAATCATTACTTTCGTTTTTGATTGAGGCACATATTTCCACTGATGATGTGCCTTAGTTCTTCCAAAAATAGAACGCGGTGTGTGTTTATATAATTCAAAAGTAGTGGCTATGTTCACTGTTAGTAGACTGTTGGTACGTCTGTTCATGACATGTGATTACTCTCTGATGTACCAGTCTCAATAATTGACTTTTTTGTTGCACTATTTCATCTCCCAGAAATAATTGTGATAAACATCATTGCCATTATAAATCCACTTTAAAATTATATAATAGAAGTTGATTAATTTTCAAAGAGCAATCAACTTCAAAAGTCAGACATTACAATTGGAAAGTAAAAAAAATATAACAAATGTATACACAAATACAAAAACTACTCACAAAAAAAAAAAGAAAAATCGACTTCCTGCATACAGTTAACAAAAAAATTGTAATTAAAGAGACAGGAGTACAGAGTATCATTTAATTCTGCAGTTATTAACCCAGAACTACAGCGAATTATTAAACACTAGAACTATACATCTTTCTTGGTACTTCTTCAGACAGTAAACAAACAAACATACAGTAGTCTAAAATGGACAAATTTTTTCTTTACAATATTCACTACAATATGTTATTAAAGTATCATCTGTTCCTTCGAGTTGGCTGCTCAAAGCACCTCTTCCCACATTGCCCTGTTTTTCTAAGTGAACCACAAGTGCTAATTAAGAAAAAAGTGATAAATTCTTACCTTTATATATACATTCAAATATAGCATTCAGTACGAATAAGTGTACCGTTACACCCCTAATTCTCTCTCTCTCTCTCTCTCTCTCTCTCTCTCTCTCTATATATATATATATATATAAACAGCAACCACTTATTGTTACATATAAATAAGAAAGTGGTTCATTAAGATAATCATATAGATTATATAGAGAAATATTAAATATAAAAAAATAATTGACGTATTACCAAAAACTTTACCTTAATTTCAACAATCATTCTGGGTTTGAGCTGTTCAGGGATGACCACAGTGTAGCGTTCTCGGCCGGTGAGCCCCAGGCTATCGGCCGTATCTCCAGGCAGATACTCCAGAGGAATGACCCCCATCCCCACCAGATTACTGCGATGGATGCGCTCGTAGCTCTCTGCCAATACAGCTTTTATACCCTGATAATCAAAACACAAATATACTTTTATGTTACAGGATAAAATAACAGACAATTTTCAATGATAATGCCTTTTCTAAACACTGGTTTATTGCTGTAAGAAACTAGAGATATAGTCATTAGCTTCAGGTTCATTGTATACATGGAACTCACCAGCAGAAATGGTCCTTTGGCAGCCCAGTCTCTGGAGCTGCCTGAACCATACTCCTTCCCTGCCAGCACCAACAGTGGATAACCTGCCTCTTGATATTTCTCTGCTGCATCATACACATCCAGCTGTGAGACAGAACATCATTAAAGATTTAAAACTTATTGCTACTTATTAGACAGACTGCACTTGCACAAAGAACTTAAAACCCCAAAGAATTGAACCACCTATATAAATCTATATATGAATTAGGAGCTTCCTGTTAGTTCTATTTGGGGGAAGAGGTGTGTGTGTATATATATATATATATATAAGAGAGAGAGAGAGAGAGAGCAAGAAAGAGAGAAAAAGATAAATGTACTTTTCAGGTTATATTATAAATATAAGTAGGACAGTTGTGAAGAAGAGGAGGAATAAGCTTACTACCCAAGTGCTTGAAAATAAATGAATAAAAGTGAATAACAATAACATGAATCAATAGAGAGAGAGCTGTTACACTGTAGGCAACTATACTCATATCCTTTGAGCCACTGTAATAGGACATAACCTTCTAAGCTGCCTAGTACACTGATGTACCTTCATCGTTTACAATTTTGTATTTAACAACAACATTCTCTCTAGAGTTTTAGAGTGATTTTATTCTTAGTCTGTGACCCAATGGACTTCTATCAAGAACATATAAGGACGTACGTATTAATAGAGACCTTAAAGCAATTTCTTTGAGGTATGCCAAATTCCATATACTCTATGTCAACATAAATCCTTCAGCTCACATTCACAGTTACAATTAACCAGTAGAGTCTCAGCTCTTGGTAGCACAACTACAGAAATATAACAAGAAATTAAGGTTTTTCAAAAAAATGATAAACTCCTTCATGCCAGCCCACTTTTTAAAACTGTTGGTGTTACATGTTACATATAGCATACATGTTACATATAAAGTGATCCTCTCTCCTACCGTGTCCCCTGTTGGCAGATAAATGGTGGAAGGCGCCTGTTTGTTGAGGAACTTGTTAAAAAGGCGGATGTTTGCGAATGTCCCCCGAGCCATGACAGCATCGTTCCCACGCCGAGAGCCATACGAGTTGAACTCTCGAGGTGTAAGTCTGCAGGGAGGGAAGAAAATGTATACATTTATTTCCTAATTTATAAAAAAGAATAGATTTAAAGAATAAATAGTTTAATATCAAAAACATCTCACCCACGACTGGTCAGGTAGCGAGCAGCAGAACTGCTACGAGCAATGTTTCCGGCAGGAGAAATATGATCTGTGGTCACCGAATCCCCCAAATTAAGAAGCACATAGGCATCTACAATAGACTTTGGCTTCTGAAGTGATCTGGTCTGAAATATATTTAATATAAAAAATAAATATATGTATATATTTTCAATTTTACTATGAGCTTTACTGCTTCTTTTCTCCTATACAGAATTGTGTATTGTGAAACCTGAAACCGAGTTATGAATTGCTGTTCCGCTGAGACAGCAGGGTGAAAATGTAATTACCAGTCCATCAAAGAAAGGCGGAGACTTGATGTATGTGGATTTAGGGTCCCAGGTGTACAGCTTGTCAGAAGAAGCATTTAACGAGTTCCAGCGTTCGTTTACCTTCTAAAAACAGGAAGAAAAAAAAACTCTTAATGACGGCTCAATATACTTGGGCAATGTGATTAAGTCATCCTATGCATTGTTTACAAACCTCCACTTTCTCATAGACCTCTTTAAACATGGCAGGAATAACAAACTTTCTTTCAACAGCCTGGATCTCCTCTCGCATGGGCCAGATGTCTCTTAGAAAAATCTTTTTCCCCTCCACGTTCACCGCTATTCCAACACACATAAAAACAAAACAACACTTAGCTTTACTTGCTGAACCTCATGTAAATAAACTGGATATTAAAATACAAATATTTAAATTCCGCTCACCAATAGGCTCCTTTTCAAAGTCGATCCTAATTGTTCCTGCAATAGCATAAGCAATGACCAGCAGAGGAGAAGCTAAGTAGTTGGCTCGTGTATTGGGGTGCACACGACCTTCGAAGTTCCTGTTGCCAGATAGAACGCCTGCTGCTACCAGATCTCCCTGAGAATAGGCATTTTCTTAGCAAGGCTTTAATAACACATAGTTACAGCAAAGGCATTCAGTATGTACCTGGGTGATGGCCTCTACAACTGGCTCTGGAAGAGGACCACTGTTTCCTATGCAGGTCATGCAGCCATAACCGACCACCTCAAAACTAACATAAGACAAACACATCAAGTGCAATTTATAATATAATGCTGTCAGATTTAACTATTTAAAAGTCATCAATCACTGTGAGAATAGACCCAGGTTCATTTTGTCATGAAAGCAATACATCTAATCATAAATCATATCTGCATTGCAGACGCTGCCATATTATGAGGAGAAAATATCCTGAATGTATTCAAATATTAAAACAAAGAATTACAATAAATGAAATATAACAATATTAACCCTTTCTAAAAAAAAAATACATTTCTATTCTTTTGGCAGCCAATTTAGACAAAAGTAGTACTAATAGGAGTATAAACTTAATGCCATGTCAGCATCTAAGCATATTCATGTCAAAAACTGGGCTACAAAAGTTCAATGGTTACAATAAAACAAACACAATAACAGGCTTTATTTATACTATATTTGGTGTCTTATTGTCTTGGAATTAATCTTGTGCTGATCCCGTTTTTACATTTGAAACAGCATTAAATGCTTTACACGTGAAATTAATCTCATTCATGGCATTTCTTGATGACATCATACCCTAATTCGGAGAGGTACTCCATTACACCACTTTCCTTCAGATAGTAAGTGACCACTCCACTACCAGGGGACAGACTGGTCTTAATGTAAGGTTTCACACTTAAGCCACATTGGATGGCCTTCTTTGCCAGGAGACCTGTGTGGGAATAGTAAAAGCAATTAATTTGTCTAACAAGACACCTTTACGGAGAAATTACTTTAACTGCTATATTACACAAGATCACAGAAAACATCAAATCTGCCTGTAAGAGCTGCTGCTGGGCTACAGAGGCATGACATTTGGTATACGATTGTACCTGCACCCAACATGACAGAGGGATTGCTGGTGTTTGTACAGCTGGTGATGGCAGCGATAACCACAGAGCCATGAGACAGGCTGTAGTCCACCCCGTTATACTGGAATGGTATGCTGACATCATGGCGCTCGGGTGGCACCTGAAAACCCTTAAAGCCTTGCTATATGTAGAGAAAGAAAAAAAAGCTGAAACAAGCACATGGAACAAAACCATAAAACATTATAATTAGCCGAACAAAGTAATGAAAAAGGTGAGGAGGCAGGCGTGTTAAAAACAGATTTATATAGACTGAATGGAAAAGTAAAGGCTCAATGTGGTAGGTAGTGAAGTGGAACATTATGTACCTTGGCTCCTAAACAGGCCTCAAAGTCCTGCTTCATTTCTGATACGGCCACTTTGTCCTGTGGACGCTTTGGTCCACTGCAGCAAGGGTCAACTGTGCTGAGATCAAGTTCAACAACCTCCATGGAGAGGGGACAGAAACAAAACAAATGTGCTGTGTGAAAAACAATACGAGGATCTAAAAAAAGGATGACACCACATGAACACAGCATGAAGGCAAATCACAATTATTTCTATAGCACACAGGACTTTAAGGCAATTTACAAATAGAATTTGAAAAAAGTATTTAAAAAAAACAACAAAAAATACAAATAAACAAACAAAAAGCAGCAAAATAACTCAAATAGGTAATTAGTTCAGCAATAAATGTTTATGAAAAAAGCAGCAATGAATATTATAAATACATTTTATAAATAATAATAAATACTGTACTTGAACTAGAGATTTTTTAACAACTGATTTCATCTGTGAACAGAAATAAAAACTGACACGGTCCTATTGACCTGATTATACATTATTGCTTATCCCAATCCATTCAAAAGTTTATCAAAATAATGTGCGTGTGTGTGTGTGTGTGTATAGAATACCTTTGTAAATTCAGGATCCTGAGACTGGTTGCTGTAATCCCTAAACATGCCAACTGCTTTCAGATACTGTGTAATGTAACTAAGCTTCTCAGCATCCCGTCCTAATTAAACACAAAAAAGCATATCAGGTTGACCTCTCAATTAAAAAGCAGAAACATTTCCACTATATTCCCCATCCATTTTTATTAGCAGCACCACCACAATCATAACCTTGTATAAATCAGCCACGTGGCAGCAGCACAATGCAAAAGATAATAATAATAATAATAATGCAGGATCAGGTCAAAAACCCTTCATTTAATAAACACATCAAACATCAGAATGAAGAAAAGGTTTGTACTGGATGGGTCAGTTTAAGTATTTATGAAATATCTGCTTTCCTGACGTTTCCACACATATCAGACTCTAGATTTTTTAAATATCAATAATAATAATAAATAGAAAAACCTTTGAGGAAAATGGCCAGATCAGTTTGAGCTGCCATGTAGGATATAATAACTCATATAATCAGGCTTTACTGAGCAACCTTACTAAGCAGAAAAGCATATGAGCATTTTTCCTTTACTACAGACTTCCTGTCTGTATAAATCAGCCTTGTGGCAGCAGCACAATGCAAAATAAAAATAATAATAATGCAGGATCAGGTCAAAAACCCTTCATTTATTGAACACATCAACATCAGAATGAAGAAAAGGTTTGTACTGGATGGGTCAGTTTAAGTATTTCTGAAATATCTGCTTTCCTGACATTTCCACACATATCAGACTCTAGATTTTTTAAATATCAATAATAATAATAAATAGAAAAACCTTTGAGGAAAATGGCCAGATCAGTTTGAGCTGCCATGTAGGATATAATAACTCATATAATCAGGCTTTACTGAGCAACCTTACTAAGCAGAAAAGCATATGAGCATTTTTCCTTTACTACAGACTTCCTGTCAGTTTAGACCAGTCTTTTCATTCTCCTCTGACCTCTTTCAACAAAGACTTTCCGCCTACAGACCCTTGTTTTTGTTTTATTGAATGACTGTACAGTTTTTCTTCCTTCAGTTGTTTGATATTAACATAACCTGAATCTCTTGACCTGTACTGCAGGATTTTTTGCACTGCTTTTGTCATCACCTGATTGGCTTATTAAAAAACGAATAGATGTACAGGTGTTCCTAATAAATTGGACAGCGAGTGTATACGGTCAACTCTTGGACATATATTGGACATTTCCCACATAAACGCACTTAATGTTTAAACAGGCGATCTGAAATCAATGCCAGTCTACCTGTCTGCTCAAGGTACTGGACACTGACATGGTCAACAGGGAAAAAGGCAGCTGTAGCACCATACTCTGGGCACATGTTAGCAATAGTCGCACGGTCTGCGATAGAAAGCTGAGCCACACCAGGTCCGAAGAACTCCACGAACTTCCCTA
This sequence comes from Silurus asotus, assembly GCA_024362625.1. Taxonomy (NCBI): domain Eukaryota; kingdom Metazoa; phylum Chordata; class Actinopteri; order Siluriformes; family Siluridae; genus Silurus; species Silurus asotus. Next base: position 248,428 of record MU550684.1, read on the forward strand.
CCACACCAACCTGACGCAAATGCTATACAAAAAATAAAAAATAAAGAGACAAAGATTAAGTGATCAATCATTTTCTAACAACGGGACTCATTTATCAAGATCAATTTTAACCGATTCAAATGTAAATAATGATTAAGAGAATTTACACAACTTTTATATTCCAGAAAACCTTGTGAATTAAAAAAAAGGTTGTATCCTACTCACGCCTTGGAGCGTGTTCAAATATTAAGAGCTATTTATTTAATTTGAAGACCATCTTAACATAATGACCATCCATTTTCGACTATGTTTAACATTTCTAGATATTTCAATATCAGGAAATAAAAGCTAAAAAAATATGATCCATCATCACATATTCATTCAGCAAAAATAAATAAATAAATAAATAAATGGGCCTTGCTGTTCCAATACATTTGGAGGGAGGTTGAATTAGTTAAACATTTTTAGTGTAATATAAGCGAGTCAGAATAGAGTAAAATTCTGCATTTTGGGCTTTACCCTAAACAGTTGTTCATGTTCACACAACTACATTTCTACCATTTTTGAGGGTGACTGCCATCCAATATATACATACAAGCTTAAAGAATATCTACATTCACACAAATTCTTTATTCTTAGATTACAAAAATTACCTTAGTAACAGTAAGGACAATATCAGTAGAGGTGATGTAATTGTTTGGTGTGCCATGGAGTTTGTACCCAATAACCTCTGGGAGGACCATACTGATTGGTTGACCCAACATAACCGCCTCAGCTTCAATACCTCCCACACCTGCTCACACATGTACAAAAATCAAACATTAGCGGTTCGACATATGCATTATATGGCCAACAATTTGTGGCCACCAGACCATTACATCCATAGGTGATTTTTAAACATCTCTTTTTAGATTTAGTTTGCTTGTTGCTCTTATAATAACCTAGACTCTTCTAGGAAAACGTTAGAGGAGAAATTCTAGTGTGTAGATTAGTGCTGATTCAGTCACAGGACCATTAGTGATGTCAGGGGAGGAGCGAGAGGACCAGGGGTGCAGTCAGTGTTCCAAATCATTGTGATTAAAGTCAGGGCTCTGCATTTAAGTTCTCCCTCTCCAACCTTCATAAACCATATCTTCAAGTGCTTTATAAACAATTTTGGCAGTTTGATGAAGGCTCACGTCAGCATGTAATGGTGAAGTGGCCACATACTTTTGTCCATGAAGTGTATTTGAAAAGTGATTGATTTTCTCTAACGATATCGAGTAAACAATGTATATTCCTAGTGGTGAGATTCCAAATTTGCTGTTCAAGCAAAACACAAAACTACCAACCCTAAAGACTACAACTGTGTACCTTCAGTACAAAAACTCACCCCAGCCCAGAACTCCCAGGCCATCAATCATGGTTGTGTGTGAATCAGTGCCCACTAGGCTGTCTGGGTAATAGTAGTCATCCTGCTGGAACACAACCCGGGCTAGATATTCCAGATTCACCTGGTGCACTATTCCCGAACCTGGAGGAATGATGCGCATATTCTGGAATGCTTTTGAACCCCACTGCAATCATGAGATCAAAGGTTATCACTCTCAGTTAATATATGTAGACAGGAGTTATGTACATGTATTTTAAAATCAACACAGGAAATTTAAACCGAATGTGATTACCTTTAGAAACTCAAAACGTTCCTTGTTCCTTTCAAATTCAAGGTCTTGGTTTTTCTGTAGACTGTCAGACCTGAAATTAATTTGAATGAAAAGTCAGTGAGCGCTTCAATTATAACGCAAGACTGGAACTGTCTTATACACAAACACTAATGTAACTAATGTAAAGTTGAACTAATATGGGCAGAACTTTGAATTATGTTTTGTGGCTTCTAGTGGCCTACTTCCCTTAATTTCTTTTTTCGAGTAAAAGTTTTACACCTTTCAGCTCAGATTTAGTTGAACAGTGAGTGTGCCACATGATGTGTGTGGTCAAAGGTAACCCTTTTCCAACTAGGCTACGCTCGCCGTATAAAGTTCACAGAGAGAGTGTAATATGATTATGACACTACACAACTAGCTAAAGAGACAAATCTACCATTAAGCATACGATGCTGACAACTTAAAGGTACTAGATGAGCTGTATTTTTGGTGAACTTTGATCAATTTGATGTTTTTCCAATATATTTGTGACTAACACACAATTCTGCAAAAACATCCTATCTATAGTCCCTAAATTGGAACTTAAAAATAAAATAAAATTAACTTAATTATATTTTCCCAACACAAGACGTCTCTATTAAGTATATCCTATGCTGGTAATTCATTGAGCCATGTATGAGGAAATACACCCAGCTAACACAAAAACACACACATCACAAAGCCAACTTGACACAATAACAAGTACAGCAGTTTGTGCCACAGACATTTGACCTATTAAAAGGGTCTTTCTAGAGGGTGCTTGAATATAAACCCAGAGAGAATTAGCTTTAATATATAAATTAACTTTAAGGTAATTTTAGTGCTACACATGGTAAATAACTTACTTTCCATTAAAGTCCACCTGAATGGAATGGTCAATGACTAGGTCAGCCGGACACACGGGATTTATCTTCTCGGGGTCTCCACCCAGCTTCTTTACTGCGTCACGCATTGCCGCAAAATCCACCACTGCAGGAACCCCACTGTCAACAGCAGAGATGAACAGTCATATCAGAGCAACATTCAGAGGCACTAAATAAACCTCTTATATGTGTAGTCTGGTGCTTCCCTCACCTTATACCCATCTTACACACTGTCTTTAGAGCTTTCACATCAATGTTCACTGTACCTTTGTACAAGCTACAATGGCCAATGTGACAAAAACTTCTGTGGGGGGGTTTTCAATCTCTTTTATTAAATAGTGCTCAGGTGGCACATAAGGAATAAGAAAAATAATAGGGAGTTCTGGTGTTGGTCAATAATTAGCTGTTGGATGTTTAAATGTTTGTTTCCCTATATAAGTGCATCCCAAGGCTACATAACCTAGAAACCATGAAGCCCTCTGAGAATAAGACTCTTGTTTAGTAACAACTTCCAAAAATGCTATATAAATCTTTTCTGACATAAATCTTTACCATATCATATGGAGCACCTGCCATGTAAGCCCTGGAGTAAATACCTTTACCATAATACCATACAAAAAAATGCACACTAATACAAATTTCCCATGCAACCCCACTACTGTTTTAAGTCATAATGATACAGAAAATGAACCTGCACCTCCTGGCCAACCAGAAACTAGACTTCAACAGCATTGTTGTATCAAACACAATATCAAATTGTTTAAGGCTACTGAACCAAAACAGGACAGTCTTCCTCGACTGCAATTTATCTCTTGAAATTATGTCTTGAAACGAACAAGAGACAAGTGTAAATGTAGAAAATGTAAAAGCTGACAATTCAGCCGAGTTGTAATTAACCCTACGTGAAGTCCTGCAGAATGACACGGGCCGGCCTGAAGGGCACCTCCACCGTCTGGGTCTGGGTCTGCTTCCAGTTGAGTATGCGCTCCACATCTTCCTTTTTTATCAAGAACTCATCACAGTTCCTCACCGCTGACTCCAGCAGCACACGGATGGAGAAAGGCAGGAGTTCTATATTGAAAAATGGAAATAGATTAATGGTAATAGCTTTCTCCAGTTCCAGGATGCAGCAGTTTTGCAGGTATACAAAACAACTACAAAACAAAAAAATTTAAGAAAAAAGGGTGTAATTTGCAGATACTGTTTTTAACACATGAAACCATTTCCCACTTTTGGTAAACCTAAACCTAATCCTCACATCAGAAATCATTATAAACCAAAATGTACAGGAATTAAAAACTATAACAGCAATGCATCTATGGCATCAACACAAAAGTCTCTATTAGATCGTCTATAGTTTATGCTTAAAACAAAGTACAAAAAAAAATGCAGTAACTGTGCAGCAATTCTCTTACCATATCGAGGATCTCCAAGCTTTCTGAGATTGAAAAACTTGCATTCAGGCTTCTGGGAGTCCAGAGGCTCAATGATATGTGAGTAAGGGTTACTCATAGCTGAAGAGTCCCTTCTTACCTACAAGCTACCCTTGTGTTATCTGATAATAAAGAGGGGGGAAAAAGAAATAAATCTAGCTAAGAATCAGCATTTACATAAAGAGCACATCATTTATCCACAATATACAGTTTCACCAAAGAATCTGGTTTTAACAAGCTGTGAATAATGAAAGCGCCCGATTAAACCCCCGGAGCTGCCACATGGACTTGAACATTTATGCTCCTTTGGATGCCCTATTTATCAGCACAGGCTTGAGGCACTGCCAGATTTGAGTGGCAGTTACATGGCAAGCAGGATTACACCATCTGAGATAGGACAGTTCACAGAGGACGGCAAATGTGACATCTATCTTCTTAGAGTTTATACAGAGGCTAGTATACCCATCAAATATTCTAGTGTTTGCACTATGTTCCTATAAACATAAATGTTAAAAATATATTGGATTGTGGTGTTTAAGGATATATGAATTACAGCAGCCATTTTGTCATTTGAAATCTAGTGAAAACAAACACAGACAGATGACTGTGTGTGTATTGTGAAAGTGTGCATGAAAGATCATTGTGAAACTGGGGGGTGGAATGAATAAAGGTTCAGCTGATGGGTCACACGATGATGTTAGAGCTTTTGTAACATATTGTATTGGAGATAACATCGAATTGAACTGATTGATATAATAAACCTGAGCGGTTAGAAAGAAACTCCTGAGGAAATAAGTATAGCAGGAATCATAACTAGTATAGTGTGTATATACTAGTATAGTATAGTGTGAAGCAAAAGTAATATTCTTAGGGCGAAGAAATCTTTTTGTTAGATAATGCTTCGGGAAACAAGACTAGCAGGGCGGTTCACTTCATCCTGCAAGTAAACTAACCAGTATATTACAAAATCTTTAAGATCGGAACTCACTTCACAAAACTGCTCTTTTACCACCACAGTCAATCAAAGAAATATACGTATATGTAAGAATCTGCAGAGTGAGAGCAACAGTTTTAATCATTTTTAGGTCCTTTTATAAGATAAAAAATGTGGTGCATGTGTATAAGATTATAAGTATAGTGGTAAAGGTTTTTTTCTTATGCCAGAAAGAAATTTCCTTTCAGATGACAAAATTATCATTTGTTTTTATTTAATCATAATAGAGTTAGTATTACTCTAATAATTGGGGTTGGGTTTAGAGTTAACTTTATGGTTAAGAATTAGGTTTAACATTAAGGTTAGTGTATACAAAATGTGTACAGATTACACCGGTTATAAAAAACAAAAACCCAAAGCCAAATTAAACCAATACCTAAATCATGTGTCCATTCACTTTTCACAATGTGACAAATTGCATACATTGCAAATGCAGACAGTATTCAATCTTGTGATCTGTGACATCTAGATTCGATATATATGAACACTAACATTATAATTACCAGCAAGTGTCAATGTTTTGAAATTTAACTCCAGGACAAACAAAGTTGTTACACAAAGCAAGGCTTTAATACAAAAATGAATCAGCTGTTTGCCAGTGAGGACAAAGTATTTACTTGTACTCCTTTTTGATACCATTTTATACCTTTATACAGTGAAGGACATGAGTTTAAATCCCACCCCTTTGCTACCCAGTGAGATGAATGTAAAACTGAAAACCACCAATGGAAATTTCACATCCTTAAACCAAACATAAACCCAACACAGAACGTGTTCTTTACCATTGTACCGTGCAAAAGGTTGAAAGGACTGCAAAGTGAAGTGTAAATGTAATAAAAATGCAAAAGCACTACTTTATGTGTGTTAGTGTTAATTACAATGCAAGACTACTGATCTCTTCTCTGTTACAGGTAGTCGTCGACTTACGACCACGATAGGTCGTAAGTAGAGTAGGCTATATGTACAGTACTGTGAAATGATGTTATACAAATCTTTAAGTAGTATTTGTTCATTTTATGCTATTTGTATCATCTCTACACAATTTTGATTCTTTATCTTTCAAAATCGCGGAGATGGTAGTGCTGCCGGAAGCTGGTACGCACTGTCGTACGCCGCTTTACGACTTGTGGTCGAATGGTCGTAAGTCGACGACTACCTGTATATACAATATCATTCAAACTCTGGTAGACAGCAATTTCAATGACCTAGCTAGCAAGCAACCTGGGCTTCCACAGCATGCTTCTATTTAAATACGTAATGCATTATATTCTAATTGCAAAAATATAAGCATGAAATGAATGTTGGTGCATAAAACCTCCAACCCCCTCGCGCTGCTCGCCGCGTTCCCCGGTGCTGTTGAGCTGTCAGGGGCCTGTCTGCTGTCGCCAAGCCTAGTGAGCGAACAGGCGATGTGCAATCGCAATGTTACACGTGGCATTTATTCCAAAACCTACACGTTATTTACGCACATCCACACAAGTTCAACTATTTTCTTGCCCAGGACTTACCTACAGTACACACTAAGTGCCCCCCGGGGGGTAAACAGTACAGATACAAACAAGCAGCGCGAGCTGAACCAGAAAACAGTGACCTGCTCTCATACCGTAATGCACCCAGTATCACAGACTCCAAAAATACAAATACAAAACAATTCATACATTCTCTACAATATTCACCCTTGTGTTGTGTTCTTTGATTACAAACGCATATGAATACAATGATGTTATATAAAAACTAAATGTTAACAGGTTATACACTTTAACTTTTAAACGAACACCATTGTTGCACGAGTGTTTATGATTTTATTACGGTAATGATTCAGCTGTTTGTCAGGGAGGATTTACTTGTATGCCTACTTAATACTATTTTATACCTAAAATGTGTTTTTCTTCGTTGTTCTTGTTGTTGCTGTTGTTGTTGTTGTTGTTTTTATAATAGTTTAAAACTATAAATAAGATAAATACAGCTCTCCATATACAAATACAGTTGTTCCAGTACTGTATTTAGGGTAGTGGGAACCAATCAAAACCTACACTGTGTAGAAGATCGTCAAAGAATCAGTACATGCAACAACAACAAAAAAATAATAAAAAAGCTGATATAATAAATACTATTTTAAGCCAATTTCATTTAGGCTGTTGCTTAAAATTGTTTAAGTAAACGAAATATAGCGATTAATTTAAAACGTGTTTATAGACAAGCCATACTGCCTAATGAAGTGCTTTTGCATACGCGAAAAATAAACATTTGAAACAAGATTTTATTATGTATTTGCATCTGTCTGGATTTCATATCAGTTTATATCACCGATATTATCACCATGAACATCACTAGTTCAACAGCGACAATAAAAGGAGCAGGTCAAGTTTGGCATAGAGATGGAAAAAGAAACCATCAATAATGGAGCTCCTTCCTCCTTTTACTGCCATCTCGAATCTTCTGCATCCCGTAGGTCCTCCTGGCCTGCACTCTCTCTTTCTGCTGCACCATTGTGTCATCCAGCACCTCCAAACTGGGAATCTGGCTGATAACATACTGTCTGGAAAATAAAAGTGAGCCCAAATCAAACTCTGAATAAATGTTTGTTTTGTAACCATAATTGCAATCAACACAATTCAATGATGTGTTTACAATTGAGCTAGAAATATGTTCCAGTATTTATGCACACCTACAGCTTCAGTAAACAAAAATGCTCATTTTCCCCCCTGACACTAAAACTGATTATTAATAATACCTGTTGTTTAACCCCAAAATGTTTTATGCCATTTTAGCAGTAAATCTATTATTAATCCATCAGTTATTCATTTTGGGAAAAGTCAAATTTTCATGTCTTGTTAAACTTGTTTCTCTTCATAAAAAAAACTAGAAAATTAACAAAAAATATATACTTTCACACTAGATAATATGATTTACATGGATAATACATTAAACAGACACATTGTACGTGCCACTAAAATGTCATGATTGTAGGATGTGAGTAAATAAAAACAATGAAATAAAAATTGTGACAAAAACACGTTAATGCTAAGATATGACATTAGTACTGAGTACTACAGTTTAAGAAACAAAAAATTTAATAAAGTGAATAAAACTGTCATAATCTACTGTAGTAAATGAATTGAGAGGTTTTTTTAATGCACCAGTTTGTATATTATAATATATTTTTATGTTTATTAAACTCGTGATATTTTCTTATTATATTAAAGTTCCTATGATTAAGGTATGTATTTATTTTATTATTAAATTAGAGTAATCTGTACGGCTTTAAATAAACAGTATATCTATATACATATTGACCACTAGGTGGAGAAGTGTATGCATCTGAAATCATGTGCTGGTTTTATTTATTTATTTATTTATTTATTTATTTATTTATTTATTTATTTATTATTCAGTAAAATTATAAAATCACAAAACCAAAAGCAATGTGCTCAAGTTGGTAATGCACTTGAGACAATTGAAATCTAGATGTTTTGCATATGTATTTTTTCTGAATTGTTTTATTTACCTGTAATCAATGTATTGAGTCAGACTGCCTCCATTAAAATAACTGGGTGCTGCCTCGTTGTTCATCATACTAAGTATTCTGTAACAACAACACATTCAACACTGTGATGTATTCACTAATAAATCAATCATTAATACAGAAAAAAGTCAATGCCAAACAGAGCCTACTTGATATTGGGAAACTTGCAGTGTATCTCCTGGACAATGATGGGAAGATTACTGATTTTGTTCTTGTTGATCCACAGTGTGGTGAGACTTGGCATGTAAGGAAATTTGACATGAGTGCTATAATTGTTGCCATCCAGGATGAGAGTGCTTAGCTTGTTCAGTTCCCCCAGTAGAGCTGGGCTCCGTTAATGGCAGAGTAAAGGACTATAGCTTATATAAAAAATAAAATAAACATTTTTAAAAGGCAAAATATGATGACCATGTGTTAAATTCTCATGCCAGAGAGTTTGTGGGTGTGTGTTTATGTACAGTCCTAGGAATCATACAATGATTTTGGAATTTAAACAGCCAATAATGTCATGTTTAGAGGCAGATTATGTATATAATTAAATCTTTTAACACACAGGCACACTTAAGGATACTCATCCAGCAGGTTGTAACTGAGGTCCAGGACCTCTAGTGTGTCCCGCTGTTTGAGGATGACATCATAAGGAATCTCCAAAAGGCCCTGGTATGCAAAGGAGAGTCTCTTCAGCCCAGGCTCAATAGCGGAGCTCCCTGGAAGCCCTGGTTCCATGACGCCACTCTTACACACTTCCATACCCTTAGCTCTTGGTATAAGGTCACATCAGAAGTGAAGACCGGCACCGGATACTCTAGATTGATATGCAGTTCATTTTAAAAATAAGAACCAGTTTATTTAGGAGCATTACTAGTAGCACATTCTTTCATTTATTTATTCATCTTCATTAGCTGCTTTATTTTGGTCAGAATCTAAGTGAACCTGGGCCGACCCTAGGAAAATGGGTCATGAAGGAGGAATACATCGATAAATTACACAGTACAATGCACATACATTTACAAACCCATTCACACCCAGGGGACAGTAGAGATCATGTATTGAGAAGGTAAAGAAAATCAGTCAGTTAAAATCCATCGTTCATTACTATAATGTAAGTGGTATATCACAGGGCATCATGCACACACATTTCCACCTATTTGTAAAAGTCTGATTATTTACTAATCCTTAAGGCCCCCCCTTTACAGTGTGTATTTTCATGTATTGTGTCATAGGATTCTCTGTGTATGTCTTAGATTTCATTTCCCAATAAATATATTATTGCTGCTGTCATGTTTTGTAGTCTTGGTATTAGTTAGACTTGTTTTTTATGGTTGTAATATTTGTTGTTGTTGTTGTTTTAAATACCAGCATCGATGTGTGCATGGTTATCTCAATCACACCTCTGACACCTGCTAACTTATGCTAACATATATAAGAAGAGGCAAAAACAAAAAACCTTTGAAAAACAAAGACCAACTTCATGTCTCTCATTAGAGATCACTGATGCTGCATTGTATAATGCCGTAATAGGCATTGAACTCTATTGTACAATAAATTTGATTGTTTTTCATTGTTATATAAGTTTTAATAAACTAGAAATTTGAAAGTAAAACTGCTTTAGTTAAGTAAATTGCAGATAAACATTTTCTATTTATGTAGTTATTTTATAATGTTATGGTCATAAATGATATGAACCATAGCAAATTTTATTTTATTATAATGTTTGGTATAATGCAGCATTTATTCTCAAACCATGACCCTCAATCACGTTTCATTTTTGGCCCTCAATAAGAAAATATTTGGGCATCGGTGCTCTATATTGAAAGCAGTGACCACAACTAAACAGCAGAGCTATGTCTGCAAATAAATTAGAGTTTATGCATCTCTTTGCATCATATCAGTAGCTAGTTATTTGAGTTTATACACATACAAACTGACATTCTTAAAGCTCAATTTGGAATATGAAGATAAAACTGACAAACGTACTACATACTTATGCAACTTATTTTCATAATGCAACATTCTTCCAGTAAAATCTCTTCATTTAAACATTACGCTGTTTTCTAATTTTCTGTATTTAGGTATTTGCAAGATTCTTTCAACCATGACCTTCATTCACCTTCCTTATTTCTGGCATTTCTATAAAGTAATTTAAAAAAAAGCAAAAAATGTTTTGCTTTCTATCCAGAACACAAGAAGAATGGTTTACTAATTCATACTTACACCCAGTAAACTACACTTGTGGACAAATACAACCATTAAAAAAAAATGTATAAAAAAGTATACATTGTTTTCTAATGCACGAAGTTCTGCTCACCAATGTAAGCTGGGTTCCTCAGTAGGTTGTGTATTAAGACAATGCCTGAGTGTGGGTGCGCTGAATGTCCTCTTTATCTGCATAAAGGCCTTCTTTCATGTCTGGAGTCAGGATCACAAGATCTGGATAATAACACTGCTTGTTAACCCTTTACTCAGGCCAGTGAAACAGAAATAGGTCAACTGCTTAATCATTTTTAACTGAAGCTTAAGTATGGTAAGTCTATAGAGTTGTTTTAGGGAGCGTGCTAAAATTTGAAATTTCAGTCTATTAATATTACTTTGCTAGGTATTACATTAGGTATTAAACTGTGAATATGGTTTACTAAGAAGATGTACAATTTACTTTAAAATACTACAAAGATGTAGATTTAAAATGGCTATGTCATTTTCTCTAAAAACACCATTTAACCTCTATAGGTTTATAAAATTTAGCATTAGCCACAATTTAAATTGCTAACAAATTAGTTTTTTTGTGATTTTCAGGTTCTGATCTATATCATTTGGCAGACAAGTGAGCATAGTGTAAGCAAAGTAGGAGCATGGTGCAGTGCAGGCTGAAATAAGTGCTGTAAGGTAGAGAAGTGCTGGTCCATTTCCGGCTTTGTAGGCTGCCATCAATGTTTTAAATCTGATGCAGGCAGCTACAGAAATGCAGTGGAGGCAGCAGAGCAGTTGGGTGGTGTTGAAAGGTTCGATATTAAGGTGTTGGGCTGCAATCTGGATCAGTTGCAGAGTTTGAAAGTCTTTGCAAGGTTGGGAGACCTGCCAGGAAAGAGTTGTAGTAGTCCAGTCCAGCAACTAAGTCAGGTGTCAAACTCAAAATTCACAGTGGCCCAAAATTAAAAACTCATGAGGTCCCAAACTCAATATTTATTGAAAAATTGACTGCAATTGTGCATGTTTTCCCGTCTCTCCAGATGTGTAATATTGAACCTTTTCATAAAGAAACAAACTTTAGTTTTGCATAAACACTGAATCTGGAACAACCAAAGTTTAATATTATAAACACATGAGAAATTAAATTTAAAATAAAACACATCAGTGATATTCGTTTCTTATTATGTCTCTCTCTATCTATTGACATCCTTATCCTTTTTAATGTAAACCTTTTTTCACAGGGCAACAACAAAACAACCAAAAATAATAATCATTTCCTTCAATTAAAATAAACAATCTTTCAACTATTACCAGTCCATGTCTTGGAGTAAAAAAGGTGCATAAAGACAACATTCATTCAAGCTCAGTTTACTACACTCTGATTTACTCTGATGCACATTGGTTCAAGCCACGGAGTTGTGCAGTGTGCCAGGGAGGAAACATGGAAACTGTGCAGCACACACAGAGTCGTACTTTGACTTGAGCGTGTCTCCACACTGGAGTTCAATCAGCTGCATCTAGAGGTTGGTTGGTGCTCTTTCCACGTCAACCACAAACAGATTACTAAGCAGTTCAAATTTGCATTTCTGGGCTTCAAAGTAGGCAAATCACCGGGTAAATTCAACGCTGATTACGCAGAGTTTTTCAGCGTTCTCGACTGACTCACACGCGCACCAACAAAGCATTCTGGCATTTGTAGTATTAGTGGTGTTTGCGCAGTATATTGGTGGGCAGCTCTAATACACATTTGATATGATCTCGTGGGCCAAATATAATTACACCTACACTGAGTTTAACAACCCTGACCTAAGTGATCTGTGTGAATAGAAATTGCTAATTCTTTTGATGTTATAAAGGTGATATCGACATGTGTTAGATTTACCATGTGAGAAAAAAATAGAGTTGATTCTCCATGGTTACCCCAAGGTGAGATCAAAGAGTTATTTAGATGAATTTATAACCCTCACCCTTCTAAAGAGATTCTCTCTCTCTCTCTCTCTCTCTCTCTCTCTCTCTCTCTCAGTCAAGTTAAACATGGTCCTGAGGTTCCAGTGACCACTGTTCCTGCCCCTCTCCCCTCCGTGGATCTTCCCACTTTGTCCAGGCCTACCTCTGGATAGTGTTCTCACAAATCATAAGGAGAAGTATGTGAGGGTGGTGCAGGACATGTGTGAGGACAGTTTGACAGCAGTAAAGTGTGCAGTAGGAATGACAGACTGGTTCAAGGTGGAGGTTGGACTGCATCGAGGATTGGCTCTGATCCATATTCTGTTTGCAGTGGTGATGAACAGGTTGATGGATGAGGTCAGACAGGAGTCTCCATGGACTATGATGTTTTTGGATGATGATTGTGGTTGTGATTTGTGGTGAGAAAAGGGAGCAGGTGGAGAAGAGCCTGGAAAAGTTGAGCTACATGCTGGGGAGAAGGGGAATGAAAGTCAGTACGAGTAAGAAAGAGTACATGTGTGTGAATAAAAGGGAGGGCAGTGGTGCGGTTGCAGGGAGAAGATGTGGAGAAGGTGGAGAAGTTTAGGTACCTGGAGTCAACAGGCAAGGTGGAGTGGGTGGAGAAGAGTGGCATATACACCATGTCCCTCCTCTTTACATGTCCAAACCATCTCAATCAGGCCTCTCTCTCTCTTTGTCCCCAAAAACGTCCTACATGTGCTTTCCCTCTAATAAACTTGTTTCTAATCCTGTCCATCCTCCTCACTTCAAACGAAAACATCTTCAGCTCTGTTACCTCCAGCTCCGCCTCCGGCCTTTTAATCAATGCCACTGTCTCTAAACCATACAACATAGCAGGCCTCACCACAGTTCTATAAACTTTTCCTTTTACTCTCGCAGGGTATCTGCAGAGGGACATGGTATCAGAGGATGGACATGGGGTATGTCAGTAGGAGAATGGTAAACCAATGGAGCCAGCAGGAAGGAGCAAAATAGGGTTCATGGATGTGGTGAAGGAAGACATGCAGGTAGTTGGTTTGAAAGAGGCAGATGTAGAGGACAGAGTAATATGGGGACAGATGAAAGAAGAAGAACACTGCAATTTTTACTTTTATATGTAACATAAAGACGGATCTTTTCACCTTCTTATTTCTGATCAAGTGTTGAATTTCACTTTTATATTAGGTAATCATGTAGTTAAGTCACAATTCTACAGCATTTGATTATCAATTTATTTTATTAATTCTTTGCATAATTGCATTTGCTGGCACAAGAACAGAGCTCAGAGGTCAAATGAAAACAAGCTAACATATAACAGATGTAGGATATTTTACGAGTAATCAATATGACCTATTGTTTATTATTTTCAGTTCTGTCTTTTGGATATTATTGCTGTACTGTCCAGTATTAGTGAATTATGTAGTCTAGGCTCAGTTCTCTAGTGGTTAATTACTTACTAAATAAATGGCTTGATTAATTGATTAAATTATAAAAGAACAATTACATGCACATGAATATTGGATTAATATTACAGTATAATAACATGCAGTTTGATGGTACTAGATCAGAGGTCAGGCAAAGGCAATGAAAACCAAACAATAAATAGACGTAATATTTCATAAAGTCAACATATTACAAATCTTTATGTTTTGTAAATTTATAGGTGGTATGTAGAACAGGATTTTCATTTTTAATGTCTGTTAAAAGAAAACGAAACTAGATCTATTTATACAGTGCCATTACTGCTGTTGCTGATACTGCTACTCTGTGGGGGAGCGTTGATGCGTGAGGAAACAAATTTGGGTCACGTGATTTCCGGGTTCACGTTGGGGGATAGGATGCCGCGTTGGCCCCGCCCCCTTCCTCCGCGCACGCACGCACACACACACACACACACACACACACACACACTCTCTCTCTCTCTCTCTCTCTCTCTCTCTCTCAAAAAGTATTGTGAGCAAATTTTGAGGCCCATGAATTTTTTTCTTATTTTCTCATGGCACTTATTAAATAAAATAAGTAGTTTTAATAAAAAAAAAAAAAAAGAAAAATTGTAAATATAATAATAATAAAAAACTTATAAACGTATAAGCGTGTAGGTGTACGTGGAGGATTGTGTGTGTGTGTGTGTTGCATACACTAAAAGGTCACACACAGTTTAAGGTGTGTTTGGAGTGGGGCAGCTTTTCGGGGGTGTTGGAGGTTGAAGTTCACGTCGAGGATGATTAGATTAATTTTGGTGAAGAATTCGGTTCGGATATGGTCGTATTTTGGTGCATTTAGTTCATTTTTAACAAGTCTTACGCTACCCATTGTAATTGTTCGTGAATGACCACCCAGCACTTATATTTAGGCATTAGTCAGTGAGAGATGAGGGTTTTGTTGTTGTGGTATTGAGACCAGCTCTCATTAAAGACTTGTCCATAATTCACCAAAAGTTGAGATCCTGCATTATTGGTATGAACGGAAATATCATGTAAAAACAAGAACTTTTTGTTTTTCTTGAATGTTGTACCTTTTTCCATATTTTTCTCTTCCTTTACAAGAAATCTGTTCTAGTATCTGAACACTGTGTGTTTTCTTACAGAGTGAAATCGACTACACCATTTTCAAGAAGAACAGTGTTATGAATCTCATTGTATGATGGAACAAAGGAAAGCGAAAAAAAACGTGATCAGCAGAAACGTGGCCACTGTCCTGACTTGGACAAGACATTTAAAGAAATATCAAATCAAGCCACTCATTACTGTAGTAAAGTATGTCAGCTTTTACAAGTTTGGTTGTCAAAATGTTTAGAAGTTATGCAAGATGTAGGGTGTATTCTCCTAAAATCATCATTCAAGAATTTGTCACGTGTACAGGAAATGGTCTGTTAGGCCACGCAATTACATAAAATATTCCCAGTGACATCACTTATAAAAGACATAATGAAATCACAACAGATTATGAATGTACAAAATAAATGTTTGTAAAAATGCAAGAAAAGAGATACCATGTGCCATATAATGATGGAAGACATGCATGTGCATAGAAAAATTATTTCCATCACCAGCCCTTCTTCAACAAACATGGTTTTGTTCTGTATTCTCATATTGCACCATGTGTATATTTTTGTGTTTCACTCTGTAATTGTCTTTTTCAGGTGCGTTTTAGTAGGAAGGTGAGAAATCACATCATTGAGGACTTCAGGAAACCTGAAATGAGACTTGGATGGAGATGGCAAGTAATAGAGAGATTTTACTTTTACAGTATTTAACAGACGCCCTTATCCAGAGCTACAGAAGTGCTTTGAGTCTCTATCAATGAATAAATCAATTTGCTAGATTACAAACTTAAGATCCCATCAGCCTACAACTTGGAGGATTTTCTTTTAAACAAAGATGGCAAAATGGGACAAATGCTGGTTTAAGTATGTTTTCAGGAAAAGGTAGGTCTTCTCGTTTCAATAGGAGATTGGAGAAAACTTGAGAGATCATCAAAACTTCACATCTTAGTTTTTAAAACTCTACATTTTAACAGTTCAGTGTTGGTAAGTAACAAAAATAATAATTCATAATAATAATTATTATTATTATTACAAATAAATCAGAATGAATACCATAAGAATAAAATAATAATTTAAATGCTTTTGCTTTATGTTGTGCTTTATATTTACCTCAAGACACTAATCTTGCACTCACACAAATATATATTTGTTACATGTATATAACATTCCTGAAATGTACACAGTGGTTTTTTTTTTTTTATAAAAACAGTTTTCAATTAATATTATATGACTTAGATTTGCACTATTGGCTGATGCTTTTATCTGAAACAAATGTGGTTTCTTCAATGATCCAAAATACCAGCTCTGCTGTACTGGGACCTGCAGTAAGTATATAGTACCGTATGAATGCAGAGATTGGTATTGTTAAGTACATGCACCAACTACTTGGATCAGACTTCGTCTGTCCTACCTGTCCTACCCCCCTAAAAGCTAATTAATAATAATAATAATAATAATAATAATAAGTTCTCAAACCACTCTTCAGGACCTCAGTCCACATTTTTGTTCCATATTTGAGTTGTGTGTTATAGATGATAGACAGCTATTTCTATAGTAAATTACCTGAAACTGATGTGCAAATGTAGACAAATTACATTTTAAACATTTTCCCCAACTCCTGTTTATCTCCGACCCAGTACTATACCAGATTGTTAACAGAAAATATTGACATGCAAGATGAAATAATTACATATACATTATATATATATACACACACACACACACACACACACACACACACACACACACATAGACACGCGGGTCAATATAGTGTAATAGCACACGAGGATGTGCTGCTGCTGCTGCAGAAATCATACTGCGGCATCATGGAATAACTTAATTACATAAAGAAAACAACACAAGTCATAACATGTGACAAAATACAATCATTTATCAGAATTTATTTATTTTTTAACAAACTTGAAAAAAGTCCTCTTGTCTGCTTCCGAGTACAGGAGGGACGTGTACTGAGGTTCTGTGCTGTGTCCTGTAAAAACAGTTTTGTCTTTACTTACAAAAAGACTATTTTAGATCAACATTTACAAAAAAACAAACAGATTTAATTTAAACAAAGCAATTTATCCTCTGAAATAATGATGCCTTTGTCTGACACTTAAAGTTAATCTTAAGTTATAGAAAAACATTGTAAAGCTGGTTTACTGCAAACGTGTTGAGAATGAGATCAACTTTCAATCAAATATTCAATTAAAACCATCTACAAACGGACTTTAGAGTTTTCTGCGTCTGTATAACAGAGCATGCAAGACATTCCCTCAGGAAACATGGAGGATTTGTTTGTTTGTTTGTATTTTACAAAAACACTTGATTGTTATGCAGTTCCGTGCAATACTTTACATAATACATTGTGCTATACAGCATTACAAAAATAACTCACATTCTAAAAGTGTGAAAAATTGCATTATGGCAAAAAATATTAATTCATTAATTGTACTTCTTCATACAGATAACCACACAACTGGATATGACTAAACATTAGACCAGCAAGTCTAAAGACCCTGAAAATATTGGTTGAATGCTGATAAATTGTGCTTTCATTTTAGTTTATTATTTCCATTTTTACACTCAAATAATGAAAAGAAGTCATTAGTAATTGAAAAAAAACTAAGTGGTAGCTGGGGAGGATAAAAGGATAAGGGACGAGAGCCTCGGGAGAGAAAAAGAAACACAAAACAGTGTACACGTGTGCGTGCATTGAGACAAAACAATGGAAAGTGAACGTAAAAAGTGGCAAAATAGAGGCATTTTTTAGTTGGAGAACCTGTCACCTATCTCTCATTCCTTTATCCCTGAGCCAGCGAGTTCTCCACATTAACAAGCACACTATTAGGAAGTACTATGGATGATTTGCATTCTCAAATGCAGTGTGCATGGGTGGGTTAAGGATTTGTGTGGTTGATACAAATAATATAATTTTAGGGGGATTTTTTTTTTCCCTCAACAACAACAAAAAAAAGGTTTCTGTCACGTCTGGAAAAATTGTATGACAATATATGCTTATGGAAAATATATAAATTAACAATACAAACAAAACACTTTATAGACCACTAAAATCTCAGTCTGAAGAATAGTTCATCTGTAAAAGTGCACTGACAGCCAAAATTTGAAGCATTGCCAGTTGATCATGTCACCTTGATGGATGGCTTGCGGTGAACACAAAGCAGAGTTACGTAAGGCACTCCAATAAAGGCCCACTTTTCACTGGGCCAGAATTTCAACACCGGGCCTTGTTCTGGAGCTTCGGAGGCTGCATCGAAGTAAGCAAAGCACACACAGCCAAGGTAGGAGGCCAGGCAGATCAGAATGTGCCTATAGAGAAGTAACAAATAACATTGTATGCATCAAAATATAGCTTTAAAATACTGTTTCTTTCAATCAAAAGTGAGACTGAATAACAGCTTTCTCCAACATTTCATTTATGTGCACTTCGAGAAAATGGTTAAATGAGTGTCTTGTGAGAAGACACTGTGTGATGAATGCCAGTGTGCTACTTGTGTCACTTTAAACATACACAGCTGATACAGATGTGCACTCACCAGGCACAATGGAGGTATGGGAAGTTTACAGATGACCACATTTCACAGAATATCCGGTCACTGATCCAGCACATGAGTGCTAAAGTCCACCAC
Source organism: Silurus asotus (assembly GCA_024362625.1). Taxonomy (NCBI): domain Eukaryota; kingdom Metazoa; phylum Chordata; class Actinopteri; order Siluriformes; family Siluridae; genus Silurus; species Silurus asotus. The sequence goes on from MU550684.1 coordinate 267,231, forward strand.
AGACCAGCGAGCAGGCCTAGTTTAAACACACGCAGATTCTCGCACCTATACAAAACAAATACAAAAACACATTTACGAAAGGGGGAAAATATATATATATTTTTAACAATATTTCATACTTAATTTATATTGTATATGTTTAGCCTTTATAACTTTTATAACTTTGGGACATCCTGTAAAACAGTTTTGTGGGGAAAAAGAAAAAAAAAAAACTTGGTTTAAGACCAAGTCTGTTCACCCTAATCTCTCTTATCTATACAAACACACCTACAAACTTTCTCTAACACAAGGGAGTCTCCTTTATTTAAACAGGCATGCAAGCACTATATACTGTGGTATACCGTGTTGTTTTGTACTTCGCTCTGGACAAGGGCGTCTGCTAGATGCCACAAATGTAAATGTTTTATTATTATTATTATTATCATTATTATATTCAAGTATTACTTGATTACATGCATGGGTGTTTAAGAAAAAATAAATAAACATTGCTAAATGTATTTCTAATTAACAATGCAGAGTAGCAATAAACATGCTTTTTGAAACACTATTTGCTAATTATTACAAGACCCAATCGAAATCAAGGAGATTTCTGTTGAAAAACAACACTTCAGGCCTTTTAAATGCTTTGGTTAATGGAATGCCTTTGACAGTGATATACAAAGGAGGCGGATAAACATTTCTCCTTTTAAATTTAACATAAATGAAATAAGTTAACAAAACCAAGCATTAACATTTGCGGCATTTGGCAGACGCCCTTATACAGAGCGACTTACAACTGAGCAGGGGAGGGTTTCAGGGCTTTGTTTAAGGGCCCAGCAGTGGCAGCTTGGTGGTGGTGGGATTTGAACCTGTGATCTTCTGATCCAAAGCCCAATGCCTTAACCACTAAGCTACCACCTCCCAAACAACTGAAACCTGAACAACTAACATTACATTTCTTTATAATGTAATGTTAGTTGTTCAGGTTTCAGATGTTGATAATCTGTTGATAAATTGAGGGGTTTTATTTCAGTTGAACTTAATTTTACAGTTTACAACCCATGTTCTGTGCATTTTTTATTCTGAATTGATCGCACACTGTTTTATCTTGTACTGTGCAGTTTTGCATACTAATGTGCTTTACACCAGCGGCCCCAAACCTTTTTTGCGCCACTGATTAATGTCAGATGATATTTTCACGGACCGGCCTTTAAGGTGTGGCGGATAAATACAACAAAATAAAATGATAAGACCAGCATAAAAACTAGAATTTTTCTAAATATAATAATAAACGTGAATCCGCTGTGTTGTTTTTTTTTTTGTTCATTTTGCTCGCTTGGGGGTTTGAATTAGCAGTAATGTATTATGTGTTAGCGGCCGGAGCAGCCTCTTTAAGAAGGTAGCGGATGGAGGTAAGACGTGTGAACGAGGCATCATGACATGCATCAAGAGTCATAAACAGATGTGGCGGAGAGAATCCGGTCATTTTCCAAAATAAAACATCGTTCAGAATCAGATAATAAATAAAAAGGAAATAATGTGTTATGTATTCTTTCTGTGCGGCCCGGTACCTATTGACCCACAGACCCGTGCTTTACACCATGGTTCAGGAGAAACGCTTTGTACTAATGAATACAAGTATACTTGATGGACAAAAGCATTAGGACACCCGACTTTACCATCCATATGTGATTTTTCCCCAAACTGTTACCACCATGTTGGAGGCACACAACTGAACAGGATGTCAATGCGGTACAATAAAATTTTTCCTTAATTAAACTAGGAGACCCAAATCTATTCTAGCATGACAATGTCAGCATAAAGCCAGTTCTATGAAGATATGGTTAAAATGGATTGGAGTGGAAGATCTTGAGTGGACTGCTATAGAGCTCTGATCTCAACCCAACAGAAACTCCTTTGAGATTAATTGGAACACTGAGTGAACCCTAGTCCTCCTCACCCTTCATCAGTACTAAAGCTCTTGTGGCTAAATAATTACAAATCTCTACTAGCACACTATAAAATCTAGTGGAACAACCTCCACTCTTCTGCTAAGATATTATAACATCAAATGTAATAAGTAACTTTTTGTTCACTAATTATATTAATTCAGTGAATTATTTTGTATCTTTATTGAGCTACTGCTCCTGTACTTATTTTTATGCTCATGCAATCGACTGGCACTGATAAAAAAAAAATCCAACTCATCGCCCCCATCGCATGATGCATTTAGACTGTTAAAAATGACTTTTTTTTAAGGCGTGTTATGGAAAACATAAAGCAGTCAAACATGATTTATATCTTAATAGACAATCCACCCATTCCAGAACACAACCCTTGTATGAATTTGCTTGAATTCCTTCATGGGGTTTGTTAGCGCCAGTGTTGTCTCCGCTGTCATGCGTGTTGGCCTCAGTAACTGACACTAAATCCTGAGGCACTAGAATAACAATGTCAGAATATTATGGACTGCCAAATGCCCCAGCAATGAGAGAACAGGAAGAAGAAAGAGGGAGTGGAGGAAATATGAACATTGGAGCAAAACTTCAGCAGAGAATTGTGAAATGCAAGTCACAGCAAAGGTATAATAAATGTAGGTTTATGAAGTTCAATCAAATATTTCGAATCCTATGCATATATAGTTAATCGGACAAACCGTGATTTAAAGACGGTGATAAACATTTACATCTAAATAAGATCTTAAAGAAGGCAACCTTAATATTAATCTCTAGAATATAATTATTTTCTTCTATCTAATGAATTACATGCGTTTAAGAACTAAAGTTACTAAGTGAAAAATCAAATATAAGGAATCTATATGCAGGGAAGAAAAAACGTGTGGAAAATGAGTGAGAGACAGCGGATGAGGTGAGGCAGGATGTGCCCTGATTAATATCATTTAACAGAGCAAATGCAGATAGCAACCCTAAGTAACAAATTATAAACACTGTACATCCTACAGAAGGATATTATTTCAATGGTATATAAAACAAGCATGTCTATTTTTAGTAAGTTTTAACAGGGAAACAAGGAAAACATGAAGAAAAAAAAAATCTTTTCTTTAGTTTTCTAATCAAATATTCTGTAGAGTCATTAAAAAAGTAAAAAAGTTACTTATGTGAGCCCATGACTTGTTTCAGATCAGAAGTGGAACAGACTGTCCCTACATGCGGTGAAACACAGCTGAGTAAAGCAGATGATAGGAACTAGACTTCCTCTTCTGAGAAAAATTGTCATGCTACACAACATCCATAAAAAAAGACCCTGGGAATTAACACTTAGGGTACATACTGTATACCTTAGTGTCCTACCAAACACTGTATCATGTCCAGATCTGGTTAATGTTGACATGATGTATAAAAGATGTATACATGATAGTAATAGAGACAAATGAATCAATCTATAACCCTAGCATTCTTGTTTAAGTTCAAATAATTTGTCTAGCAAATAATGAGAACATTTGCTGATATTAAGGAGATTTTTTAACACTTTTCACTTACATCTGAATTGTCAGTAAAGCATACAAATGAAGAAAAACAGCTAGATTAAAGCTGACAAAAAAGAATACGTTTCACAGACTCGGTGAATGAAATATGCAATGTAAGAGACCATGCCTTCAATGTATATAGGCCTGAGTGATAACAGCTACTAACACAACCTATTATACATAACTATATACAAATACAATTGAAATAGTTTCCACAGTTTATTTAGCATGTATAAAATTAGCCTCAAATGTCAGTGTGTTGTAAGGATCAACTGGTAAAGAAAGTAACACGAAACAAGCTTATTAAAAGATAGAACAGGAAACTGTTTGGTTCCTTAACATTAAATGTAACATGAATAAGTTGTAAGATGTGTCATTCTTTCTTTCTTTCGGCTTCTCCCACTAGGGGTCGTCACAGTGGACCATCAACATGTTTGATTTGGCACATGTTTTTACGCTTAATGCACTTCCTAACGCAACCCTCCCCATTTATCCGGGCTTGGGATCGGCACTAAGGCTTGTGCAACCCTAATGGCTAGGGTTGGTTCCCTGACCCAGGATTAAACCTGAGCCGCAGCAGTAAGAATGTCATTCTTTAATAGGCAAAAAACCTATGAGTGTAATACCTAAAACCAGGCCACAAAACAGTATATCATGCCTTAATCCTTACATAGCTTACAAGACACTTTGGTTAAAAAAGCAACATGTGTTGAGTCCATATAACTCATGCTTTGTTGATATTGCAGTTTTGAAGAAACTATGGTTAGCTACTCACTCTGCAGGTCTATGTGGAGAAATAATAATATTAAGTCTACCTCAGCATTGACAACTAAATAAGAAGTTTATCAGATATTAGTATCAGATTATTAGTTCTGAAAAGCCAATATCATATCCTGAATGTTTTGTGAATCGTGTTAGAGTCACTGACCTCTTAAGTTCTGTGATAAGAAGAGCTGTGCATGGAATCCCCAATGTCATTAATGAAATCGAGTTAATGGCTGGTTTGATAAAGGCCAGAACAGTGGTGATCCCAGAGAAGATTCCTACAACCAATTTAAACCTTGACCTGGAGAGACAGAAAGACAGAAGAATAAAAGACACTCTTCTGAACACAGAATGGTGGCATAATAATGCAGATACAATAATACGGAAATTTCATTAAACTCATACAGCTGGTAAAGTAGCACATGAGATGCGATATGGTCTCACCTGTCTCTACGGAAAATCCTGGGCAGGTATCTCTTGGGGAACCACATGCCAATGGCACACATGAGTACCCATAATATTGCTAATTCATCAAGCATCTGTCCCAGGAAACTCAGAGTAGCGTGAAAATATGCGGAGCCAATCCCTGTAAAAGATTTACATGGAGTTTCTCTTTTACAACACAATCAGGACACGTAGCATATTGACCTATAAAGGACATTATTTTCTCTTTTGGGTACAAAAAAAATATATATATATATACACCTCACTACAATAGTAAACACTAATGGGAATATTATAAGGGATTACAAGAACAATTATAAATGAATGATTTCTCGCGAACACAATCACATATACACACATCATCAAACAATTTAATACACCAAAAAATCTGTAGATCCTACAAAGGAAGTGTGTTTGTGACAGATTTTCTTTCATTCTTTTAAACTGAAGTCATGCCTTTCAGACACTTTCAGGAACTGCTTTACAAACAAAAATTGTGTCAGCATTTTTTTTCCCTCGCAAGTTCATCAAACAATTTAATACAACAAAAAATCTGTAGATCCTACAAAGGAAGTGTGTTTGTGACAGATTTTCTTTCATTCTTTTAAACTGAAGTCATGCCTTTCAGACACTTTCAGGAACTGCTTTACAAACAAAAATTGTGTCAGCATTTTTTTTCCCTCGCAAGTACTTCATTTTACTCTCAAAACCAAGACTAATAAAGACAAACATGCTGCTACAATTTTAAAGCAGATACAGCTTATAGTATAATTCCCAAAAACTGTTTGTTATTTCCAATCTCTTTGTTATTCATACTGTAGTCAGTCGTAACAAAGTCCCATAATAATCTGTTATTTATTTATTT
>MU550684.1:272817-315305 GCA_024362625.1 Silurus asotus
GATTTATGGTTTGGGGTTTGGCCAGTGTGGAAGTTAAAGATACCATCATGTAGTATTACAATCTGGTCCTGGTGTCTTCACACGAAAGATATCTGTCGAACCGTTGAAAGATCAGCAAACATAAGCAGTACATTGATAAAAGTCGAACTGAAGTGTGTTTTTACTCAAACAGTGTGAGAATGACAAATGAAACAAGAGGTGACTGTTGTTTTCCAGTGAACTCCACTCAGTCTGAGAAGGTCACTGTTCTTAAATGTGGCCTTGCTGCTATTTATGGCCACTTCTCAATGAACATTTTCCCCAGCGAATTATTTTTTGAAATAATTAAAACACATTAAAAGGAGTCCAAAAAAAAAAAAAAAGGAAATGCAGAAATGGATTTTGCTCATTCGTTTTGCTGGGGGAAAAAAATGTATTGACCGGTTTATTCAAGTCATAAGCAAGACGGAAAGACGGTCTACCATCTAAACCAAGCTGGATTTCAGAAGAAGGATTTCTATCAAAATAAAAATAAAAAATTCTCAGTAGCTTTTACAGAGATTGTGTGCTTCTATCTGCCTCGTGTCCCAAATAATACAGCAACAACAACAACAACAACAACAACAAAAAGCGACAAAAGGTCGTGACCTCTGGTGCACAGAGCCAGGCCAACTCTTGTGTAAGTTCCTCACAGAGGTTACTCCAGGTCAGGAAACTTACCGACCACCACTAGGAGGGTCCAGATGAGATAGATTCCGCTGTTGAAATGCGTGGCGTACTGACGGAAAAGCCACATCAGAATAGGGGGCAGAATGAAGAATAAAAAGTTGCTGATCTAAAGAGAAACGCAGATAGATGTGTGTAGAAAGAAGAGAAAGAGGGGAAAAAAAAGGAGAGAGAAATGTTACACATCGCCGAGGCTATATTTAACTACAGCTGACATGGCAGCTTAAAGTACAGCTTAACCTGAAGTACACCAAGAACAGAATGGAGTATGTGATGTTATACAAATTATACATGATGGCAGTATTATGACACTGGTGATGGAGTGATGAAGCTCGGATGAACCTGAGTCGTACCGTGTTATAAAACTCTGCTATTCCTGAATAGATCAGATAATTCCCTTCACACCAGTCCACCTCCGAGCTCCCAGCCTGGAGCTGATCCCACAACCGTACACTCATGGCTTAACCACAAACACACACGCTTGTGTGCCCACTTGCATACACACAAAACCACGCAGTCCTCTTTGCGGCTGATCGGAGCTCGTACACAAAGCCAACAGAGTTTCACGTGGACAACTTGAACATCAAACTGCTTCTGTACCACGCTTTCGTTTCGTTCTGGTTGCTGGTCCACTCGTCCGGACTTGTCATCTTTGTGTCCAACTCGAGGTGAAAGTCCAGTTCACGGGGACGCGCTTTGTGTGCGTCTCTCTCTCTCTCTCTCTCTCTCTCTCTCACCCACTCAGACTCACGATAACAACACAGCGACGTTTGCATCCGCGCATGCGCGCTGGTGTCAGTGCCCACAGTTTCCTGCTTGACTCGTGTCAGCAGCAGGTAGTTGTTGTCGCGAACTTTGGAGAAAGTCAATCGCGAAAGAATGTGCAAAAAAACATAAACACCGAGCTCATATCCTTCGCCACCGGGAACAGGGTGAATACCAGGGCTGAGTAGTGCAATGTGTGTGTGCAACAGGAAGTTTATCAGGCGTCCCCGGCACCATATATAGCCAGTAATGGCTGTTTAGTGCGTCACGTGTTAACATTCCTGAGGTGCAGAGTGCAAATGCTTGTGAGAAGAAAAAAAAACACTAAAGATGTGTTCAGCAATGCTGGAACAATCACACAATAATCCTAATATATACCACTGCAAATATCATTAGCAACCACTTGTTGTAAACCACTTAGTGTGATTGGGTATAAAGTGTATGAACGTTTTCTAAGTGTTATAATAAGATGTTCCTAATAAAAAGAAGGGGTTTGAGTCTGAAAGTGTTCCTAATCAAATTAAAGGTTAGTGTATCAGACTTTTCTGATAATATGAACAGCTAGTGTGTGGAGGTGTTCCTAATAAAATGAACAGCTAGTGTACAGAGGTGTTCCTAATAAAATGAACAGATAGTGTATGGTGGTGTTCCTAATAAAATGAACAGCTGGTGTATGGTGGTGTTCCTAATAAAATTAATAGCTGGTGTATGGAGGTGTTCCTATTAAAATGAACAGATAGTGTATGGTGGTGTTCCTAATAAAATGAACAGCTGGTGTATGGTGGTGTTCCTAATAAAATTAATAGCTGGTGTACAGAGGTGTTCCTAATAAAATAAACAGATAGTGTATGGTGGTGTTCCTAATAAAATTAATAGCTGGTGTATGGAGGTGTTCCTATTAAAATGAACAGATAGTGTACAGAGGTGTTCCTAATAAAATGAACAGCTAGTGTGTGGAGGAATTCCTAATAAAGTGAAAGGTTAGTAAATAATGTTAATAAAATGTTATAATAAAAGTCAGTGTAGGGAACTGTTCCTAATACAAGATGTTCATAATAAAAATGAATGTTTAGTGTATGAATGTGTTACTGAAAAGTAAAACTTTTTTTTTACACTAATTATTTTTAAACTCATTGTTACACTCAGTACAACAATTCATAAACAGAGATACAAATAAAATCTGTTGATCATTGAATATAAGCCATTTATATTTGAGTCAGAAAACATTTTTACACATTTAAAGGTTGCACAGCCACAGACCCTCTCTAAAGTATCGTTTACAGACATTAATATTTCATCTATCATCCATTTACTCTATGAGAGTTAAAAAAAAAAAACAGACCAAGAATTATGTTTTTAATGCAATCAAGAACTCAACAATAAACAATAAAAAAAACAGATACTAAAAAAAGAAGAGGTAAAAAGAGGAGGCATACATACATTACAAGAGCATATAAAAACATACCTTTGTTACTATAAAACTTTAAAGGTTTCAAATAATGAGTTTCAGAATAGTATAAGTTTTTGAGTTTAAAGATTCTGACATGAACCAAAAGGAAATAATAATAGACTTAATATCAGATCAAAATAAACTAAAGTTGGGTTTACAATGAATAGCTCTGAAATCTACCCAAGAGACAAAATAACAAAACAGTCTAATAAAAATGTACATCCTTAGAGTGCAAATCTGAAGAAGAAGAATAGCTTCTGTAAATTTTACAATTTTACAACCAAGGAAAAAAAATTGACTATCACGCACGTTTCTTAGTAAATACATATATACACCACAGTACCACCTAGTGGGCATAAATGATATATTAATGCAAGAAAATGAAAGAAAATAGAAACGCATCCAGACAATAACAATAACACACTTGTCTTTTTTGGTCAGAAGTTACCGTGTTTTGTTTTCCTTTGTTGTAAAATTTTAAAATTGTTATATTTTTTAAATATTAACTATTTATATTTGTGATAGAACAAGTGTATAAAGGTGTTCCTAATAAAGTGAAAGGTTAGTAAATAATGTTAATAAAAATGTTATAATAAAAGTCAATGTAGGGAACTGTTCCTAATAAAAGGTGTTCATAACAAAAATGAATGTTTAGTGTATGAATGTGTTACTAAAAAATTAACACTTTTTTTTTACACTAATTATTTTTAAACTCATTGTTGCACTCAGTACAACAATTCATAAACAGAGATACAAATAAAAGCTGTTGATCATTGAATATAAGCAATTCATATTTGAGTCAGAAAACATTTTTACACATTTGAAAATTGCACAGCCAGAGACCCTCTCTAATGTATCATTTACAGACATTAATATTTTATCTATCATGGATTTACTCTATGAGAGTTAGACAAAAACCCATTCAGACCAAGAATTCTGTTTTATATATGTAAGGAATATTGAGTAGAGAAAACAAGCGTAAGAATTTGAGCAAGTTTAACAAGGGCCAAGCTGTGATGTCTAGACGACTGGGTCTGAGCATCTCCAAATCTGCAGCTCTTGTGGGGTGTTTCCGGTCTGCAGTGCTAAGTATCTATCAAAAGTGTTCCAAGGAAGAAACAGTGGTTGAACAGGTGACGGATCATTGATGCACGTGGTGTGTGAATGCTGGCTCATGTGATCCGATCCAACAGACAAACTACTGTAGCTCAAATTGCTGAAGAAGTTCATGCTGTTAATGGATCAGCACCAACACAATATTAGGCAGGTGGTCATTATGTTATGAATATCACTCTGACCCATTAAAACAGCTCTTCAATGGTTCTTAAATGCTTCACCGGATAATTTATGGTCTATAAGATTCCAAGAAAGAGATGTACTGAATCCTATGTTAATGGGAGCTTCTCTGTAGAGAAGTCAAGTCAAGAGTCAAGAAGCCTTTATTGTCATTTCAACCATATATTGCTGATGTAGTACACATTGAAATGAAATAACGTTCCTCCAGAACTCTGATGCTACATACAACAACAATCACAGAAACAGTAAACACAGGGCTAAGGACTAGTGTCCTCGCCTCATAAAGTGCATGTGTGCAACCTGGTGCATATGGTGCAAAGACAACACAAGACAATACACAGAACACAAAATAGCTCTGCCAGTAAACCTGTTGTAACGAGACAAAGGGAACAGTTGCAAAAATGCAAATAAAATGTTGTGCCAAAGAGCAAATAGCAGCAATTCAGGAAAGATGTGCATGTAAACAGTTTCTGGTAATGAAGTGATGTAATATGAGTGGTACTGAAGAAGTTTCAGAGAAACAACTTGTAGTGTTTTTTTTACCTTGTGTGAATGCATCAATATTGGTATCTTTGTTTGAATATGAGCATACTTATATTTCAAGTGAAAGTATTATTAAATACTTGTAAATTAAAAACAAAATCAAAAAGGAGACAACTGAGGCTTGTGTTTACACGCATGCGCGTTGACGCTTAATTAACAGGCGACAGAGCGAACTGACTAATCGCCGGGTGTCGGCTGGAGCGGCGCGCTGGACCGCGGTGCGCTCTGACAGCAGAAGCGGGTTATTATCCCACTCATCTGGCAGCACGGTAAGCTCTCTAACACCACCTTCACACACACGACTCTGTCTTATTAAACTTGTGTCAGGATATGTGCCAGAATAGGCAAGTGGACGGCAGCTCGGTTTATCACGGACAGATATCGAAAGGTCTGTTCAAAGCTTAGGGCTGGATTGGATAACTAAGTTACCACGATGAAACTTTTTCATGGCAGTGAATACAAATGATGGCTGTTTTCTTTGTGTGTGTGTGTGTGTGTGTGTGTGAGAGAGAGAGGTGACGTTTACTACTTTTAGTGCCACATTTCTATGCTCTTCTACACAATCTTTATCAGAAGAAAGTACAGATGAATGAAATAGAAAGTGATCAAGCCTATAGTGTAACCCAGTTTCATTTCAGCATAAATGTGGACATAGTATGATGTGAACAATAGAGCTATGTGAACGTTTCTCGACGTTATCCAGGGTGTGTCTGTCATTACTTTGCCCCAGAGCTCACACTGCTTATACTCCTCCAGAGGCAGTTTCACTTTCACTGTAAGGCTTCTACACTGCAAGCAACAAATGTACATTTCAACACATAAACTATACCAATGAGTGTTTATCTGTACACTTCACTAGACTGCTTTAACCTTTGATCAAAACCAGAAAGACCTTTTCATTGACATTTTAGTCTGTATTCAATATTTTACATGCCTTTTCCTAATTCCTACTCCAATTCATTCAACTTATATACAAAAAGTATCACGAGGAGAGAAGATGGAGAACAGATCTCATCGGGAACAGTTTCATTTTGCGCACAAGTCGCTTGAATTCCTTTTAACAATAGACAGTGTCCCAAAGCAGCAGGATAAAGCAATACGTAGGTTATAAAACGCTTATATTTATTTATTTATTGCTTGTAGGTTTCACCCAAATAGGTGCATCCCTACTGAGCAAGCCAGTGGTGATATTGGCAAGGGAAAACTTCCTGAGATTGTAAAAGGAAGAAACCTTGAGAGGAACCCGACTCAAAAGATGAATCTTCATCTGGGTGTCTCTGAACTCCATCTGTCCATTTTGTTTGACACAATAGAACTTTTTATTCCTGAGCTTTTCACTGATAGAAGTCTAAGTTGATTCATTATTTTCCAAAATTCTACAAACAATACCCCATCATGACAATGTGAAAGCAGTGTGTTTGAAATTGTTGCAAATGTATTAAAAATAAAAAACGAAAAATCACATGCACATAAGTATTTACAGCCTTTGCTCAATACTTTGTTGAAGCACCTTTGGCACCAATTACAGCCTCAAGGATTTTTGGGCAGTTTCTCCCATTCTTCTTTGCAGAACCTTTCAAGCTCCTTCAGGTAGGATGGGGGCGTCAGTGCACAGCTCTGTTCAGATCTCTCCAAAAATGTTCAATCGGTTTAAGTCTGGGCTCTGGCTGGGCCACTCAAGGACATTCAGAGAGTCGTCCCGTAGCCACTCCTTTGTTATCTTTGCTTGGTTTGCGCTCTGACATGCACTGGTAGCTGTGGGATCTTATATAGACAGGTGTGTTCCTTTCCATATTATGTCCAATCAACTGAAATTGGACCTCAATCAAGTTGTAGAAACATCTGAAAGGTGATCAGTGGAAACAGGATGCACCTGAGCTCAATTTTGAGTGTCATGGCGAAGGCTGTGAATACTTATGTACATGATTTTTTTTTTCTCGTTTTTTATTTGTAATAAATTTGCAAAGATTTTAAACACACTTCTTTCAATTTTGTAGAATTTTGAGGAAAATAATGGATTTACTTCATTATGGAATAAGGCTGTAACATAACAAAATGTGGATAAAGTGAAGCGCTGTGAATACGTTCTGGACACACTGTAGGTTTGGGGTGAAACCTATTGAGTTTAATTGATCAGTCAAACAAGCTTAGAATGCGATAATAAGTAAAACAACTTAATTTATAGTAGTGTACAACTTTGATCACTATAATATTTTTTTTTTTACATTTTTTAGTTTATTTACTGTATAAAATATAATGCTTATAAATTGTTTTAAAGTATATAAATGAGATTTTTACTATTAAATCCCAATCTTCAGTTTTCCCAAAAGTCTCTTTCTTATAAACACAGGAACACCTGCTCATTTATGCAGTTATCCAATCAGCCAGTCATGTGGACGCAGCACAGTGCAGAGAATCATATACAGATGCTGGTCAAAGAGCTTCAGTTAATTTTTACATCAAACAGCAGATATTGTGTGTTTTTAAGATGGTGGATGAGGAAGCGGTGAAGAAAATGCTGCGGACTGTTCTACAGTCCAGGTCTGCAATCTCCTTGCCTCGTCTGCAGAACGAATATAAAGAACTGACAGGTGAAACCATACCACACAAACAGCTGGGACATACCACAGTGGATGCCCTGCTGCACAGTATGCCCTCAGTGGTGCAGCTGGACAGGAATCGCTCGGGGGAGGTGAGCTGTATTTGCTGTGAGAATTCCCGTTTCCTATCATATATAGATAAATTATTCATTTGGAGGTGCTGGTAATTTTCTATATGTAGACTATGGTGTGAGATTTTACTGTGTCATTATTGTAAATTAATTCATCATATATTTAAAATGATGAATGAATTGGCAGTGTAGAACATACATTTCAGGCAGACATATTGTGGGTATGTAAAAAAGACAGCAGGGGTTTTACAGTAAGGTCTCAAAGCTGAGACACACACACACACACTACACCAACACTTCTAATGTGCAGCATATAAATTTTTCATTGTGTATGCTATGAATACGATGGGAAATGTTCTATAGAGTTTGTTTTGGGAGCCTGTGAGTACTAGAGTATTAGATTAGCTTAGTTTAGATTAGATAAAATTAGATTAAATTGGATTTGCAAGAAAATGTTCTAGATGATCTAGGTGCACCATAGTTATAGCAGTATTTGGGCTGTTTTACAAATCTCATAGACCTCGTTAGTTTCTTAACAGATTTGAGTTTCAGACTTGAGTTAAGTTTTAAAAAAAATTATAAAAAAAACACATCAGGTTCCAGAGACAACTGGCATCAGCAGTCTTTTCTTTTGTCCTTTTCTCATTTTTAGGTGATGTGTTATGCCACTATGGGAAATGAAAAAGAAAACATCACAAAGCTAGTGGCTAGACAGCATGCAGCTAAGAAGACTGGCCGTCCTCAGATGGTCAACTGCCAGATGAGAGTCAAACCTACTTCTCCTTTGGTGTTAAACGGTAGTACTACATCGCATATACCTTATAATCTTGTGAGTTGCAGATTCAGTTTTAAATATTCATTTTGAGCATTTGTCTTGCACATGTAGACAGTGAAGATGCACAGTGCCGACTCATTCTTAGTGCAGGTATTTGTGGTAATTGCATTATACAACTTGAAAGATTTTACTGATAAAAGTTTGATTGTGGAGAATGGATATGGATTGCTTCTTCTCAGATGTCTCTCATACACACCAGTTTTGGAAGGGTGAGGTTTTAAGATGGCCGTGTCCTAGTTAAACTCCTCTGAGCATGTAAGGATGCTAAGAATAAAGCTCACTATGAGGACAGTCAGCAGCATATACACTACGCTGCTAACTTCCTTGTGTTCAGTGCTAAGACTGATCCCGGATCAGTAGCTCAGTGAAGCAGTGGAGCCGTAGGATGATTCAGCAGAAACACAGCAGTCGTATTTTCGCACACATCACAGATGCAGTGGCAGAGATTGCGAGAAAAAGAGAGAGAGAGAGAGAGAGAAAGAGAGAGAGAGAGAGAGGAAATAGGAGAAGGAGCTGAATGAAGACACACACCACTGGCTGTGCTTTTGCTTTTTTGCCTGTTGTTTATCTTTTGTCCTTCTCCTATTTTTCTGAATGCTCTTTCTTCTCCTCTCCTCTCCTCTCCTCTCCTCTCCTCTCCTCTCCTCTCCTCTCATCTCCTCTTTGCCGAAGCTTCCAACATGCTGAGCGTTTAGCATTAGAGCAGTCTGGGCGACAATACATGACTATATATCTCTGAAGCTAGCTGTGGAAAAGGAATCATTGAACTGATTGCTGCACTCTCCATCTGAATGCTCTAGTCTCTGCAATGCTATCTTCTTTCAGTCGCGCACAGAGGTATGAATGCTATAGTGAATGTAAGCAGGAGGTTATGATTCAGGGCTAAGATTTTTTAAAGTGTATGATCAGGAATTGGTGTAAAGCTATGATGACATTGCATTCCTTTGTTTGACTATGTGCACTTTTTTTTTACACAGAATTACTAAATGCATTTTTATACTTTTGCCAGCAATATACATGAACAAAACCGCATTTTTCTACATGTCCATTATTCCACCATATATTTTTCTTGTGTGTAATAGAATTTCTGTTTTTTCATAGCCAAACCCAGGACGTCTCTTAGGCAACCTGAATACCGCGGTCGTCACGGTCGAGTCAGTGGTCGCACACCGAGCATGAGGGAGACCCAACCTGATGGGAGAGGCAGTAAAGTACACAACACTCCACCAGACACGCCCAACAGAAAGGGTAGTCTGACATCTGACAGGTATTAATATATATATATAAAATATTAATTATTAGATTGGTAGCAGAAAGCAGACCATATTTGGAAGGGCACTGATGGGTAGATTCTTATTAGATTTGCAATAATACCATTGTCTATATGTATGTATAAAACCATTTCAAAAGGACACAGAATACAGTGTGAAAGAGCTGTCCAGGGACACATATTTGGGTTGATGGGAAAAAAAACATTTCCTCTTTCCCTTTTTTCTATTTTGAGTTCTGTTTTTTGGTCTTCTATCGCTGTGACTTGAATAAGAAATAAGGAGTAGAGGTCAGTTGAATGTTCACTTAGTCTGGTGTGTATTTAGCAGCAAAATGTTTGTGTGTGTGTGTGTGTGTGTGTGTGTGTGTGTGTGTGTGTGTGTCCATGTTTATGTAGAATGATTCCTGCCAACAGGCAGAGCTTTTTCACAGTAAACAACTGACTTCACCCATTCAGCTTTTTTTTGTAGCTCTAGCTATGGCATACACACAATGCAAAGCAGAGAGCTGGGGTTGCATAGCTAAACGGCTGGGCCGGGGGTCACTAATCCTCTTGCCATCCCAGATTAGTAATTCTAAATGAGTCGGCAATGAATCAGCAGTTTCTTTTGTTTTGGTAAGATTACGGTCAAAGCGTAGTTCATATGACACCTAGAATTAAATGGAACAAGAGCCTCTGTACTTTGCATAATATCTGCACAAAAGCCTTGTCTACCTGAGCCTAATAATATAAAAACAACTATACTGCACATATCATTCAGGTAAACAGCAATCCAACTTAATAATCATTCGATGTGCAGCAGTTGATTTAAGGTAAATTATTTCAGATTTTTATAAGAGTTTTTATATCATGAGTTTTTAACTAGTTACAGCCTCTACTCAGAATTCTGTTTAAATGAGACACAACAAGTACTATTTTTTACCTGATGTGTGTTTGGTTTGTAACTGGATTGCAAAAGTCAGTTCTGAAGTTCAGTTAGGGTTGTGGGACTAAAAATGCAGGGATCATTTTTAAAGACAGCTCTTATGAACTGGATATGGTGAATAATTTTTATTTTATTTTTTTAAAGCATTGTTAGTTGTGAATACTGGGGCATAAAATGCTGTTAATGAGATAACAGCACAACAGTGTGTTGATTCATTTACATCTACTTGTCATTAAATAAATTTCCATAGAGCATCATGCAAAACACCATGAGTCTCCATTTCAGATTCACACCTTTATTCTTTTCCAGATCGGATAAAAGGATGACACTGCCATCCAGATTCCAAAAGGAAGTGCACACCCACCTGTCTAGGAACCCTCAACAGAGCCACGGTAAGTCTTTTTCTTCTTTTCTTTTATTTAGTTCAGAAAGGCTGGAAACTGGGACTGATGCTTATTAAACAAATCATTTTAACTTTGCAGAACATGTAAGACAAGCCCCGATCTCCAGCAAGTGCCTTTATAGCATGCTGTAGGAGGTTGAACTTTCATCATTTCAGGTCCTGTCACAGGAAAACATTGTAAACTGTGTCCTCATTACTGCTTGAATACAGTGATCTTCAGTTACAGGCAGGCTCACCTCCTGTTATTATAGAGCAGGTCATAAGACAGGGCTCCCAGACAAGCTGATGTTAATTGTTGGTTATGTGCCTGTTATGTTCATTTTACTGCAGGATTGGAATAAGTTTATATTTGCTTAAGGGTCATTCTTCTGATTTAAATTCTTTGCTAGAAAACCATCTACTCTGTTTCATGCTGGGAAGGTGCTTGTAAATGCACAATTTGTTTCAATACTGACCTCCTTGAACATTTTCTCAGCTCCTTCAAACCTTAATGAAAGCATCCCTCCAGCAAAAACCCGGACACAACCAAGTCTCTACAATCCCAAACTGGTCCAGTGCCGCCTCAAAGAGGTTCTAAGCAAGCACAGCAATGGCTTCTGGGTGTCTAAACTTCCACAATTATACCAAGACCTATACAAGCAAGAGCTACCCAGTGAAGCCTTAAAAGATCTGGAACAGTGGCCCCATATTTGCACAGTGAGTTCAGCTAAAGTTTGACCAAATCTACACTTGATTATTTATAAAGAGAAATCCACCAAAATGGATTTTATAGCTAGTCAACGTTTCTCTGACGATTTAACTATTTGCTGTAATGCATAAAGGCAGCTATTGTAGGAGACTTTTCATTAATGATATTTAATATATTTTGATATATAATGATATTTGATATATTTTTTATAATGATATTTTATAAAATGATAGTAGCTTAGCCATGCATATTATATGGTATATGTATTAAAGGGCTTTTTCTCCCACATTCAGGTTGAGAAATCATGCAGTAGCAAATCTCAGGAGCTACTGTTGTACCCTGCCAAGAATGCTAGCCTAAGCACAAACACATATAGCCTTGAAATGACACATGCCAAGCAGTTTCCATCACCTCCAAAGCCCCAGAGAGTGTCCAGAAAACCAAACACATCAAGCCCACTGGCATCCCCCAAGGCTGTACCCAAGGACATCAAACAAAACCTAGCAGAGCTGCTTCTTAAGTACAGCAGTGGCTTATGGGCTCATGCCCTCCCCAAACTCTACCAGGATACTTACAAGACCAACTTGCCTGAGTATGTGCTTGACAACTTGCCCCTGCTCTCAGATATATGTACCATTGACTACCCCGTGGCAGACAACCCCAAAAGGGCAATTTTGTACGTGAAGCTATTAGAGGATGAGAACTGCAATCGGACAGACTCAGCAGACCTGAAGGCAAGAGAAGAAGCTGGGAGGCGTCTCAGTTCTCAATCTGTGCCTCCTCTCTTAATTCCCAGGGAGGAGTACCCATCAGTACTGGTGGTGGAGGCATGCAGTACTAACAGTGTAGTTCTCAGGTAAAAGGACGATCATGTGTACTTACATAATTAGTAACAGAATATAAAAGAAGAAAAAAAACACCGGATTTGGTTATGTTTGGCTTTAGATACATCGGTGAGGATTATTCCAAAGCCCAGGAAAAGCTGGAGGATGACATGAAGGAATTCTACCGACAAGATAACACCCGGAAACCACTGATCTCAGTTTCATCAGGCCAATTATCTGCAGTCATAGCTGAAGAAGAGGACGAGATCCTCCGGGCACAAGTGTGCGAGGTCAAGACTGATAAAGTCAAGGTGCGTCCAGTGGGTATATGCTTATTAAGTTCACATATAGCCAAATTTTTGTGGTCACCTGAAAATCATACTCATATGTACTTGTAACAGATTTTGCCACTAGACCCCCTGCCCTCCTTTTTACCATTATACTATACATCAATCTTTTCGGAAGGCTTTTGTAGCATGTTGTAGGGAAGTATTGAGGTCAGACACTGATGTTGAATGAGAAGGACTGAAGCTTTGTCAGTGTTCCAGCTCACCTGGATGCATTTAGTTATTTTACATGGTAGACCTTTGATCAGTTCTTTTGGAACATACTGAGACTCATTTCTTCCAGGAAAGTGAAATATAGCACATACAAATACATTCTATACTACTGTGTGTGTGTGTTCAACTCTATTACAGTACCACAAATGGGTGTGATGGCCAGGTGTCCACATACCTTTGGCCATATAGTGTAGGTTTACCGGTTTTACCAAATTCGTGCGATACACATTGTTCTTTTATGTGTACTAGTTGACACCTTGTGCAGTGTTATGATAATAAAATAGGTTTATACATTAACCACTGCTGATTTTTTTTTTATTAGGTTTATTATGTGGATCATGGAGTTTATGATGTTATTAGTAAAAGCAAGCTGCTGGAGTTGCATGAGAAATTTTTCAAACTGCCATTCCAAGCTACCAAATGTAAATTGGCTGGTGAGTTTTAAATATGGTTTTGGCTATTGATTTATATACTTATATGGATTTATATACACGAGAAGATTATTCATATTTCCATGGGAATGCATGTAGTTTTGATGCCTGTCACTGTATGTGTTAGGCCTTGAAGCCTTTGCTCTGGAGCCAGCAGTGTTAAAACGATTTGATTCCATGGCAAGTGGTAAAATCCTACTGGCTGAGATCCTAGAGCGAGAAGACATTCCTGTGATGGTGTTATATGACACGTCACAGGAAGATGACATTAATATCAATTCTTCCTGCCTGGAATCCCTGCGAGAAAAGACTTTAGAGAGTCCTCTGCAGGTACTCAGCATAACCACACTAATTAGACCTATGTGAGGTATCTCAAGGTGCCCGGTTTTCTAACGTTGCTTTGAATTATTTTTTTTTTTGTCTAATAGCTAAACAGTGCTTACATGAATGTGAGTGTGACCAGTGTGTGTTCAGACGGGACCTTCTACTGCCAGCTGCCCTCTCGTGGTTTGACCAAACTAAACGAAATCCTTGAGAAGACAGAGAGCTATTTCCACAACCAGGTACAAAGGCAATAGCGGGTGTGTAAAAGTACACACATCCTTCACTCAAGTAGAAGTATAGATACTCATGTTTTAAAGACTGTGGTAAAAGTTGATGTACTGACTACACTTTTTTTTTACTCAAATTAAAGTAAAGAAGTTTGGTCTCCGACATGCACTTAAGTAAAAAGTAGCCATTATTACTACCTGTTTTAGTGTCACGCTGGTAACTGAACCTCATGTCATATTATATATAAAAGCATTTTGTTACCTAATGAATGTATTCAGACTAAACATCCACCATATAGAACACAAGTAGAGAAAAGATGATGTGATCAGAAATGTCTCTGTTCTCAGTCATGTTTGCATCACTGACTCCCTCTGTCTCATTCACGTTAACCACAGACTTCTTGTTACCTTCTGCCCTGCTTGTTGTTAGCGTTGTAAGCTAGTCTACTAATCTGTGGTGTGTGAAAGCCAAAAAATGAAACACCAGTGGCAGATTGAAAAAGCCGCACAATGACAGGAAACAGGTTGATGGGCTAAAAACGGCGCAATGAGAAGAAATAATATTGATCATGTCACCAAATAGATTAAAACTAAAGTAACGAGTCTGTTTTTAATATGAAAGAAGTAGAAAGTACAGATATTTGTGTAAAAATGTAATGAGTGAAAAGTACAGTAACAAAGTATTTGTTACTTCTGGTCTCTGCTAGACACCTGCATCTGAGGTTTAAAATATGTATACATGAATACAGTATTGGGCATTAAGTACATTAAAGCCTGAACATTCTGTGCCAGTGAAAAGACTTACTTAAAATAAAAAAAGACATTACAATACATATATAAAATAATAAAACAGACACTCTGCTTATTATAGGTTAATTAATACTCATTAGTCATTAGACAATACAATGGTTCCAGTTCTTGCAAATATTAAATAAATTAATTACTTTAACATTTAAAAACAGTTTATTAAATAAAATTGAACAAAAATGTGTCATTTTTTTTGTTGCTCTTAGAATGTTTTTTAAGAGGTGAGTGAACATAATCAGATTAGACCATAAGCTCCATATGCTCAGACCCTGACATGGACTGTATGATGCACTTAAAATTGGACCTTCATAATTATACATAACACAAATTAAACTAAAATATATATTGTACATTGAATTGAATACACCGAAACATGCAACATTCTAATTATATAGGATTTACAGCAATTAAGGAAAAATTTAGATCTTATTCCCCAAATCTCTGAGTAAAATTTCAACACTGCATTATTTCTTGTCCACAAGGTCACATCAGAGTCACTTGTGTCTAGACCTTTCTGTGGAAAAAGCTGTCTGGCTCGATACAAAGGCAAATGGTCTCGAGTTGAGGTAAGAGAGAACAGGCTTTGCCATATGGGAATATCACTGTTTGTACAAGACTTAAAAAGTCTCATTCACAAAAGATGAATAAAAGTACAAGACAAAAGAAAGTTACTGAACCAGATGAGTCTGGGTTTAGGTACATATGTAGTCTCATGTGTATTACACTCCAATCAGTCAGATTTATTAGACGATTTTGAGATCCATTTCTTACAACCCCACAGCTGTCTATAGCTCTAAAACCTTTGGCTGGGTGGGACACAAGGCATCACTCTCTCCAATCTCAATCAGTTACTTTTATCCAATTTTAGCTTCCTTGATTTTATTTATGTGGAAGATTAGTAGTCAGTGTTTTCCTTAACATGTGTTCAGCTGCTCTGTGGCAAATAGTAAGAATGTTTTTCTGAAGAAAAGAAGCATGTGCCGTCCCTCACCCACCCGGTTTGGCATATGTCATGTGATACTGGCAAGATAGCTAATGGGTTAGAATTAGCAAATTAGCCAACTGGGAGAAAAATGAGGTTAAAACATTTTTGGAAAATGACTGTCTAGAAGTTGAATTCTCTAATGTGCAGATAACTAACCTGCATGGTAGACGGGTGTTGGACATCCTGTTTGTGGACATGGGGGTTCAGGCATCCGTTGAAGTCACTGAGCTGAGAGAAATCCCGCACCCTTTCTTACGCGACCTTATCACAATCCCGCCGCAGGTCAGAATGCCTGTATTATTGTTTGTCCATATTTAAAGTTAATCAGACTCAATGTGATTATTATATGCACCTGTTTATAGTCATCAGTGTCTATGTCTTCACAGGCAGTGAAGTGCTGTTTGGCAGATTTGCCTGTCAGTGTGAGCTGTTGGACTCCAGATGCAGTGCAGTGGCTAAGAGACACAGCTCTCCACTGCAGTGACTGCAGCTTGAAGGCCAGTTCTTTGTTAAAGCTAAATGTATTTATAAGCTTTACCTGTGGGGAATCGTTTTATAGATAAGTCTATTTAGATATTGTTACTTCTGTTAGTTCTTGTAAAGTAGTACTACTAGGGATTCCGTTCCATTTGAAATGTCTTTATATTACCCCTAATTTGAATCAGCGTATTTTTTCCTACAGATTGTTAAACTGGAGGAGAGCAAGCGCCTGGCCCATGTCTACCTATTTACTAATAAGAACTTCCATGACCCTAGCCACAGCCTCAACCGCCAGCTTGCCAACTCCGATCTTTGGAAGCATCATGATGATGTGTTCTTGAGCAGCCAGTCGTCTCTGAAGAACCCTACTCGAATTGCATTATCAGATACAGCCCCGATTACAACCCCTACGCCCTCTACTGGCAACTCCAGTCCAAGCACCAAAAGAGCAGACAAGGTTCCACAGCCAAGTAAAAGGGTGGCACCCAATTTAGGTTCCGGTAGCAACCCGACTGTGAATCTGACTTTGCCACCTGTGCTTCAACTCCCTCAAGTGGGACAGAATATAGACATCTATGTGTCAGTTGCATGCCACCCAGGCCATTTTGTGGTCCAGCCATGGCAGGATATGTACAAACTGGTGGTCTTAATGGAGGAGATGATTCTGTATTACAACAAGACAGACGAGAGGCCACTCACAGTGGAAAAAAACCAGGTGTATGCAGCCAAAGTGGAAAACAAGTAAGTAGCTGGAAATGTCATACATAGTGTTCGGTAGTGATATACACTATATTGCCAAATGTTTTGACTACTGGTCATAAGTGGGATGTATGGAATGTGCTTTTACGCATCACATTCCACGTTTACTCATAATTTGCTCTTACAATTCCCTTAACTCTTCTGGGAAGATGTTCCACTAGATTTTGCTAGCAAATGCAGGTACTGATGTAGGTGACGAGGCCTGGGGTACAATCAGCGTTCCAATTCATCCCAAAGGTGTTCATTAGGGATGAGATCAGAGCTCTATAGCAGGCCATTCAAGATCTTCCTCTCTACAGCATGTACACTATATCTTCAAGGAGCTCACTTTGTGCACAGGGGCATTGCCATATATGATTGTGTGCTTCCAGTTCCAACATATGACAGGAAAGGTCAGGTGTCCCAATACTTTTGTCCATACAGTGCGCCTACTCCGATTTCTGTGTGATTATTTTCTGCGTGAATGTGTGTTACTGGGAGAAGCTACAGATCCACTACAGCCCTGACCAGGATAAAGGAATTCAATAATGAACATCTTGCTTAAAGTGATTCATTGACCTGCTTTATTTTCCTCAAAATAAATATGAATTTCTAGTCATTTATTGATAACATTTTTACAGAATAATGAATTAGAAATTATGTTCATTGCACAGTAGTTAATGTACAATTTTGGGCTTCCTGAATTATTTATACATATAAATTCAGTTTATCTAATTGTCCAACTGTTCATATTTTTGTCTGTCATTAATCTCACATGAAGGAACCATGACCTTTTTGTTTTCCAGTTGGCATCGAGTGCTTGTAAAAGGAGTTCTGATCAACGGCCTTGTATCTGTATATGAGCTTGACTACGGTAAGCATGAGCTGGTTAGCTGCACGGTGCTGAGGCCCCTCATCCAGGAGTTCAGGCAACTCCCTTTCCAGGGCATCACTGCTCAGCTGGCAGGTAAAACAGGTCGCTTACTGAGATTGTTTCTGATTTTTTTTCCGTGAAAAAAACACCACTATAATTTACGTTTCTTGTATGAGGATTGACAGAAACTTTGTGAAATAAAATAAAAATTGACCTTGTGTTAAGGAAAAAATAAAAAAATGCATTTAGAATTTTTATTATTAAAAAAAATTGTTCTTGTCAATATTAATTATAACTGTGGAGGGGAGGGGAGGAAGAGGTGTGGGCAGAATACTATTTTGTTATTGACTTCTTTTTAATGAAAATTAAAAAAATTGCAGTCACTACAATTTTTTTAGGTTTATAAAAACACAAACATATAAACCAAGAAAGAGAAAAATGACCAGTGAGGGGAAAAGCGCCATCTGGTGGCTGATTCGGATTGTAAGGGAAATTGTGTTCACATCCATAACTACAAGAATGAAATCGTGGTTTATATTAAATGTGTTGCTTGTCCTATTCATTTTGTAAAATTTTTTGAAGGTAAAATGAAATATGATTTATGTTGCATGTAATCAACCCTTTAATGCTTTCTATAATCTACATTCCTCTTTCTGTAGGAGTGAAGTCCAGGCAGTGGTCTGAAGAAGCTTCCATTTTATTCAGGAACCATGTGGAGAAAAAGCCGATGGTGGCACAGGTGGAATCGGTACAGGAGGCGGAACAGCCATGGGATCGCAAGCTCACTGTCTACCTGGTTGACACGTCTCAGGAGGACAGCGACATCTGGGTCCATGACCTTATGGCTGAATTTACAGATCAGCTCTCCAAGGCGGCGTAACATTCATGCATTCATGAGTTCGATCTGAAAATGCTGCTTGTGCTTGACTTGAAAGTATGCACTTAAGTTTTAGAGTTTAGTACACTGAAAAATTATTTAATTACGTCAAATCTAGCTGCAAGGTGAATGATAAAAAAATAATAATAATACATTGAATTACCTGTAGTTCTATCTTTGCCTTTAAGCTTTAATCATTGTGAAGATGCATCGAAGCTGTCAAACAAGCTAAAAGAAATTTCGGGGGTATGGTGGGATTGTGGGATGGGATTCGATCTGTGCGGATGGTGCACACTCATTGACACCTATGTGAGATTTAAAAATCACCAGTCCAGCTACCAGCATGTTTTTGGGAGATAGAAGGAAAGATTAAAAGATGATTAGGTTTGAATAAAGTGAAGTCTGACAGGTTTAACATCATTCTGAAATTCAGAAACCAGTTGATTCTACACAGTTAACCAGAGTCACAACAGAATTTTACACGGAAACTATAAAAGTTGAAAATGTTGACCACGTGCTACAGTTCATTACAAAGCTGGGGAATCAACTTATTTCTTCCTGAAATGTGACTGCGGCTCCACAGGTTCTAAACAAGCCTTTGGAGTTTAATACTTATTTAGTACTTTCTTTTCTTATTTAAAAAAATAATAGAAAATGCATGAAATCAGCTGGTTTCTGCAGAAAATGTGATAGTCATGGTATATTTGGCAACCTAAGGCTACATCCATAGCGTTAGTGTGGCTTAATGGCCGAGTTTTATTTAGCTAAAACGTGCAGTGTAAATTCTTTATGAACATTAAGATCTAACATTTCTGTTCAAAAATAAAACACATGAGTTGGGGTTTATCCCTCATGGAAAGAGTTTGATAAATAAAGTTTAAGAAGGATCATAGATGTGATGTTTTCTTTGTGGTGGAAAAATGTGATATATAATTAGTTTGGACCGTAGATGTGTGATGGTCTGAGAAGTTGCAGTGACAAACAGCTTTTCTTACACAAGTGATGACCTATGATATAGTAAAGTATGTCTCCATGTAAAAGATTTTCGCAGGCTGTCAAACATATAAGGTCTGTGTGTGTGTGTGTGCGTGCGTGCGTATAGTTAGACACATGAGAGCACACATATATAACATGTCTAAATACAAATATACATTCACACTCAAGATTTGATTTGCAGGCATTCACCCCCACACTTTCTCCTCCTTATAATCCTGATGAAGGGATAACAGGATCAAATGACATTGCATTAGGAAGGATTACTCTACATATTTGTTTTATTCATACCATGCATTCGTTCAGTCATTCATCACCAGGAAGAAGAACAGGTTAAACAGAAACTAAGTGCTGAGCGGCTACAACGTAAGAAGATCGTGTAAAAGGGTTGCAGTCAGATATGCGCTCGGTGTGAGGTCACTGCAGTTCATCCAGCAGCAGTCGACAGCACTCCCCCAGTTTAGGCGGGTCAGATACAGTGGCATACTTTGTGATCTGCGATGCCACTCCTAGCGAGCGTGCCAGATCCTTAGCTGTGTTGTCTCCGGATACTGTAGTTCCAAGTGCTACTAGCAGCCTAAACACAGCCTCTTTGTCCTGCACGACCTCCAGGGCACTGCTAGCCACCGATAAACACTGGGCTTTGGCCTCGATCTCAACATCTTGGCCGTGAAGCACGGCAGTGTAGTTCAGCACCAGAGTGGCCAACGCCACGTGGATTTTTTTATTGCAGACAGAACGGAGCTCGACGGCCCGGGAAAGCACCGCTTCCCTCTGACCCAGGAGCAGAGAGCGGCCACGGGAACCAGAGAAACAGTTACACAACGTACGCAAAGCCAGCATTTGATTGGCTGCCCGCCCATCTGGAGACATGAGGCCTAACAGGTGGTTACACAGACTGGCACCCTCCGTTCCTCCACACATTTCAGCATTGATCTCAGGGTGGCGCACTGCCATGCGCAGGATGTCCAGCACGGGGAAGACGATGTCTGTGAAGAGATATAGAAACCATCAATATTACAAATCATAAAAAAATCATCTTCTTTGCCTAGAATCATGGGTTGCATGTACAAGGAATTTAAATCATGATGTGCAGCTGCTGTACAAATATGAAAAACTAGAAAAATAAAACAGTAAAGCATTGCATAGATGATTATTCCATCGATTAATCGGATAAGAAGTAAATTTTCCTTCATTAAAGCGAAGACTGAACATACAAGAGAAAATTTGACGGGTCTCTTAAAACGAACAAGTCATTTTTTACCTTTTTTTTTGAAGAAGAATTTACATTGTCCGGAAATTTTGTTTGATTAATTGCCGTATTACATAAAATTGCAAATAGAAAAAAGTAAATACAAACATAAAAATCAACTTCAAATGGAAAAAAATCAAAAAGGGTAAACACACTGTATTTATGTTCCAGATTAAAATGATCCCAAAATGTGGATTTCTTTGCCCTGAATCTTCTCCGTTCCTCGATTTTTCATTCTGCTTCATCTTCTGTGTTCCCTGTCCAGAGCGCTCCAGAGTTTAGCAGTTGGTTTGGCAGTAACAATGGTAATAATGTGGTCAAATGGAATAAAAGAAGCAAATAATTTGCCTCAATGTTTTTTTTTTTTGTATTCGAATTTCGAGGAATTGTTTCAGCCCTAATGAACTTCCCCTAGATGTCCGTACAGTGGAGTCCCTGACTATCTTCAAGCGACGGTTAAAGACCTACCTCTTCCTGAAACACTTAAATTAGCACTTTCCAAGTTTGCCTTATAGAATTCCAAAGTTATATTTATATTAAGTTTGTAATCTGGTGAACCAGTGTAGATTTATTCATTGCTAGAGACTCAAAGCACTTTTGTACGTCGCTCTGGATAAGGGCGTCTGCTAAATGCCGCAAATGTAAATGTAGTATAGAGTAGACGTGTGGACGAAGTCAACAGCATAGATGATAGACATTCAGCACATAAAATTAAAACAAAATGTTTAGAATTTGTAATTGTTATTTATTTCCACGCTTTTGATGCTGTTTGGTACAAATTAAAGTGGTCGGGATGACGTTAAGCTCTGCAACGTTTTTCCTAACGACATCAATTTAATCTAGGAGTCATGTACGACGATGTAATGAGGACAAACGGTACATTATATGTGAACTACCTTCAGGCCAGTGGCTGGTCCTCCAGAGGATGCTGATTTGTTCTGCTGTAGGCTGATCTTGGGTATTGTCTGTGACTGTGAGCAGCAGCTTCTCCAGACTGTTTAACACCTCATCAGTCAGCCTGTGCTCCTCCGGGGCGTTGGCGTTCAGCTCCCGCAGCTTAGCTAACACGTACATATTTGAGAACTTCCCTATTATATCATAAATCGATAAATCTTTTACCTGATGATAATTTAGCTTTGAGCAGAAGACTTACCAGTGATCTGTGCAGCATTGGCCTGCTCAAATATAACTCCGTCTGTTTTGGGGAAATAAATATTCGCGACGGACTTCTGGAGAGCAGCAGAAGAGTACGCGCTCCCACCTGTATACACAAGAGGCGTATTAGGAGGCGTTTCTACACAGTCTGGGAGAGTTTTAGGACATTGCCCAACCTGTGAAGGGATCAGCAACACCTGCAGATCCTCTAGGTGCAGGTCCTGATCCGGGTATGTATCGCCCAGCACCTACAAAAACACATACATATTCATCATCAGAATATTAGTGTTATAAACAGAGCTTTGCCAATATACAGGAAAAAAATGAGCTGATTTTAAGAAAAGGGATAACATTTTTTTTTATTATTAAATAGTAATGGACCCTTCATTTCCAGCTCATATATCAAAATTGTTGAGTTCCTTAAAATAGGTAACAATACCTGTGAAAGGGTCTGTTCCAAAGCCTTGTCTTGGGTCTCCTGACCCAGGAATATAACGTCCTGAACCTACAGTAAATAAAGGCCAGAGAGGAAAAGTCTAAATCAAGAAATGAATCTATAAGAAATAGGTCATTAATAAGATTCTAAAATGATTCTACATGGGCAGTGTGCAGTGAGCAGCTTGCCTGTAAATGGATCAACAGCTGAGGCTGGTTCTGGACCCAGCGTGTGCCCCTTGGTGTTCTCGATGATAAAGTTAGCCACCTGGTCCAGGAACATGGGGTTCAGGTCATTCTTCTGCAGAAAGTTGTGTGCTGCCAGCCAGGGGTCATCGCTCACGTTATAGGGCAGTTTCATAGAGGGCCCGCCCTCGTTTAAATCAATGGTGAAAACAAAGTCATATTCCTGTGTGAGGGTAAGAGTGCACATGTCTCACATGGATCATTCATTCGGAACACTTTGCACACATTTAAATACATTACATCCTCCACAACCAGCCTTGGTGTTTATTCTAAGCTGTAAGCTTAAATATCAAATCATATTTGGGCCAAAAATATAATGCACGCTTAAAATATGCGAGTCTTAATAAGGTTATATAACGTAAGCACTACCTTCTTAATGGAAATTCATCAGACACCACAATACCTGAGCAATAACTCTACTCTTATTCCCTGGTGGCTTCAAATCCATTCACAAATCTAATCTCTAATATCAAACACCAGCCCCAGAAAACGTCCTTCATGGAAATCAACGAAAACAGCATTTGTATTATTATTCTGTGAAAAAAATATATATACACACACCGTAATTTTCGGGACTATTATGCGCATCTAAATATAAGCCGCACCCACTGAATTAAAAGTTATTTTATTTTGAACATAAATACGCCACACATGTCTAGAAGCCGCAGGTGCCTACATTGAAAGTCATTGGTCACTGTCTTCCTCCTCCTGCACACTGAAACCACTAAAGTCATCTCCTTCAGTGTTGGAGTTCAGTGTCCAGCCTTTCGAAAACCGTTGTTTATAGTGGGATCCACTGGCAGACTCGACCAGAAGTTGCTTTTCGCACTTCCTTTAGTTAATCCTTTAGTTAAGAATTTCTCCCCACTCGTCATTAAAGTCTCCCACTAAACACGGAGCGCCACCTTAAATGCACGACTTACACTGATGTTGAGTGGCTGCAAATACTCTGTTATGCCCCCAGGAATCACAGCTGGAATTGATTTTGTCCTTTTGCTGGCTTCTTTCACAGAATCTGTTATGTGGGCCCTCTTTTAATGTGAAAATAATCCACCCGGTCGCTTGCCGTAACACTGCGTCAGCCGTTCATTCATTAGGCTCATTCATTAGGATTCCGTTATCCATCCTTTCTTGTTGACTTTCACAACAATTTCTCTCGGGAGTTTTTCTTTTGGCATCGTCGTGCATTTAAAAATCAGCATCGGTAAAGCTTTTTTCCTGATGCCGTGCAGCTCTGAAGACAGATGAAGTGCGATTTCTAGGGATGCACCGAAATGAAAATTCTTGGCCGAAACACAGAAAAAAATTATGCCAATTACTATTACCATTGCATTTATGGCTATGACTGTGTACTAACCTTACGAAAAACAATGCACAAGATAAAATAAATTAAAATTTAAACCTAAATGTTTAACTTAAATGCACTCATGTGTACAATAAATAATAATGTACAGGCCTTCTGTCCTGCTGAAAGGTTGTACAATTAAATATGTTCTTTTATAAAAACAAAGTACATTCAGTACAAGTGCAACTGCTTAAAAATACAATACAACACTATCACTGGGAAACTTCCTGTCTTTTCAAAAACATCCACCACAGACGGAATGCGCATGCTCAGAGGGGTTTTGCTTTTCTGTGCCCCGTTCCTCTGATATTCAGCATCACACCGTCCACACCACAGACAAGCACGTGCAGGCAGCGGTTTCTGTTTGCGTCATCACAACAAACTGTTTCGGCCGTGTTTTTTCAGGGATCAAAGTCTTTCACAGCCTTTTCAAAAATTTCCTTTCGAATATTTAGTGCATCCCTAGTTTTTTTTATGACTGGTTGTTTTCAGCGTGCCAAATGATTTGCATTTCCTGTTGACAGTCCGAGTGAGAGGCAGGTCAAACCTCATCCATATTTATGATGTCATGTGGGTCGATTTAGTTGGAATGCGCCCGATTTAATATAAAGAGTTTCATTGGGTCACCTGAACCCGTTAGGCAATTTCATTGGTCGAATGTTACGGAGCTAATGGCTTGCAGCTTGCGAAACTGGGAAAAACCCGGGGAAAATATAAATAATCCGCTTCATTGTTAAAAGCGTGGAAAAAAAGTAGTCCGGAAATTACGGTACTCTTTTCATTCCTATAAGATCATGATGTCTAACCAGGTTGTAAATGTATGGTTACCTACCTTGCCCTCATACATTACAGTGCCGGAGTTCTTGGAGGAGCCACCCACTACATCTCCAATCTTCACCCAGCGGCTGTCGTTCATGCTCCACTGGTACGCCTCGACATTACTGCCCTCCTTAATGAGCCGTGTCTGACCATCACGAGTCCCTGAACACAAAAACACAATATACCTTTCAAGCTACCTCCATTTGAGATGGATGGATGGACGGACAATATGGGGTTCTTCTCCAAACTGTTACCACAAAGCTCAAGGCATGCTCCAGCATGTCAAAGAGAGCTTCATGAAGATATGCTTCACATGCTCTGAAGAGGAAGATCTTAATGGCAACACTTAAAAACACCTTTGGGATGAACTGGAATGCTGACTGCACCCCAGACCTCCTCCAGACCAGATGTGTGGAGGGAATTATAAGAGCAAATTCTGGACTAAATGTGGAATGCGATGCTGAAACAGCACAAACCCATATTAATGACTAGAATGAATGAATGAATAGATAGATAAATAAGAAATTCACATATTACAGCAACAAAGAGTATACAAAGAGTATATTCAAAAGCAATTTACATTCTAATTAAATCTCTATTTAAGGAGACACAAGGAGAAACAGACACGTGTTAGTATGTGATGTGGTAGTGCAGTAAAATGCAGTAGAAATCTAAGAAATTTCCCATGAAGCGTATACAAGCTCTGCTCACCGGATTCATTTAAATGCTCTCTGCCTGGTAACTCCTCTACATTGATGTCTCCCAGGTCTCCGCCCATGGGGTTAATGGTGGATTTGGAGAGCTCTTCTTCGAAAGCTTGCAGATCCTGAGCACTTGCTACACGTTCCTCGCTCTCAGTAAACACTCGGATCGCACCGTCGCTGTGAAGAACGAAACGATGTCAGTAATGTCTTCACTTATCCAAACTACAAAGCCCCCTTGTAGCACCCTAGTGCTCTGAATTTAGATTGATGTGTTGATCTAAGAGTGTAGATGATACTGTACCTCGACCCTACAACAATGTCTCCGTTGGGCAGCAAACAGCAGCACCAGACCGACTGCGCAGGCAGACAGATGGTCTGAGCGCATTCACCATTTTTCCAGATACGAACTGTCCGGTCTTCTCCTGTACTTATGAAATCTAACAGAAAATGAAAAAAAAATTCAGGAATGTCAACAAAAAAATGTCCTGTAAATTAAGAAAAAAAACTAATGAGATATTTTTACTGTGAACTGAATAAGTAATGGTAGAGAATCCAGAACACATGATGACCACCTTTACATTTTCCATGTTTGCCTACATATGGTTATTCTGCTGGTTAACCTACATCCTTCTCTTCTCATTGGCTTCATACTCATGAATATTCATGAGTCCACACTCATGAACGTAATTCATACGTACGTATTTTACTCACGTAAAATAAATAAATAAATAAATAAATGCAAACTGCACTGCATCTGCACCTTTTCCATTGGGGAAAACCGCCAAACTGTAGATGTAGTTGGTGTGACTGTAATAGACTTGAACGCATTCTCCGGTTACCATCCATCGTCTGATACTGGCGTCGTTGCTACAGGAGAAAAACTCCAGGTTGTTCAGCACAGCCAGTCCTCGGACGCAGTCCTCATGACCTGCAATACAAAACTAGTGGTAAACTTTCTAAACAGTTGCACACTTTAAACCGGGCTCCCTAATTACCAGGCAGTGGATCATTTTGTACCGGGCCACACTGAACCTTTAAATTTTTATGTCCATTTTATTGACTTATGCAGTCTGTTTTGTTTAAAAAGAGATTAAAAAATTAAATATTAATAGATTATAAATAGATAAATAAAAATGATTATCAAATCATGTGTGTGTAATAAAAATATAATATGCATGTTACTGTGTGGAACAGCATATGAACCTCCCCCCAGACCCCCCCCATACAAACCACAGACCCCCATGATCCATGGTCCTCGATAAAGGTTGGGAACTGCTGCTTTAAACTATATTAATGCCTTGCTTGTAATTAAGACATAAATAGACTACTGTCTAAACTTCCATTCAGTATAACTGCATGTACTCTCACTGGGCATTTTATTAGGAACACTATATTAATACTGGAAAGAGCCTCTGTTTTCACTTAAAACATTCTGCTTCACTACATGGAGTCTATAAAACCTTGGAATTATTCCATGGATATTCTTGACCATGTCGACATGCTTGTTATCTTGCCAGTCCTGCAGATGTTTCAGGTGCACTTTCCTGCTGTGAACCTCTCGATTCACCAAAATCTCTGCTGGCGTAATTAGTCTGCCTCTAGCATGTCTAGCACCTATAGAAATTCTCAAAACAGTATAAGCTAAAGTAATTATTTGCATTTCTCTAAACAGTTCCCTCTCTGCTAAGATGTTCACCTCAACAGACACGCACAGGCTTCAAGTTACGGTCGCATTTACACCAATTCGGGATGTATGCAGAGCTTCAGTGTGTCAATACAGATCTACTTGAAGCCATTGGGGCAAATGAGATAGATGCAAATGTTAAATAAATGTCATCAGTGCTTATGCTCCACAAATGGAGGAAGGTGCACACAAGTGGACGATGTTCTATGCAGGAGATGCAACCTGAAGGAGATTGAAGACTGTAAGGTGTTGGCAGGGGACAGTGGAGCTAGACAGCATCGGATGGTGGTCTGTAGGATGGTACGAGAGGGTGCCTAGAGAGGAGTTGTGGTATTGTATGAGGAAGTCAGGTGTGTCAGAGAAGTATGTGAGGGTGGTGCAGGACATGTATAAGGACAGTGTGACAGCAGTGGTGTCACACTGTCAGTAGGAACAACAGACTGGTTCAAGGTAGAGGTTGGACTGGATCAAGGATCAGCTCTGAGCCCTTTTCTGTTTGCAGTGGTGCTGGACAGGTTGACGAACAAGGTCAGACAGGAGTCTCCCTGAACTATGATGTTTGCGGATGATATTGTGATTTGTGGTGAGAGTAGTGAGCAGGTTGAGAAGAGCCTGGAGGGGTGGAGGTATGTGCTGGAGAGAAGGGGAATGAAAATCACTAGGAGTAAGACAGAGTACATGTGTGTGAATGAGAGGGAGGGCAGTGGAGTGATGCAGTTGCAGTGAGAAGAGGTGAAGAAGGTGGAGGAGGTTAGGCACCTGGGGGTCAACAGTGCAAAGTAATGGAGAGTGTGTTAGAGAAGTAAAGAAAACAGTGCAGGCAGGGTGGAGTGGGTGGAGAAGAGTGATGGTAGGAGTGATTTGTGATAGAAGAGTATCTGCAAGTGTGAGAGGAAAAGTTTATAGGACTGTGGTGAGACCTGCAATCTTGTTTGGTTTAGAGACAGTGGCATTGAGTAAAAGACAGGAGGTGGAGCTGGAGGAAGCAGAGCTGAAGATTTTGAGAGACTCAAAGAGTTTAGAGACTCAAATCACTTGTGTACGTCGCTCTGGATAAGGGCGCCTGCTAAATGCGCAAATGTAAATGTTGAGGTTTTGGTTGGGAGTGATGAGAATGGACAGGATTAGAAATGAGTTTATTAGAGGTAGAGTGCTTGTAGGACGTTCTGGAGACAAGCTGACGGAGGTGAGACTGAGAGGGTTTGGACATGAGGGAGGAGAGACATGGGGTATATCAGTGGGAGAATGCTGAGGATGGAGCCACCAGGAAGGAGAAAGAGAGGAAGACCAAGGAGGAGGTTTATGGATGTGGTAAGGGAAGAGGAAGATGTAGAGGACAGGGGGGTATGGAGACGGATTTAGCGACCCCTAATGGGAGCAGCCGAAAGAAGACGACAGATGCAAAACAGTCACACTTCAAAATTACTATTTAGTGAGGAAACAACTATTAACTGTTATACTGTTATAATGTAAAATAGGACTCTTGTTGCTGTAATCAGAAAATACAATTTGTGGTAAAAAATAAATAAATAAATTTTGGGTTTTGCATTGAATTGCACCAGCCCACTGTTTATTAATGCAGTGTGTTCTTGCTCATGTTTTATTTTAGAAATATCAATTTGGTAAACGCTCCACATTAAAAATAAAAAAATAAAAAAAACACACACCTACACATCATACAAAAAAAAGAAAAAAGAAAAGAAATGAAGAACACTCACCCGAGTATGTTCTCTCACAACGGCCTGCTTTCCAGAGTTTAATCGTTTTGTCAGCAGATCCTGTGAGCATAAGACCCTGCTCTGGCAAAATGACAACTGCCCATACTGTTGCTGTGTGACCCTTCCATCAAGCAAGATTAAAAAAATAAATGAATAAAACAAAAACGCATGTTTATACCTTTACTGTAAATACCCATTTCCATCTATTAAACTGATCGACGTGAACTTACCTGTAAAGTCATCATACACTTGTCACTAAGCCAGACTTTGGCAGTTGTGTCCCACGATCCACTGAGCAACGTCCCGAACTTTCCAGCTGAGAGCGAACACACTGTGGTGCATCAAAAGTGTTGTTAGTGTCTGTTGAAAAACTTCTCCGGGTGTCCCTACTTTATGATTTAAATCCAAAACAGGTCAGGAATACAATATCAGCTCAAATGTATCAATGTCATTAGGTTATAATTTGGTTTATAAAAAGTCCTAACAAAGAGACATGGACAGAGAGCTGAAAGATCTCGATGTATTTAAGTGCATGTTCCTCAAATTTAATATAAAAAAAACAACTGACTGATCAGGTGATCTGATCTGGAACTGGACTGCACTGCTATAAGTGTGATAATTCTAGCGACAGTTTGAGAGATGATCTAATAATCTAGCTAGCGTTCTTTTTGAACGTGTTACTAAATTTACCCTTAGCAAATCGCCAAAATGATCTGCGTTTTTCCTTCTTTGCGAATCTCTTGCTTTTTTACATTTCGTACTATTAGGCTTTTCTTACAGTGCATCTGGAAAGTATTCGCAGTACTTTGCTTTTTCTACATTGAAAGAAGTGTGTTTGAAATCTTTGCTTTTGCTCAATATAGTATTGAAGCACCTTTGGCCCCAATGACGGCCTCGGGTGTTTTTGATTATGATGCTACAAGCTTGGGTAGTGTCTCCCGTTCTTCTTTGCAGAAGTGCTGTGAATACTTTCCTGATGCACTGTAAAAAAAATTCAATCATCTCTGTGTGCCTCGAATACTTCATCTATATACACACACAGAGCTCTTTCCAGCTGGGGATGATGTTAAAAGCTGGTAATGATTATATCTTGCCACACCCATGATACCTTAAATTAAAGTGTATTGTGTTTGAATAATCTGCTTGCTTGTGATTTAAAGCAGATTTCACTCCGACACACACAACCGGAGGACGAACTGTGAAGTCAGATCAGATGTATTAAAGCAGGAAAATCGCTGACTGAGTAGCACCTGTGGACACACCTACTGTAAAGATAAATAAATAAATAAATAAACACACACACACCTGTGTTTTTGTGGCCCTTGAGCGTGAAGAGCGGATCCACCCTATCCAGAGAGAAGATGCAGATGTTGTGGTCACTGCTGCCAGTGGCGATGAGGCCGCGGGGGTAGGTCTCATTTGGGGCGATGATGCACACACAGGACACGAAGTTGTTGTGGCCGTTCATGCAGTGCATCTCCGTGTAGCCCCTGCTCTCGCTACATGACAGGAAATCACAGGGTATGAGATGATATTGTTTTGTTTGTCTTTCACACTACTTCAGCTTCAGAGCAAGATCTTTGGTTATTCATAAGACAGAATTTTTTTTTTTTTTTAAGATTTTACACTGGGCTGTTTGTAGCTAATATCATGATACATGCCTGAAAAACTAAATCACACCTTGTAGCGTTTGCATATTCTACAGGGTGAGTGTATACTACAGCACCTCTACACCTTTTACTTTTGGGCTACATCACTTTCTTGGTCAATGTACTCATGTTTGCATTAGTCCATGTTTTGTTCAGTCTAGGTCTAAACCAAAAACTAATTCCTTGTATGCTCAGTCATACACCGATCAGGCAAAACATCATGACCACCTGCCTAACATTGAGTTGGTCCATCTGACCATCATGCATTAACAGCATTAACTTCTTCAGCAATTCAACTACAGTAGTTTATCTGTTGGATCGGCCCACCAGCCTTCGATAGATAGCACTTTTGATAGAAACTGACCACTGCAGACCGACAACATCTGACAAGAGCTGCAGTTTTGGAGATGCTCTGACCCAGTCGTCTAGTCATCACAATTTGGCTCTTGCCAAACTCGTTTGAATCCTTACGCTCGCCCATTTTTCCTGCTTCTTACACGTCGCCTTGAAGGACAAAATGTTTACTTCTCCCAAATATACCCCACTCACTAACAGGTGACATGATGATGAGAGAATCAGTGTTATTCACGTCACCGCTCATAATGTTATAATGTCACAACGTTACGCCTGATTGGTGAACCTGGCTTAAAAAAAAACCTATTGGGATTCTGATCAGTGTGTCTGCATCCTGACCTCAAGGTGTACAATAATGACACCCCCACAGTGTCTGGGATTTTGTTTTTATTTGGCTACACCCCATGACAATCAGTTACTAGGCTTATAAATATATATCCAGTGGATATTTGAAGGAAAAATGGGATCCATAGGTGAAGTAATTCAGGGTATAAAACAATAGAAATTGTACTGAGAGGGTCAGTGAGGGTTTTTCCTTTTTTTTTTTTTTTTTTTTTAACTTTAAGTCCCTGGCTGTTAAAAGCCTCCTCATCTAGGAGGTCAGTAGCTCATGTATATGTATGTTGAGTTTTGTCAAATGGGATCAGATCATCCTTAGTGAAATGCTGAACATGAGGTTTCACATATTAAAACTATATCCTTTTTTCCTCCCCTATATCTCAACCCATACATTGTGATCTTTATTTCCATGGTTTTCCAGATCTGACCAGATCTTTCAATCCCACACGCTTCCTGAAAAACCATGTTCCACTTTCTATTAGCTTTGGACACTCAGTTCCTTCTATAGAATGTAAAAGGTCCTACATTATGTCCCAGTTAGATATAAGTACCAGTATATGTACACTCTTGGACCAGTATCTTCACTGAACAAAGAGCTGATGGACAGTAAGCAAACCGGCTACCTTGAATCTGGCACCCAGACTTTGGCTGTTCTGTCTCGGGACACGGAGACAAAAGCTCCATGTGGAAAGCACGCCGTGGTCAGTCCCCTCACATCCATCTTATGGCCCGGAATGGTGCAACTTAGCCGATATGTGCTACAAGAAGCCATTGTGGCGCTTCAGCTCAAAACCGATCAAATGACAAATGAATTTGCTAAAACTAAACAGTTACAACCCGGAAGTGACACAGCAACGACTAGCGCGTTCCTCTATTCGTATTCCGACAGGCCCGGGTCCTGCCCTGGCAGTAGTTACCGGAGAGGGTTGGACCTCCTCTTCTGCGCTGTGATTGGCCAGTTGTTCGCACTCACAAAACATTAGCCAATCAACAAAAGGTTTTGCTGATGTGGGCGGGGATAAATGATCCGT
Source organism: Silurus asotus (assembly GCA_024362625.1). Classification (NCBI taxonomy): domain Eukaryota; kingdom Metazoa; phylum Chordata; class Actinopteri; order Siluriformes; family Siluridae; genus Silurus; species Silurus asotus. Next base: position 305,220 of record MU550684.1, read on the forward strand.
CTTAAAAATAAGAGAACACGCCTCATGACGTGTTTTTTGTTTTTAATCTATTTTTGACATTGTTGGTAGTTTTGAATGGAAAACATCTATATTTTAAATCGATTGTGTATTGAAAAGTTTTACATTGGAATTATTTTAAACCTTTTTTTTGTGTGTGTTTATATATTTCTTAAAGTTTACCCCGGAAAAGAAAAAAATATATATATCTTACTTAGTGTTTTTTTTTATTAACATCGATAAATAATTACATATTTTTAAATGATTATATTTTTTAAATCGTTTCAATCCCGATTTTTTTTTAAAATAACCTTCCTTAATATTATTATGTCTCTCTTATTTTTTCTTTATATGAACTTTGCTCCGGAAGAAGATCGCCAGCGCCGTCCTTCTCTGACAGGTGACAACAAACATGGCGAACAGAAGAGTAACAGTGCTCATATTCGGAGGTTTTGTGACTGCGGTAGCAGCGGCTTTTTATCCAATATTTTTTCATCCACTTACTCACGCAAATGATTACAGTAAGTTTTCGTATCAGTACCTTATTTTTGTTATATGAAAAAAAACAACAACGTTTGTTTAATTGCCACTATCACCGGTGTGTCTAATCTTCATGTGAACTTCTACAGAACAAATCCAGAAAGTTAACCGAGCTGGAATCAATCAGGCAGATGTCCAACCTGTTGGTGAGTAAATATCTTTCTTCTAGTAGCACTTAATACCTCACTGACACATATCATGACTCTAATATGAGAATCAAAAGAATGAAGAGACACACACCTGGATCAGATCCTGATCAGACAGCACAAATACACATCACTGATATCTGATATTTACGTTTTGGTATTTTTTGCATCCAACTTCTAATGCTGATTTGTGTGATTAGGAGTGAAGATCTGGTCGGATCCATTTAAACCCAAATCGTGATTCTGAAGATGGACAGGAGAGGAGCTTCATGACCATGTGTACGGATTATAGGTGTTTAACAACGACATAACGTGTGTGTGTGTGTGTATGAGAGAGAGAGAGAGAGAGAGAGAGAGAGAGAGAGAGATCTATCAATCAAGTGAAAGAACTTATGCTGTCAGACTGTCACTTCTTTTATTTATCTATGAATAAAGTTTATAAGAAAGTGTTTGCAAATGAGTGCAGCATCACAGTATGCATACATTATTTGTGAAAAAGATTATAGTAAGACAATGGAAGAAATAAATATACCCTTGTATCCTCATAGGACTGCTCTATTAAAGCGAGTGCTGATGTCTGCTGCTTTGTCGGCTGCATGATTTCAAGATACAGTATGTTTTTTTTATTTGTCACAAACCTAGTTATATACACAATATATTATATACACAAAATTGTGCATTCAATAACAATGACTAAATAGACAATATAAGAATATAAATAATGATCAAGTGGCAGTGAAAAAATATTTATATGCATAAAAGGCAATTACAAGTTGTACGGAATTTAATGATGTATGACAATAAACCAAAAAGCAGTAACAGTGACAAAGACAGTGCTGCGTGAAAATGCAGAATGAACACCAACATGATCTTAAAGGAGAACTGAGCATAACTAATGGGATAGTTTAAAAGGGCACGCTTGCATTGAGAAGTCTGATAGCTTGTGGGAAGAAGCTGCTCTTAAGCCTCTCAGATTTGGTCAGCAGACAGCGGAACAGCTTGCCTGAGGCAGCAGACTCGACGAGTAGTTTCTGGGGTGATTAGGGTCCTCGATGATCTTAATAGCCCTGTTTGTGCATCAATGTATATATCCTGCAGAGAACGAAAAGCAGACCCTGAGATGTGCTCTGCTAAGCACACTACCATCTGAAAGGCTTTGCAGTTCTGTTTGGAGCAATTACCATACCAAACTGAGATGCTAATACTATATAATAGATGCTAATACTATAAATATGAACCTCAACATAACAAAGAATAAGTCTTATGCCAGTGATATTCACATTACTAAACAGAAAGCAAATCTAGGTTTATGGGTTGTAGCTGAATATACTGTATGTACATTTATATATAAGTATTGATATAAGAGCCTTTTCGAAAAAAACAAAACAAAAAAAAACCCTGACACCTGACCACCACACCAATATGTACTTATCACAGTTTTTCTCAGTTGCTTTGGAGCATTTCTTAGATCAGAAATGAAATTCTGAAAACTACTTGTTCAACCTCCACACCATGTAGTCACTTTTTTCGCATCATAGAAGCATTTCTTGTTGCTTCAGTCAAATTGCGAATTCTGTGGTACATTTATTTAATTGATTCTGTACAGCTGTCTGCTGTTTTCTACATTATTAGTTGTTTATGCTCATGTTGATCAAAATATATTATACTAGTTTCGTCTAAATACTCTTAACCCCCAAAACATCTCGGCATCAGCTCATTGCATAAGTCATTAAAGGCAAAATGGTTACACCAGTTGTCAGATTCTGTCGTCTAAAATTTCTATTAAATCGTTTTTTTTGTAAATGTGACTTGAATTAATGAATTACGCAGTTGAATCTTGAATGTCACTGAAGAAGGGAAGTGTATGGCATCAGATCAACCAATGATCAACTAGTTCTCTAAAACAGGTCAAAGCTGAATCTCATAAACCTTCAATTGGAAAATGTATACAAAATATAGAATTACAATTTTTGAAAATGGATAAACAACCAGTAAAAGTGTGAATCCTGTCCTGTTTCTTGTAAGCAATATAAATCAAATATGCAATTAAATAAATTCATTTGTGCTCAAAATTCATGGATGCTGTATAAAGAAAGTCAGATCTTGTGCATTTTTAATCATTGCGATCCAAACCGTAGTTTATTTCGAGAAATCCTAAAATCCTCATACTGACATCACGCCTAAACATTTTGACGATCTCGTTTGTAAACAATCACAAAAGGACTTTTCATTCTGATGGGAATGAGATGTTCATTGACACAAATACCTTTGAGAGATGAACTTAGGACTTTGAGAAAAGTACAGGCTTTGGCAAAAAATCTAATGTATTGTGCTGTTTGTCCAAATTGTTTTGAGTATAAACTGGTTTGCAAATATTACGGATGATTCGAGAAATGCTCCAAAGCAACTGAGAAAAACTGTAATACGTGTTAAGTAAAATGTCTCTAAACTTCTGGAACGCTAACACAATGTTACTTGTTATGAAGCAAGACTCCCTCCAGAGGGAGCACTCGCACAACACAAGCAGTGATTAGTAACGTTGTTTTGTTTGCATCAGATTTATAGCATGTAAATAGACGAGAAATATATTTTCGTAATTGTATAAATGATCTCCCTCTTTTGGGAATCGATCATGAACAATTCTCAGAATTCCAATTTTTTTAACCCTGTAATTTAGGCACCACGTTTTGTCAATGAAACACAGCCCACATACTGGACCAAAACTATTTTCCAGAGCTTGCAGATTGTGGCTGAAGTACAAATGAAGTTCGAATTGAAAAGAATTGGACGAATTGCTCATTTTGAAAGTGGATCCTCATAAGCGCATTGGAAGCGGGTTTTGTTTCGTATTAGCTGATCCACCACGTGCATTGTGTTACGGTGTAAAAATGAGAATTGCAATCACATCAGACAACACATGATTAAACACACTTCACAAACTGGTTCAGGTGTTTGCAACAGTATACAAGCTTCTCACTGAGTTTGTAGGATTGCTTTGACGTGGAACTGTCTTTCACCGGGAACCAACGTGGGAGAAATGAAATCCGTAACCCGAGAAAAACGCACGAGGGCCTGAGCACTTCTCTGGGCAAGTCCTGTTGTCGTGGTAACAAGCGTGCGCCCACACCTGTGTGATGGTTAAGCCCTAGGCCCTGCTGCTGAACACGCCTATAAACATGGCAGGATGTGTGTTTAGAGTGACTAGCTAGATCCCTGAAACATTAAACTAGACTTGTGAAATAGATTTTTGCTTCAGGAACACTTAGTTATCTTGAAGCCGTCACTAGTGGTATGTAAGCATGTTGTTCTTTCTTTGTAAAAAAAAAAAAAAAAAGCTGTTGCGAGCTACTTCCAGAAAAATATTTTGCAACATGGGTGGTGCTGCACTTTGCTTCGCCACATGGATTCATTTCACAGCTGCGAGGGCACACATTTAGACTAAAAAACATCACCAAACCACACAAAGCACATTAGGTTTTATGAATAGCAATGACATAAGTGATGTAGCGACAAACATTTTAATACTTTAGTGTACACTTCAGGGCAAAAAAACAAATGGCAAAATATAAAGCTTTTGATTGTCAAAACACACAATTATTTGTCAGGAAATTAGCAAGAAAAAACCTCTAGTGTAGATTCTGCTTTATCAATCCATTGATTGGGTGTAGCAGAGAATCAAATAATCACAAAGAGAAAAAAAAAAACCCTACAGATGTTTTTGGGAAGATTTTAATTTTTATCACCATTTTACCTATGTGACTAAGAAGACTATTGAAATGATTTTCCCTGTTTCTAGTTTTTTCCTCACATATTTCCTTGCAGCAAAGGTAAACAAGCAAATGGTGGTGCGAGAGGTTTCAGGAGTGCATTCGTTTATTTATTTTTTTAATTTTCTGAACAATGAGTTTGTTGTTAAAACCATTTAAAATGTATTACATGTCATTTGGGCCATGTCCTATTTTTTGTCCATGACTATGCAGTATGTAAGTTGAGTATTTGTGACTTGTAATTATTCAACATTATGTAAGCGTTATGATTAAAAAACAACGATTGTGTATTCCTGTGTGATCGAGTCAGTCCCTGAGTTCCTTGTCTTTCAGTTCCTTTTCAGCCGGTTAGCTGTTACTGTGACTGCCTGATCTCTGTCCTGGCGATGCGTAACTGCTTATACTGCAAAATCATAAACTCTCATAACCTACAGAATAAAGTAATCACCTACGTATCTGAAATATCAGCTCTGTTTGGAATGGAAATGTGGCTGTTTTGTTGAAATCCCACAGCACACTCCATGCACCAGATTGAGGGCTCAGTGTAGGGTCTATCACTGCAGCTCTGTGAATCTCCAAGGCTGTTAGATGCAGCTTGCCTACTAACCCTTGCTCATGATCTAATCTGTGTATTTTGTTCTCCAGCCTGTCAAAAAACGGTTTGGCATAAACCAGATAGTCTTGGCACACTAGCCAAAATCAGAGAATAAAGCTGAGCGCACACTATATGACATTGAACATTTCAGAATCGCTGACCATTTTACACCACTTCACTTGAATTGCTTGCAATCAATCTCTTTTCTTGGTCTGGATGTGCACATTTTTACCTGGTGAGATCCCCCTACCAAAGCATGCCTCATTCTCAAACAGTGCTTCCTCGTGAAAATAAAACACCGTGACTCACTTCTTTGCATAGACATGAGAAATTAGAAAAAACTTTTTTTACTGTTCTTATCAACTATAACAACAAATATAAAAAGTCTGCCCTCACATTACCACACAGAAAGATGGATCTACTTGAATCAGGGATCTGATTATGATCACATCACTGGCTATCACTGGCTTTTTCCACATTGCGGTAATGCATGACAGAAAATGTGAAGCATTTTTTTTGGAGATATGAAGACTCTTGGGATTATCCGAGAAAGACTGAGAAAGTGAAATTGCTGGACGGTGCACACGACATGCCTAGTGGATGTAGGAACATGCTTTAAGTAGTTGCCGAGCCTTGGGGGATTCTGGATGCACAGGAGTCTGGAGTTAGTCAATCAGCACCAGAATGAGTCAAGGAGTGTGCTCTATGCTTTATGAGATGCTTACCTCACTTACATCACTCTTGCTCAATGTGACTGATTTGGAAATACAAAACTACATGCAAACTCACCAGTACCTTCTGTTAGTCAATAGTATGAGTTTTTAAACAGCTTCTAAGTGTAGTAAAGTACTAAACTTCTAAACGTAGTAAAGATACAAACACTACAATTAGGCGAAATCAGCTGATGATTAATCACTTGTGCCACCAAAATATTAAAACAGATCAATGTCAAATCTGTTTGACCAAAAAAAGTTATAACATGTCCACTTGCCCACTAATATATGTTAATACTCTCATATGACTAAGTTGGATCCTACCAATGTGTAGTAGGACTTGATGTAAGATGTTTGAGTAAACTGTTTTTTGTTTTTTTTACATCAGAGTGTAGCTATAGTGTAAGTTAGTACAGTTTCTGATCATAAAAAAGCAAAATAGCAAAGAATCTTGCTGCTGCAATAGTTTTGTTTTCTAGAACAGCTGCTATAAAATTGGGTTACATTTTTTTTTTTTTTTACAGCTTCTGTGTCTTTCTGCATCTGTTATTGTCCTTTAGAACTCGGTCTTCTGCAATCGTACGTGCCTTAAAATCAGCATCAGTATTTTTGGCTATTTTTCCTGTGTTCCATTTGAAGCATTTTAGGGCGGATGAATGGTATTGTGTCTGCTAAAAGGATCTGAATGACACAGAGAGAGGAAAAGTGAGAGGGCTTATGAGGGGAAGCAGGGTCCCGTCTCCCGCGAGAGCCGCCGCATAGCCAAGAACTGACATAATATCTCCTCACCGCCACAAAGCACATCGCTAACCCTCAACGGAGAAGCTGCCAGCGCAGCAGCTGCCAAACGCAATAACACTCTCCCCCATCTCTCCTCCTCCTCCTCCTCCTCCTCATCGCACACTCTCTCTCCTCACTCCCTTGCTGATCAACAAACCCCATTGTTTATGGGATGCTGTTATCGTTGGTCGGCGTTCAAAAAACAAAAGGAAAAAAAAAAAACTCCAGGGCCCCAGCCGTGCAAAGGACTATCAAAGCAAAGAGCGGAAAAAGGGCAACCGAGAAGGGAGCAGAATTCCTTTCATTCCGAGCATGGTGTTTTCCAGATTCCTCAAGCGGCAATGGCCACAGTCCTACATGGAACAATTCGTCAAAAGCGGCACATGGAGGACGAAGCGAGAAGTTTGTTAGATAATAAGAACCGTGCAGGCTGTCATATATAGTACTGTAAAGGCTTTATCACTATATGCATTCATACAAACTAAATCAAAGCCATCAGATGTTTTGTCACTACCACATTGTAAATAACATCAATATTAGATTCAAATGTTGTTACATCTGTCTTACACACATTTATTTATTTTTTCCTTCACGTTGCAGAGGTTGTGTAAGCTGAGAGAGAGAAAGAGAGAGAGGGAATGGTGAAAAGCCAACGCGACTGAGAAACCACGGCAATGATTTCCATTGGGGAAAGAAGAAATAAACGCACAAGCAGCCTCCAGGCACGACCGGCGTTGTCAGATTAGAAGAGAACAGGAAGAGCGAAAGCAGTTGATATGTGCTTTGGGACGTTTGAGAGAGAACAATAACAAGAGCACTGAGAAAACCCGGCTTTCAGAGAGATAACCTCTTTAATTAACAACAGTGAGAGTCACTTGGCGTGTGTTTTCTGTTCAAGGGCTTTTGTGCTGCTCGTTCTGAAACAAAAGAAGCTGTTCTAGCAATAGTCTGTTTATTACAGTCGTGTGAAATGGAAAGAGGAATCCTTTATGCCCTTGTAAACACATCCACACAGCCTCTTACACGCTGACATGGTCGTTTATCGAGGTTCTTTTTCTCAGTAGAGAATATTTCTTGCCCTCGGAACAATGTAAGTGCAGTGAGGCTACATTCTTGGGTTACCAGCCTGAGAGAGCAGCTAGCATGAGAATTCAGCAATGTCTGGAAAAATGAGCTCCGGGAGGTAGGCCTCTTTGTCCCTCCTGACATGGCCATGGGCCAGAGAAAGAAAGAGAGGAGAGAGCATCTTTAGAGACAAAGTCATGCACGAACACACACACATACACACAGAGAGCCCATTACTGCATTTACAGTGTGTGTGTGTGTGTGTGTGTGTGTGTGTGTGTGTGCATGAATGCAAAAAAATGTAAAACCACAGACCAAAGCTGTGGTTTGCAATGGGTTGTGTCTCTGCTTCTGACCATACCCGCTTTGTTTATGTGTCTTTAATGATGTGTATATTTTTTAGATAACTAATCAATGCAGCACGTTTAACCAGTAGATCTGTGTGTGTGTGTGTGTGTGTGTGTGTGTGTGTGTGTGTGTGTGTGTGTGTGCACGCACATGTATGATGCTCAGCAGGCAGAGATGGCTGGTTACATCCGTTAGCTCCTTTTTTATGGCCTTTTCATTACTCATGATCATAACAGGCAGCAAAGGTCAATCATAGCAATTCTTGGAGAGTCCGTGATTGCGCAGTGACAGCTAATGGGATGAAAGATGCAAATACTACGTAGCACAGGCAGATACGCAGCTCCGAATCGCAGAAAGTATAACATTACTCTGACGTCGCAAGGTGCAATGGGACAACATGGACTATTTATACACGCTGACGTAACATAAAAAGACACAGGTGCAACTGAAGAGTGTGAAGTGAGAGCAAGAGAGAGATTCGGGCAGGAGTGCAGGAGGCGTGTATGTCAGCAGCACATCTGCACAACTGCTGTAATAAAAGCATGTGTGAAAATGGAATTTGGAAAGCCAAAAGTGAAAATATGGCAAAATGTGTCCATGTTTTGAGTAAGGTGGGAAAGTTAGGGCATACTGATTAATAAAATATGGGATAAAAGTGAATACTGGCTGTGAAGGTGATATGCTTTATTTGAATTTCTGTGTATTTTTGGTTAATAAGCAGTATTTTAGCAAAAGTACAAAGAAGTTCGTGAACATTAAAAATTATCTAAATAAAAAAAAAACGTTAAATAGATTATAAAGCGCCTATCTAAAATATGCTCTAAATAAGATGTATATTTGCCCAGTCAGTCCATTGCCTTCGAAATAATAAGTTATCATTGGTACTTACATCCTCTCGTTTTTATTAGGAAATTGGCTAGTAAGTTGCTCCAAGCATGCAGAAGAACATTTCCTCTGTTGTCTTTGGCTCTCACTCTTGTCTGTCTCAGCAGGCCATCGACTCTTAATTATGTTATTCTCCAGCAAATATGGTCAATTACTTCTTTCCTTAATGACAGAAAAGACACACAATGCTGTAACACTAGTTGTGGGAAAATGGTCTATTTTGGTTTTTGCAAAGATTTGGCAGAAATATCGGAAACGATATTTAACGTACATTCACTGAGCACTTTATTAGGAACACCTGTACATGTGCTTATCCATGCTTATCTAATCAGCCAACCATGCAGATACAGGCCAGCAGTTTCAGGTAATATTCACATCACATTAAGATAAAATGTGATCTGAGTTAGTAATTTTGTTTGTTGGTGTGAGCAGAGCTGGTCTGGTCTAGGACTTTTACACACAGCAATCTAAAGAGTTTACTTTTCAACAAATAACATCCAGTGAGTGGCAGTTAAATTCTTACAAAGTAGAAATACCTTGTTGATGCGAGAGGTCAGTGGAGAATAGCCAGACCATTTGAAGCTGATTAAAGGGCTACAGTAACCTCTCTGTACAGTTGTGGTGAGGTGGATGGGCTACAACAGCAGAATTATCAACTAGGGTTAAACTTTTGTCAGCCAGGAACAGAAAGCTGAAGTTGCAGTGGGCACAGACTCACCGAAACTCAATGGCTGAAGACTGAAAATTAATCTGAATGTGTACTGAAGCAGACAAAGGATAAAGCAACAGTGTCGAAAGTCCAGGCTGGTGGAGGTGGTGTAGTGGTCTGAGGAATGTTTTTTTGGTGCACTTTGGGCCTTTCAATTATCACTAAAATGCCACAGTGTATTTGAATATCATTGCTGACCATCTGGATTTTTTCATGGTCCACATTTTACACAACTTTATCTTTTAACAGCCACTTTCAGCACAATAATGCACCTAATGTGTTCTTCAGTGAATCTCAGTAGAACAACTTTGGGAGGTGGTAGAACTGGAGATTCACAGCAAAAGATTGTTCATTAAATAATGTGCAGGAATTGTGTCATGCAATCATGTGAACATATACCAAAATCTCAAGGGAATATTTCTAACATCTTGTAGAATCTAAACCATGAAGGCTTAAGACCATTTTGAAAGCAAATCAAGGCAATACCCATACCCATATATACATATAAATATATAAATATATAAATATATATATATATATA
>MU550695.1:0-11189 GCA_024362625.1 Silurus asotus
AGATGAAGATTTTTAGATTAGATTTAGATTTTATGAAGGCAGTGAAAAGGCAGGAAAGCTCCTTTCCAGACAATTCAAATAACAAAATTCTGCTAGCATTATACCAGCTATTAAGAAAGAAAATATTGTGGTATCTCTGACAAAGGAAATAAGTTTTTTCAGGGGTTCTATAAACAAGTATATACATATTCAGGTAGCTTGGATGAGGGAAAACTAACAAAAATCTTTTCTAATATAAATTTACCTAAACTGAATGTCTGGCAATCAGCGTCTCTAAGACCATCCTATTACACAGGAACAGGACAAAGCTGTTATAACCTCTATTAAGTCTTGCAAATCGCCAGGGGCAGATTGATTTTCAATGTTCCAATGTTGACATATCGGCCCCAATTTTAACAGAAGTGTATACAGAGGTGTTTGAAACTGACGCTTTGTTTAGAACTTCAATAGAAGTAATAACACTGATACTCTAGAGGTGCTGTGTCATGGCTAACTTGTGCTCTGACCCCAGCTTCTGAGTAAGCTGGGATATTTGAAGAAAGAATTTCACTGTGCTTTAATGTATATGTGACAAATAAAGGCTATTTTGTTTTATCCCAGAGCATCAGTAATGACAAATGGCATGACTGAGCTAAATGGCTTTGGCTATTATGATCAGGGCAGACCCAAATATTATGGGAGTAAGGGGGAATGGAACACAAGTTAATGCTATATGCATTTTCAATACTTAATTTTGGCTTAAAATGAATTCCAGAAGGTATGAAGTATCTTGGGGTTTGGCTTACTCAGAATTTAGATGACATAATGGTGTTTAATTATGACCCAAAAATGTGGACAAACAGGAACAACTCAAGCTATCTCTGTGGGGCAAGGTGAACATGGTTAAAATGGTTGTTGCGCCACAGTTCAGTTATCCATGATGATACCAGTAAACATCCCAGTCTCTTTTTAATCAAGGATTTATCTAAATTTAATAGTCTAAATGTAATAATCTGAATGATCAAGGATAATCAAGCTGATTTCCCCAAGGGGCATTGGAGGCCTTGGTTGTAAATATGTATAATTTCTTTGTCAAAATGGCCAAACTGGATAAACACTGGGGTGAGACAGAAGTTGAGTTGGACTGGATCAAAATAGAACAGAAACTGGCCTCACCATTCTATCCCATTGAAAACTTTATCCAAAGCTCTGGAGCTTAATAGGACTTAAATCCAGTGATAATGCTTTTAAGAAATATCTGAAGTAAAATTCACAAACTGTGCAAGACTATGCATTTTAAACAGTAATATGAATCACTATGGGCTAAGATCGTACTGAGCAGACAGAAACAGTGAGACCTCTGGTAAGAGGCGGTCATTGTTTAAGTAAACAAAGACTGGTGCATCAACAATACAATAGACCACAGCTGAGGTTTTTAGTGTTGAAATGTCGGCCTTTTTTTTTTACCCCGGGAATTCACAGCTATTGTAATAGTAGCATTGTACATCCCTCCTAACAAAAATGCTAGTGCTAATGCTAACAAAGTCCCACCCTGACACATTTTTTATTGTTATTGGGGATTTTAACCATGTAAATTTAGGAACTGTTGCACCAAAGTTTTACCAGCATATCAACTGTGACAACATGATGTGACATCAGATTATGGCAGGGAAGCAGCGACTACAACCCTACAGAACATGTTCAGGGAAGCTGCCACCTATGACCAGCACATTTTTGGATGAATACACTGACTCTGTGACTGGGTACACAGAGAACTGCATTGAGAATGTTACTGTGGAAAAAACATAACCACGCGTTCTAACCAGAAGCTGTGGTTGAATGGTGAGGTCCATGCCCTGTTCAGACAGAGAGATGCTCCCTTCAAGTTGGGGCTAAAATGACCTCTCAGGTCAGCAAGGGCTCAGCTTACCAAAGCCATCAGAAAAGCAAAACACCAGTATACACAGAAAATAAACAATAATTGCTCTGAAAAACACACAAGCATGCAAGTCTATGCCCACCCCTAAGGAGCAGGTGCTCTACTTGGCTACAGCTAACATGAGGAAGACACTATTTAGAGTCAACCCACGGAAAGCTGCAGGCCCAAATAATATAACAGGGAAAATGTTCAGAGACTGTGCTAACCAGCTGGCAGTTGTCCTCATAGACATCTTCAACATCTCCTTGATCCAGGCTGTGGTCCCTGCTAGCTTCAAAAAGACCACAACCAAACTCAGTGCACATTGGCAGAAGAACATCATGCACCATCATACTAAACACAGGTGCTCCCCAAGGCTGTGTGCTCAGCCCACTGGTGTTCACTCTGCTCAGTCAGAATTCAAACTTCAAACACCATACAGAGAGGAGGTGAAACAACTAGTAAACTGGTGTCACAACAACAACCTTGCTTTTAATGTATTTAAATTTACTGAGATAATTTTGGGTTTTCCTTAACTTTAAGCCATATTAAAGTTATAATATTTTGTCAAAATGATCTATGTTTAGTGTAAATTCACTAATAATAAACATACATTTGCATAAAGCATCCATATTTGCCCACGCCCATGAAAAAACTTGAAAAGTATTCATTTTAATTACATTTAGAAAATAATGTGCGAAGAAGTCACTAGTTATCTCGTGACAATCATGTGATTAATATATATATGTCATATGTTTTATGAAAGAACACTTTCATTTTTTTTTTGTCAAAACTTGATTTGTCATGTCACTTTTTTCCATTTACATAAGATTTGAACATTTTTTTATGAAATTATGTTTCTGCATATTTCAAATTTTAACAATAACTTTCAGATTTTTATGTAAAAGTGTTTTTTACCAAAACACGATTTTTCATATAAACTTTTTCATTTAATTATTGGTCTTTTTGAACGGTTTAACATGAAATTATGCTTAAGTGTATGAAAATGTACTTATTCTTAACATTAATCTTTTTTTAATGAATAGGTCAATTTTCCCAATAACATATTTTTTTATGAAAAAGTTAACATTTTATAATGAAATTATGGTTATCAATATGAAATCTAATATTTTAATAAAAACAATATTTTTTATCAAAGAAAGTCAGATTTGTTTCAATCGATTGTTAGTCATAACAGATTTTGCGATTAACATTTGCACTTTTTAATGCTTTTAAAGCATCATAGTTGAATGATGCTTATGAATATAAAATGTCATAATTTCACAATATCTTGTAAAAACTAGATTTGTCAAAGCATGTTTTTCATAGACTTTTGCACTATTTAAAAAAGCTTTTTTTATGAAATTATCAATTTCAATAATGAAATTTGTATTTTACCTATTAATTTTATATTTATATGAGAAAAGTCATATTTATGTCAAAACATGGTTTATCATGAAATCTTTTTCATTCACTTATTGCACATTATTTGTTTTTTAGTGAAATAATGATTATGAATATGACCATTTAAATTTTCACAATAACTTGTAAAAACTTGATTTGTCATTTCATGTTTTTCATTTAAATAACACATAAAAAAAATGTAAATAATTCTAATGAATATAAGAATTTATAATTTTACCAATTAATTTTATATTTTATCTTTTAAAAATTTATATTTTTTTCAGATTATGGTTTTTAATGTTTTTTTTTTTTTTTTTTGCATATTGCACTTTTTAATAGTTTTTCATTAAACGATGCTTATAAACAAGAAAATTCATATTTTCAGAATATCACAATTTCAATAAAAATGTCATATGTATTTGTCAAAAGATGATTTGTATTGTCACTTTTTTGTTTTTTGTTTCTTAATGGCAGTTTTTTAAACGTTTTCCATGAACATGTGCTTCTGAATATGAAAATGCGTATTTTCATAGTGACTATAATATTTTATGTAAGAAAATCATATTATTGTCAAACCATGGATTGTCATGTTAAAGTTTTTCGTTCACGGATTGCACTTTTTAAAGTTTTTTCATTTAATTGTGCTTATCGATATGAATATTCATATTTTTACAATAACATTTTTATGAAAAACGTTATATTTTTGTCTAAACATATTTTGTCCTGTCACCTTTTCAAGCCATTATTGCACTTTTTAATAGTTTTCAATTAAATTATGCCAATGTATATGTTAATGTTAATTTATATAAACTCATTTTTATGAAAATGTTAACAATTCTTTCAATAAAATGATGGTGATGAATATATGTAGTATTTTAATTTAAAAAAAAATGTATACAAGAAAATACCATTGTCATCACAGTTTGCGTTGAATTGTTGCACCTTCAACGGTTTTTAGTCAAATTATGCTTATGAATATGAAAAGTCCTAATTTCACGGTGACTTGTAAAAACTTGATATCATATCACGTTTTCATTGAATTTTTGCACTTTTAACAAATTTTTTATAAAATTATTTGGATATATAAGTAGCTCATTACGGACAGCACTGTGAAGGCTTTGCCAAATTTGTGTTGGGTTGGTTTTGATTTATTATTACTTTCTAACCAAATTTCATTCTCTTTTTGCACTTGTCAACCTTTTTTTCTGAAATTATAATTATGAATATGAAAATGAATATTTTTAAAAATAACTAATATTTATATAATAAATGTCATTTGTTTGGTCAGAAAATGTTTTGTAATATCAAATCTAATTATTAACATGTAAATGTTTAATGGGGAAGCGCATGCTGTTTGTGCAAATACGCTTGGATCGAAAAACCGCTTTTTCTCATATTTGACAGCACTTTGCCAAATATGTGCTGCTTTTTTGTTTTATGGGTTTCTAAGAAATTTTCATTTGTTGGCAGTTTTCAAAAGCACTCAGAAGACGTTGCCAAATATGTGCTGTTGTTTTGTTTTATGAGTTTCTAACAAAATTATTTTATTTTTAATTTTTGCAGATTTTAACAGTTTTTATGAAATTATTAATATGAAAATTCCTATTTTAAAAATAACTAATATTTATATGAAAAATGTCATATTTTGGTCAGAAAATGTTTTGTAACATCATATCTCGTAATAAAATATAAATGGATCATGGGTAAGCGCATGCTGTTTGGACAAATACGCTTGGATCGAAAAACCGCTTTCTCTTCGTCCTAAAAGGCCGAGATTTGGGCAATCGCGTTTTCAGACCATAAGAAGCTCATTCTTGACACCACGTAGAGAAGGCTTTGCCAGAAATGTGCTGTTGATTCGTTTTTCATTAATTATAAATTTCATTATTTTTATTTTTAAATTTCATTTTTTTTTTTTTTTTTTTTTTTTTTTTTTTTTTTTTTTTTTGCAGTTTTCAACAGTTTTTATGAAAATATGATTATTCATAAAAAAATTATGGTTTGTCAATGACTGTCAAATTTTTTTTTTCCAATTGTTTTAATTTTGCAGGTGAAACAAGAACATTTGGAAATTAGACCTGAATTACCCCAAATCACTCGCAAACACATTTGATTTCGAACAGCGTGTACTGATGTTAATGGGACAGAATGCCCCCAAGCCCACAGTCTATGTGTTGTTGTGCTGCAGTTAATGTGGAATATTGTTACCACCTGTACAGTGTTGTAGACTGAGGCCTAGGTGTTTTTTTTTATCCAGTATGTTTATGCAATTTAAACTGAATGTAATTTATAGCATTTTTCTGTACATTTTTGAACAGTGTGGCTGTGACCAGTTCTGTTTCATTTATTGTATTTTAAATGTTTTAATGTTTAAACAATTTTGCACAATAAATACATTTAATATGATGTTTAATGTGTTTTGTTGACTGAATAAAGCTTTAACAGTCAAAAAAAACTGAAAGATATTTGTCAATTTAATTTATAATCATTTGGAATTTCAGGTTAATTTTTAAGTTGACTTAAATATGTAAGTTAGTAAACTTAATAGTTTAAGTGCAAAATATAAAACACCAAGTTAGATGAACTCAACAATTTAAGTACAGTCTACATGAGCACCAAGTGAACTTAAATTAACAAGTTTTGGAAAATCCATTAATCAATTCAATTGAGAAAACGAGTTTACTCAATAGGTTGAGTTCATTGAACTTTTTTTAGTGTAGAAGCCTGAGACTTGAGGAATCGCATTTTCAGCCCGTTAGAAACTCATTCCTGACAGCACATAAAAAGCTTTGCCAAATATGTGTTGTATCGTTTTACATTAATTATGACATTCTAACCCATTTTCATTAATTTTTTGCAGTTTTTATGAAAATATGATTTTGAATATGAAAATTAATATTTTTGAAATAACTATCAATTATATGAAAAATGTCATCTTTTGTTCAGAAAACGTTTTGTAATATAATAAAGCATAAAAAAAACCGTACATTTCTCATGGGCAAGTTCATGCTGTTTGTGCATATTTACTTGGTTCGAAAAACCGCTTTCTCTTCGTCCTAGAAGCC
Organism: Silurus asotus; assembly: GCA_024362625.1. Lineage (NCBI taxonomy): Eukaryota > Metazoa > Chordata > Actinopteri > Siluriformes > Siluridae > Silurus > Silurus asotus. The sequence goes on from MU550695.1 coordinate 6,367, forward strand.
TGAGACTTGCGGAATCGCGTTTTCAGCCCTTTAGAAACTCATTCCTGACAGCACATAAAAAGCTTTGCCAAATATGTGTTGTTCTTTTGTTTTTCATCAATTATGTATTTCTAAAACATTTTCATGCTCTTTTTGAAGTTTTTATGAAATTATGATTATGACTATGAAAATTAATAATAAAAAAAAACTATAAGATTTTTATGAAAAATGTCAATATATTGGCCAGAAAATATTTTGTAATATCATATCGCATCATAAATATGGGAAAAAATCTTGGGGAAATACATGCTGTTTGTGTATATTCACTTGGTTCGAAAAACCTCTTTCTGTCCGTCCTAGAAGCCTGAGGCTTGCGGAATCGCGTTTTCAGCCCGTTAGCAACTCATTCCTGACCGCACATAAAAAGGCGTTTTCACATATGTGGTGTTCTATCTTTTTTCATCAATTATTATTAACTTTCTATCGGCTTCTTCCATCAGGGGTCGCCACAGCTCCTTGCAAAAAATGGGTTTTGAGTTCGTTTTTGATTAATCATGACTTTCTAACACAGTTATATTCTTCCAAGACCATGGTTTTTAATGTACATTTTTTTTGTTTGCATATTGCACTTTTTTAATGGTTTTTCATTAAACGATGCTTTTAAATATGAAATTTAATATTTTCACAATAACTATAATTTTAATTGTAAATTTCATATGTATTTGTCAAAATATGATTTGTATGGTCACACTTTTTAGTTTTTTGTTTCTTAATGCCAATTTTTTTAAAGGTCTTTCATACACATATGCTTCTGAATATGAAAATTCATATTTTCATAATAACTATTATATTTTAAGTAAAAAAAATGATATTTTTGTGAACCCATGGTTTGCCATGTAAAAGTTTTTCGTTCACGGATAACACTTTTTAATAAGTTTTTTTTTTTCTAAAAAAAAATCAGATTTTGTTCAAACCATTGTCATTACGTTTTGCGTTGAATTGTTGCACTTTTAACGGTTTTTAGTTAAATGAAGCTTATGTATATGAAAAGTCATAATTTCACAATGACTTGTAAAAACTTTGTCATATCACGTTTTTGATTGAATGTTTGCACTTTTTAATTATTTGTATGAATATGAAACTGTAAATTTGACCCATTTATTTCAATATTTTTTTTTTTTTTAAGTTATAAGTTTTCCCAGCCCATGGTTTTAAAGTAAGTTTTTTGCTTACATATTGCACTTTTTTAAAAGTTTCTAAAAACTTGATTTGTACAGCCACTTTATTGTTTTGCGTTCACTTATGGCACTTTTTCAAAGGTTTTTCATGAACATATGATGTATATTTTACAATAAATCGTATTTTTATGTTGAGAGATAATCATTTTATGCAATTATAATTATGATTATGAACTTTAATATTTTAATAAAAACAATAAATATTTAATTCAAAAAAGTTTTTTTTTAAACCATAAATTTTTGCTTAGATTTTTTTGCACTTTCGATGTTTTTTTAGTTAAATAATGCCTATGAATATAAAAAGTCATAATTTCACATTATCTTGTAAAAACATTTTTCAATGAAATTTTGCACTTTTTTTTTTTTACAGTTTTTCCTGAAATTATTCCTTTCAATATAAAAATTTATATTTGACCAATTAATTTCATATTTATAAAAGAAAAGTCAAATTTACATCAAAATATGGTTTATCATGAAATCTTTTTTGTTTACTTATTGCATAGATTTTTGTTTTTTTTTTTAATTATGAATTTGAATGTATATTTTCACAATAAATTGTAAAAACTTGACTTGATCACGGTTTTCATTGAATTTTTGCACTTTTCAACAGTTTTTTAATGAAATTATTCTGATATGAGAATATGAGAAAATATGAGAATTTATATTTTTACCAATAAATGTAATCTTTTTATTTAAAAAAATAATAATTTGCAAACCACAAAATCTTTTTATTGAAGAATCAACAATCACAGATACAAAAATGTAAACAGAAATTCTCTTTTTTTTTCTTTTTTATACAACAAAGAGCAAACATCCCCAACCCACCACACAAAACACAAACAAACCCCCAGACAAAGACACACACACATGAGCACACACACACACCCCACATCCCCCAGTTAAAAAAACTGAAGAAACAAAAGAAAGGTTATGTATACAGTCCAATTTTAACCAATATAGATCTTTAATCAGGTAACACCCATAGTCTCCTAAAATAAGAAATAACAGGTTGCCACTTGCAAAAAAAAAAGGTGTCAGTAGAACCCCTCAGTGTATATTTTATTTTCTCAGACTTAAGAAAAAACATCAAATCTGTAAACCACCGAGAGATGGAGGGGCATCCTATTGCTTTTCAGTGCAAAAGTATGCAACGTCTGGCCAACAGAGATGAGAAGGCTAAAACATCTTTGTGTACAGAACTCAGTGATACCGACTCATCGGTAACCTCAAATATAGCGATCAGTGGGCATGGCGTAAATTGCACCTCAAATATGGAGGACATAATGCCGAAAAAACCTGTCCAGAATGTATGTAATTTTGGGCACAAAATAAACATATGACTTAAATGACAGGGGGAAGCATGACATCTGTCACATCTGTCCTCAACCCTGGGATAGATTTTTGCCTGTTTCGATTTGGAAAGATGAATTCTGTACAAAACCTTAAACTGAATTAGACTGAGGCTGGCACAGGAAGTGGTAGACCATATCCTATCTACGGCCTTCTCCCACCGTTCATCGCCAAACTGCAGCCCTAACTCCTCCTCCCAAGCGGTGCTGGTTTTATTTGTATTACAGCTATTGAGTGATAAAATGAAACTGTATATCCAGGAAATCAAACTACGCTGGTGTGGAGTAAACATGACTAAACTCTCCCAAGGTTGCTTTGGGGGTACAGAGGGAAAATTGGGAAGTCATTTAGATACAAAGCTGCGGACCTGGAGATATCGAAAAAAATGAGCTGTAGGCAGCCCATACTCCAAGGACAGGCTGGTAAAACTTCTAAAGATGCCATCTTTGTACAAATTATAAAGTTGCTTGATGCCTTTTTCGTGCCATAGTGAGAAAGCTGAATCTAAAAGTGACGGGGAAACAATTGATTTTTATTCAAGGGACCCTCTGCTGATAGAGCCCTAAATTTAAAGTGACGCCTAAACTAAAACGAACTCTTAAGTGTGTTCAGTACGGCTGGATTGTCACTATATCAAAATGGGTTGCTCGGCAAAGCAGAGCAGATACAGAGGATGATCTACAAGACAGTAGCTCTAATTCGCACTAAGTGGATTCTGTTGAATTGGTCCAGAAGTTCAGTTTTTGGATATGTGCAGCCCAGTAGTATATTTGAAAATTGGGCAAAGCAAGCCCACCACTGAGCCTACATCTCTGCAATAAAGTCTTACGGATTCTGGGCGGTTTTCCACCCCAAAGAAAAGAATTAACGATTTTATCTAAAGAATTAAAAAAAATACTTAGGTAAAAATAGTCAAATCAACTGAAAAAAATAAAGAAACTTGGGCAGAACTTTCCTTTTAACTGCATTGATTTTTCCCATTAAAGACAAAAGGCAGACTGCTCCACCTCTGAAAATCCAACTTCATGTCTGCCACAAGCGGAGCAAGATTGGCATTAAAAAGTTTGGGTAAGGAACAGGTCACCGTAATACCAAGGTATTAAAGCCTGAACTGTTGAATTTGAATGGCAGAATCAGATGCTGAAATTATAGAGCGGTATTGTTTACCGGATAACACTCACTCTTATGGAAATTCAGTTTATATCCTGAGAAAGAGCCAAAATCATTCAATCAAGATAGATAAAATGACAGAAACAGAGTCTGCAGGATCAGTCACATCTAGCAACAAATCATCAGCATATAAGGATACCTTATATTCCACCCACTTGCGAGTTATACCCTTTAAAGGCTAATGAGGATTTAAGTTTAATGGATAATGGCTCAATGGCAAGGGCAAATAGCAGTGGCGACAGTGGGCACCCCTGCCGGGTTTTTGCGGTTTTTACCGTATGGTCGGGAAAAAAACTGTTCAGGCCCTTAAACTGAATTCGCTGTAATTCTCTGGTGCGCCGTCCCAGCCAACATGTCCATGTGGCCCGTGGGCATGGGGTCAGAGTGAGCACTTTGATGGTCTGAATGTGGGCCCCAGTTAGGTTGCCCATTTTGTTTATTTGATGGCCCTCTATGGGCCACATTTGGGCTTTATTTATCTATATTTGTCAAAAGAAATCTATCATTCAATTATTTAATTGGTGATAAATTTAAGTGATATGTTTTTTTTGCGTGTTTTATAAGATCAACAGATTAACACAAATGTTATCTATTAACAAATAACATAGTATGACCTTTAGTTTAAAAAAAATTAAGAATCGGTAATGCAGCTCACAGAGTCTCCCATTGGCCCCTGTGTTCCCACCTTCTGATTCTGAAGAAACGGTCATCGCTCACTACCACTGGAGCACCTGACCTGACCTGGATAACCTGACATCTCTGTCACGGTAAGAAATTAGGTTTTGTTTTAAATTAATTACATTTTACTTTTGTTTTTATTTATTGTATACTTCTAAAATATTTCTGGTAAATAAAGTTACAGGCACAATATAACGAAGCTAAGTCTGGAGATTGAACTTGTTTACCTCAGAGATAAACACCTGTGGAAAACTGAACATAAAAAATGTGGAAATAACAACTTTATAAACCATTTTCACCCGTGTTTTCTCCATATAGGGTTCTCGTGATAACAGGAGGGTGAAACAGTAAAAGCACTGTGGAGTAATTTTTCTCTTTACTAGCTTTTATAACATGTGTATATACAAT